>VWZP01008545.1:128099-573303 GCA_013396995.1 Dicaeum eximium
GACGGGGCGCGGGCCGGGCGGAGGCGCGGCTCTCCGCGCCCCTCCGCGCCCAGACATGTGCGCGCACGGCGCCGAGCCGCAGGTGGCAAGCGCGCCCGCGGGCAGGGACGGCCGTGACACCCTCGGCGCACACGCACCGCACACGCCCGGGCGCCGCTGAAGTTGCCAACCGCGCGCCCGGGTGCCCGTATTTAATCACGCGCGGCTGCGACGTTAGGAAAATAAAACGTAGGAAAATAAAACGCGGCTCTACGGTCTGGAGCGGGCACAGGGCCGGAGAGGTGGCGAGGGGAAGAAACGAGCACTGCGGGGAAAGCAGGAAGAAGAGAGAGAGGGAGGATCTTGCCCAGCCTTGGCAGGTAGCGGCCAAGGTCTTCTCGGGCTGCGGCACCATCCCCGCGACGGAGCCGGAGGAAAATGCACCATCACTATGGCACGGAGGGCTGCTCTGCCCCCACACCTAAGGCACGCTGGCGGAGCGCAGCCCCGGAGCAGCATCCCGCCGCCTCCAGCCGGCGATGTGCCACGGGGCTGCGGGAGCCGCCTCCCCCGCTGCGCCCTGCGCCGCGGATCCTCCTCCCTCCTCCCATCTGGGGCTCCAGCTTTAGCAGGCGGTTGCCAGGACGGTCGGGGGGACTCCCCTCTCTCCCCCGGCGGCGGGAGCACAGCAGCAGGGTCCCCATCACCCTCCCTCTGCCGCCGGTGTTGGCAGCCGCCGGCCCCGCCGCAGGGCTCGGGGCGGCCCAACTTCGCCCCTTCCTCCGCGCATCTCTGGCCCCGCCGCCTCTCGCCGCTCGCCGCCCGGCCCTAGCCAAGCCGGCAGGCACCCGCCAGGTAAATCGGATCCCTGGCCAAGCCGGCAGGCACCCGCCAGGTAAATCGGACCCCTGGCCAAGCCGGCAGGCACCCGCCAGGTAAATCGGCCCCCTGCCCCAGCCGGCAGGCACCCGCCAGGTAAATCGGCCCCCTGGCCAAGCCGGCAGGCACCCGCCAGGTAAATCGGACCCCTGGCCCCCGACCGGCGCTAAACGCGCGGCCGCGCTGCCGGCGGGATGGAGCGGCCGGCGGCTTGCGCGACAAGGGCTCGTTAGGTTGGAGAATAATAAAAAGAAGATCGGATCGATTTCTGCAGATGGCAGCAGGGAAGCGCTTTCTGAACACGGGCACTGGACCCCGCAGCCGGGCCAGGCAGGACAGGAGCGGGGCTCTGTGCGGATACTAGGCTGGGCTGGGTTGGGCTGGGCTGGGCTGGGCTGGGCTGGCTGGCCCTGCCCCTCCTCCGCCCCCTCCTCCGCCCATGGGAGCAGCGCGGCGTCCCCGAGGGCTCCGGCACCGCACGGGCGAGCCGCAGGGTGGGCGCTGCACCGGGAGTAGGGTACGGTTCCCTCTGGGCCTGGAGACCCCGAGTGTGTGCGAGGAGACCCTGCTGGAAGTTTGCTTTTCCCGAAAGTATGATCTCCTTTTCGACCCCAAAGCTGAGAGTCCACACAAATCCTTAACACCAGTACTACTGCTTGTTATCCCTTCATGTAGGGGCACGATATGCGGGAGCCAAGGAATACTTCACGCTCAGTTAATTCCCGTCTAGCTTCTTTCTAAGCTCTAAACCCGTTTTTTTTTTCTGCCTCCTTTCTTCCCTGTACACGTATGTCTGCTCCCTGCTCTGCCCACCTGCTGCTATCTGTATTGACCTCTTCTGCCCACCTGCACTCCAGAAACCTTTGCTACAATTAAAGGGTGTCAGTTTGCACATTCCAATATGTTCTAAAGCTCTGATGAAGACCCACACAAATCCGTGCCTACCGTTTCCTATTTACTAATCAAGACCAAAGCAGAAAGAAAATACTAATTTTTACTGCCTGCTAGTGGTTGCACTGAATCTTATCCTTCATCTTCTGTGGGCTTACAGAGCATCTGCCAGCTGAGCACCTGGTGCCAGATCAATTTTTTTCCTTCCTTTTATCTCTTTACTACTCTTTTTCATGCCGTTCAGTTATTTCATATACTACCACGTTCCTTTTATTTCCCTGTTCCCTCTTCCTTTTTGTTTTAACTTTTTTCTTTTTTTCCCCCCTCATATTCATTTTTGCTTGTTAAAACTCAGCTCTCTGCTTGACATATCACTGAGGTGCTTAAAAGTCAAAAATGTCCTGGCTGGCCACAGGTACCAGAGTCACACAGCCTCACCAGGGGAATTTCCTCCTCTCCC
Source organism: Dicaeum eximium (assembly GCA_013396995.1). Lineage (NCBI taxonomy): Eukaryota > Metazoa > Chordata > Aves > Passeriformes > Dicaeidae > Dicaeum > Dicaeum eximium. The sequence continues at coordinate 130,309 of VWZP01008545.1, forward strand.
TCCTATGTTTTTGCTTCCCCCCTTGTTTCTTCTTCCCACTTCCCTGGTTCTTCTGTGTGGTCTCACTTCTCTCCATTCCCTTGGCTGCAATTAGCAAAGCCTGCAGTTTCTATTCCCTTCTTCTTTTCCTCCACTCTCCTCCCTTCTTCCACCCCAGCCTGCCTTCATTTCCACATAGCTACAGGTCATGAAGGCACTGCTGGCCTCATCTCTAACCAGTTTAACCAGACCACATGGGGAATGAAGCTGCTGGGCCAATCTTTCCCAGACGAGCAGCCAGACCCTCTCTGACGTGTCCCTCCTGCCACAATAACTCACGCTCCAGATGATCCCACCGGTGTAACTGGTGTTCAGAGAGTGCCATTCAATGCAGCAGCAGAGCCCGGTTCTGGCCCGTGCTGTCCCCAGAGTGCCGTAAAACGCCGCAGCCACCGAGCTCACCGTGCTGACTGACAATTACCCTGCTTTATTTACAGGCACTGCCCAGGCAGACAAAGAAGCCCTTCTGTTTGTGTACTGGTTCTCACTTTGGGATCTACAAGTTCCACCAGAGGTTCTGTAATTGCCACAACACATGCCTGAGCTGTGAACCTGAAAGCATCTGAAGGGCAATCTCCTTATGGCAGAGTAGGACAGTTTTTGCTCTGACTAGCACTGCTATCTCCCTTGAAAAGGTTTTCCTTGTTGATATGAAAACTCTACTTATAAAAATATTTTATGAAGATAAAAAAATACATCTGTCTGCTCCAAAAGGGACGGCTAGACCCACAAGCCCCTTTTCTCAATTACGCTCTCTAGCAATTTCTTCTGAATTACAGAGACTGAGATACGATCATTTTTTCATGTAGTTCCTAGCTCCAAAGGATTCTACCCTCTTAATGCGACACTGCACACACAATCTCTCAGCAACACATTATTCCCAGCTATACTTCAACACTTAGGCTAGTTGACATCTACAGTCTTGTACTCCCTGATGTGCCCATCCCATCTCACCACTGCACAAAAACTACTACTTGTAAACCGCGCAGGCAGTGCTAGGCTGGTGTGAGGTACAAATTGCAACCAGCATCTCCTCCCTGAAACACTGAGGTCATGCTACTGAGCCACCAGTGGGGTTCCTTGCAGCCACGTGTTTGATTCTAATGCCAGATGAGCAGCAAAAACAATCACAACCTTCTTGGAAGAGCCCTTCTCGTACGTGATGAGGGCAGGGCACATCTCGAGTATTAAACCCACCTCTTGCAGAGCTTTCCTGAGGCCTGCACAGTTTTGAGATGCTCATGCTACAAGAAACAGGCTGATGAGGGTATTCAAGGGTAGCTGCTACCGATGCAGATTTACCCACAGTACCCATGGAGCTCTGGGACCAGCTCCCAGCTGGCAGGCAGCTGTTTGAGGTGTTTCAGGCCCTCAAATGTCTCAAAGTGAGGCCAGGGTGGGTCCTGGCTGTGCACTGCACTCCTTGAGCTGGGACTGGGCAGCAGCAGCTGGCACAGAGGGCCTGGGGCCAGACTGATGCCAGGCTGTGCCTGATCCCAGCCCCACGTAGCCACGTCTGAGTAATGCCTTCTGTTGCTGTGCTTGGCCAGCAGACGCGGTACTGGAGAGGAGTTACACAACCTCAGCTATTCACACTTGTATTATATCTTGGCTCTGCTGCTCTTGGGAGGCTGCAGATTCCAAAAAGTTTCCCAGAACTTGGGAGAAGCCAAATGGTACAGATGAGTATACGAAAGGCTCCTCAGCAACACGAGCTCTGGGTACACAACACCCGTTCTTTTTCTTCTCTATCTGTGAAGCTCTGACTGTGAAGATAACTTCAGATCCTTACCTTTAAAACACTTTACGTCCTGTGTCTGATGTCTCTAAAGGCCCTAGGAAGGTAACCCTGGTGAAGAATATCAGTGAAAAAAGGCTTCTTACAGTTCAGCTAATATTTATGAACAATGTTTTCTTTGAGCCAGCAGCAGAAGTATGGGCTAACATTCTGCAGCTGCTAAGAACAAATCCCACCAAATGTACAAGGGACATTTGAATTAGCCTCTTCCCTGCTGCCACCACATCACAGCCTGTTTATGAAACACACATTTACAGAATTGAAAAAACCCCAACCAAACCCCACTCTGCACAATTCTTGAGAGAATGAGAGCTACACGTGTGTGAGCTACTGCAAGCTACCACCACTAGTTGTAGTTCCTAAGAAAAAAAAAAAAGTGAAAAAAAAACTATTTAACCTTCAAGAAATTTGCCCAAATATGGTCGCAGACAATCCTAAAGAAAACAGACTGTGGGGCTCACCAATTTTCAATGGTAATTCTTGTTTGCAAAATGTGGGTCTGATTCAAAAGATCCCACCAGAAAAGGCTTGGAAGCCCAGTTGCCAGTTAAAAGAACCAAGGCAGAAGGAAAGGATGTTACCTATTCCAGCAGAACACCAGTGAAGGACACACAGCATGTATGCACTTGCTGTGTATGAAGCTGGAATTTCTCCCCTCACCATGAAAGAGCAATGCTTATTTCAGGTCTGTGTATTTTCAGGCCTGGTTTGACCAAAAGTTGGCACACTTAGCCTAGACACGTGTTTCTGTCAGAAGTTTGTGAGTCTCTAGCAGATTTTATGATCATCTATTTTTCATGTGTGCAGGAAAAGCACACATGGCTTCACTCGAATGCACAGGCAGTAGGGAGCTCTTTGCCTACATGCAGTTTTACAGATTTTATACAGCTTTCAGCTAAATCACATATCTCCATGCAAAGTATGCCACTCTTGGGTATCACATGGATTTTTAATGCTCTGAGGGACCCTTTGGGTCTATAAACAACAAGTAGATTACATTCATCTACATCATGACAGACTTTACCCCCCCCTCCTTTGCTTGTGAGACAAATATGGCTCTTGTTCTTCCCTGGAACTAGTATGGAATCCAAGCACAATTCATGTACAGTTATGAGAAAACCATGCCATATTTTTCATTGTAATTAACTGCTTCAGAGCAAGACTTCTCATGTATAAAGATGAAGAAAGGTCTCAGCTTTGCCTGAAAGACAACTTGCCTTTCAGCAATGTCTCACACTCTGGGTTTTGACTGAAACATTCCACTGCTTTGGTGACCTGTTGTGCCAAAAAAGCTGTCTTGTGTTACACTTTGCTTTCAACTGAATTTGCTGGCACATGCCAAGGGACAGAACAAAATATTGCAATTTATACTGGAACACTATTTTGTCTTGCTCCACACATGAAATTGGTGTCAGGAAAAAGTGCACAAAGGGCATGGAAAACATAAATAAATACTGTGATCCTTTTACCTTCAGTTTTAAATAGATGGATTGAAATGCACGGATCCTAAAGATTTATGAATCCGTTTATAGTCCATTCTGGAGTTTTAACATTTCATGCAGCTTGTAGGAGGGAGTGTATTATTTATAAAAAGTCATGGTTATTCAGCAGTGTTTATTTCTGAAAAGCAACAAAATATCTTCAAGGGAGAAGAAGAAATTCATAACTCTGGTTTACTACCAGGGTTAGCCAACTTAGAAGTCTTTTCTCATGACTGATTTACAAAGACCTTTGCTCTTATGAGCACGTATGGAACACTGGACATTTTGCTACCAGCAGTAGAAATCACCTCCATCCCTCAGGACAGACAGCACTGCAGTGGATTCACAGAGGTGGTGGTGGTAGGAACCTTTACTGTTGTGGAGATACTTGAGCTTTATTTTTGGAGCTCTTTTCTCATTACAGTATTGAATGGAAATTCAGAATTAGGGCCTGCAAGGAGAAAACCCACAGCAGCTATTCACAGATGTAATTTCAGTGTGACATCAGTTTCTTGGCCATGTGAACAATTTCTTCTGTGTGATTAAATGTAACATGCATATTTTGTTTTCATTTCCTATCTTTGGGCTCCTTTGCCCAAAGTTGTTTTTAAGACAAAGGGCCTGAAAGGATTATAATATAAAACTAAGTGCAGCCTTAGCATACCTTTGGTCATTCTACCTACTTTACCTCATTGGAATTGCAGTGATTGCTTTTCTTCCTAGCAGGCAATAAATCAGTTTCAATGAAAAAGAAAAACAACTCAGATATAAACCAGCATTTTCAAATGGTGTTTCTCAGTCAACTTTTAGCTTCACCCTCTGTGAAAGTGGAGCTTGCAGAAGTTGCATTCAGCTCACCTCAACTGACCACACAGTGTCCTTCTACCTAGATACAATTCCTGCAAGCCAGCAAGGGAAGTTCATAGTTTAACTGGACAAATCCCAAGCAGTCTGACCCTATCCCTCCTGTCCCTGCTTGGCAGTGCTGTCAACAGAAGCACCTGAACTGTGTCTCTCTGTAGAGCAGAGCCCAGCCACAGACAGATGCAGCACTGCTCATCAGAGAAGCCATTTCTGGCTTGTCTCCAGCAGAGCCTTGAGTACAGGTGGATGGTGCAGCTCAGGGATAAGAGGGAGTCTCTCTGTGGTTAATAGCTCCTGATAGATTTTATTTCCATGAATTTCCCACGAACCACATGAACATATGGCAGCCAGGAGGACCTGTGGTCACGAGCTCCACGAACTGTGTGAGAAGATAACTTTCCTAAACTTGGCACCTGCTAACATCATTTGATACTCCTACTTCATGCATTATGAAACAATAAACAATCATTTTGCATTCAGCACCTTGTGCCAGCCCTTATCTGTAAGCCCTGCTCCGTGTCTTCTGATATATTGCCAAATCATTCTAACAGATAACGTCCTGCCCATGCTTTCCTTTTGAGTAGGGACCAGTACTTAGGTAGTTTCTTAGCAAGCCACACTGATCTCCTATCTGATCTGCAAGCTATCACATATGTATTTAACTTTACCTTAAATGAAACAAAACAGCAATGCAGTGAAGTATTGTTGAAACCTGAAAACAGTTCACTCCACATAATTAAATTTTAATTCAAAATGTCATTGCTTGTGTATGATAGAAACATTTTTTATGATCAGTCAGACAATTTCTACATAATAGTTACCTTTATTTGAAGGCATATCGACTCAAAACAGTAAAAAATGCAAATGAAGATTCTTCACTAGCTAAAATGATGTCAAATTATATATACAAATGGTAACATAAAAGAAAAAAAAGAAAGATTTGTCAAGTACATCAAGTAAAGCTCTGGAATAATACAGAACTCCTTGCTGCCTTAACCAGAAAGTTTAATAGCTTCTGTTTAAAGAAAGAGGAATTAAAGGCAGAGTGCAGTCCTAAATACCACTCCCATCCACTCTGGAAATGGTGGCAGAGTAATTTTTCATAGGTCTGTGACACACAAACAGAAAGCATCCCAGATATTTGCTGCCCAACACATGAAAAGTGGATTTTACATCTAATATTGGGAGACCCAAACTGAAGGTGATCAGGACACCTCTGTACTTGTGATATCCACCAAGTTGCTCATCCCTGTCCATGACCTCTCAGCTGTGTTCTCCCCTGCTGGTGATCCATGTCTTTACTGACCCTGCTCTGCTCCCAGAGCCTGTGCTGTGAGGTTTCCAGGCACAGGACACACCCTGCTGTCCCATGCTGCTGGGACAGGTGGGACCCTGTGGTACAAGTTGTCTTGGTTCAGTGTCCACCCTCCTCCTAGAGGATCTCAATCCCAGATGGGTGAGGGTATGAGGATAGGAGTGGCAAAGGCTTTGGCTTCCTATGGAAACGGCACATCCTGCCCAGAACACACCTTGACCATTTGTTTTTTCTTTACTTCCTAAACCTTGCCACAACTTTGGTGCAAGGCAATCACCATTACACTGCATGCAGGAGAAGCACACAGCTATTATGAGAGGTTCTCTGCAATCCCCTGTCCTGCATTAGCCAGGACAGACAGGGCATGGAGGAGTCTGGTGCAAGGAGGTTTTATGTTTTATGTTTTAGACCGCTCTAAAATGGTTCTTATTTCCACCATGGCAGGAAGATGTAAAATCTGCTCTGTGCCAGCTCTGCCAGTGAGCAGGGTGTGTGGCTGTGCAAATGTTGATAACAGAGGAGGTGCCAGTAGATGGCTCTCAAGATATGAGGCCTATGGATTTCACAGGGCTGAGCCACCTTCCTGGCTAGGGAGCAGTGCTGCTGCTGCATGCCAGGAGCAAAACAGCCACTCAAACTGTACCTTGGGACAGGACAGGGATGGCATGGAGCTGTGGCATCTTCTCCCCAGACATGCCTAAAAATAGCAAAGTTCGTAGCTCTGTTATTTTTGATAATTCAAGGCAAAAATGCGCTCCTCGCTAAAGCACGCTTGAAATCTCCCTTTAGTTCTTTAAGTGAGATTTAAGGGCTGTTTAAGTAGGCTGGGAAAAGCTGAGATAATGCTTCTGCAGTACCCCTGTCAGTGTGCAAGAGGAGGTACTGCCAGTCCCAGAAGGGTTATGTAGTTAATAAGTCAGATTTTCTTAACTAAACAGTTGAGCTATGTCTATTTAGAGTTGATTTTCTCAAGCATACATGAACTAACACCCCTAAGGGGAGGGGGTCCAGGAGGGATGCTCACAGTTAGAAATTCTACAGAGGATTGAAATGAATTTTTAGTACTGTGTAACTGCAGGAGATAACATTTAATGAGGAGAGGAGACTCGAGGAGAGGAGACTCGAGGAGACTCGAGGAGAAGAGAAGAGAAGAGAAGAGAAGAGAAGAGAAGAGAAGAGAAGAGAAGAGAAGAGAAGAGAAGAGAAGAGAAGAGAAGAGAAGAGAAAAGAGAAGAGAAAAGAGAAGAGAAAAGAGAAGAGAAAAGAGAAGAGAAAAGAGAAGAGAAAAGAGAAGAGAAGAGAGAAGCTCTCATTCTCAGTTTGGGCAGTGATTTATATCCCAAGTCTAAATTTTGTGAATTGAGTAAATATAGAGATAAGAAAAGCAACCAAATTCTTAGAGCTATTCAGTCACTCTTAAAACAAGGAAAAGGGTTTGTACACCACAGCTTTATTCAGACAACTGGCCATTTAGTGTATACACTAGAAATTCTGCTGGAAATGTTATTAAATTTTTAATTAAATTTGGTTTTATTGTTACTTTAAATGCAGTTTTCCACAAAGCATGTCCTGAGGCCTTTGCCATTCAACTGTGATATATTTTCCTGGTTATGAACCCCAGCCTATGTATATTATACTCCTTCTGTTTCTTGGTTTCATGTCAGGGACAGCCAGAGTGATTGCTGACTAAATAATTAGAGAAGGGAACACCATCTCTGTATGTTTCTGTAGTCATTCTGTTAGCAAGAAAATAAAACTAACTTTCATAATCCCTTTCCCTATAGGTACCTGGCACTTTCCAGGAGCAAAGTGGGGAGAAAATGTAATTGCTAAAATCTCACACACTCATTATTAGACTAATGATACCTTTTTCTCTCAATCTTGCCCCATAAAGGCATCTATAGAAGTGAAGGTGCAGAGCTGCTGCTTCCCATTATAATAGGAAGGAGAAATGCAGGCTTGTAGTATTTCAACCCCATCAAGCAATAGTGTGAGTATGTAGAATATTAGAGTATTATGTAATAAGGTAGAATAAGATAATAACATAATACAGCATTATTAGACACGGTGTGCCCAAACCATTTCCAGCCCCAAGAAAAAAAAGGGTGAGGGCAGGAGGCTGGGACTGGCACCAGTGAAGGTGGGGAGTCCTGAGTGAGCTGCCTTCCTTCTGTGCCCTCCAGAGGAACAACGCTTCCTCATTACCAGCTCTGCTCCCAAGTTTGTGTGTGTTCATGCCTTTCCTCTTGCTTCCTCCTACTCCAATCCAACCACAGGCTACAGAGGGAGTTTAAGGAAGGTAGCTGGTTAAGTTTTGTCAGGTAAGTTAGGTCTGCCACCTTTTTTCCATGAAGAGTATCCAGTACTTCAGATTTAAAAAAAAAAAAAAAAGGATGATGAACTTTCACTGAGAAGTTGGGCTGAGCTGAGGCAGGAACAAACTTCCTTACTTTGGTTTACTGAACCCAAACTTTTTACAGAAGATGAGTGTCACTCAGTCTGTGATACTCTCCAAAGCCTTGCTTGGAACTCTGCTCTCAGGTTTGAGAAGGAGCTGTTGAACTCAAACGATGTTAATGTAAGTTACATCACTGAACTGCAGCCTTTCTGGTATTAACAGGGCTACCAGAAGCTGTGTGAGTCATGTAAAAAAAGCTTCCATTCTTATACATGGTCATAATTTCTCTTTTCCCCCCCAGATTCCTCCCATAAGAGGAGGTAGAGGCTGGTATTAGCATTGGAAGGAAGTTGGCTGACATTCTGATCCCACGGAAATAAATGTGAGTTAGTTATTTTAGTTAGCCAGGATTTTTTTCCATCAGCTTTCATGACTAATATAGTTAGTCCTTGATTTACATGCTATTATCTCCCTATGAACTTTAGAGTATCTTGAGCTCATTTCTTTTTATTACAGCACTAGAAACTATTAAAGAAAAGCTCACCTTGAAGTGTAGAAGAAAAGGTGGTGGTTCTGCAAATACAGGCTGTCTAATGAATTCATGGCTTCCCCTACAGAACGGTTCTGGAAGTGGTGATGGGAATTTTTCAAGATAAATTTGGTAAAATGAATTTCACTTATTATGCTTCTCCTTTTATGGACCTGTGCCCTGATTCAATCTCCCAGTCTGAACATCTGGTGTGCCTTAAAAAGATTCCCAAGCCTGGTTGCCGATTTCCTCAGCTATTATTTATTACATCGTTTGGGCTTTAGAAGGGATTGCTGAACCAGTGTGGATGATCTAAAAAATAAACTTAATCTAAAACTAATGCAAACAGTACAGCATAGGAGATTTAGAAAAGCTTACTTAGCAGTCAAGTAAAATCCTTTTATTTATCTTGGTACGTCCACCTCTGAACAGATATGGGACCACGAGGGAAAAAAAACCCCAAGTACTTTCTGAGTGACCAGAAGGCGTAAATTCCTCACACACTTGAAAATAATTGTCTGAGCAATGTTTAGGATCAGAGAGGTTTGAACTCCCTCACATTGCCCCCATCTCAGTTGCCAGGTGGCATCAGGAAGTTTGGGCCCTTGTTTTGAGAAGAGTGTCTATTATCCACACATAAGCCAAAGCATCCTTTTCAATTTAAATCATGACTGCCTTAATAGCCTGCTGCCTGAAATGTTCTTTGATACTGAGAACGCTTTTCAACAGTGCACAATCAAATCAGTGGGGCCTGTTAATGCTGTGTGCTGGCAAAACCCCTACTTGGGACATAGAAAGGTGATTATCACCTTCTAAGCTTTGTCCAAATAGCAAGCTAAAACAATCTGGATTGGATGTGAATGCAGCGTACAAAATTCTTGAACATCGCAAGTCTCCCGAGTCGAGCTAAGTGCCAATGGCTTCAGCAAATGAAGCAAAATAATCCCAGATCCAAGGCTTTCAGGAGGGAGAAAGGCAGAACTGTTGGTAGCAGCAGCGCTCTCTCACACTGTTTGTTAGATATGGTGTGGAAACGTGAGTGCTCAGGAGCCCAGATGGAGGATTTAACGTGTTCCTGCAATGACAGAGACTAACTCTGCTCAGGGCCAGGTATTGTACCAGAGACCTTCTGGCACTCTTGGGGATTTTCCACACCTCAAGCAGCAGGTTTTAGTTAGAACTTCTAAGTTTTTTTCCAGAGAAGAAGGCTTCTCTTTTTTCGTGTCAATAATATTTATTTCAAGCATAGATTATTTGTATATCATTCTTGTTTCTTTTCTCCCAGGCTTAACCACTGCTAAGGGTTTGTGTTGCCATAACAGCACATTTTTCTGTGATACTGATGGGGCAGATCCAGTCCAAACCTTCCTCCCAGTCATATTCATATGTTCTGATACACATATGACATATCTATCATTCAGATAATGTAAAATGGCCCAGAAGATGCGGGGAGTGAGCTCTGGATTGCCTGGTTAGATGCTCTTTACTATTGTCATAAACACATCTGGGTTATTTTGCTGAATCAAAATTAACTGTTTCTTTGTTTGACCTTCAGGAGCACTTTTAACCAACTTGGCATCTTGAAATATAGAGAAAACACTTCCTTAAAAGCACCAGAATGTCTGCACTACTACCTTTCTCTACAGTACCTAAAACCAGCATGCCAGCACTTTATTGCAGAAATTTGTTCTGTGCTGGAAAGCAGCCCCAGAACAGACCTAAAAGCCAATGTCTCCCTGCCTCATTAGCAGAGGTGGCCAGGGCAGACCCGAGCTGGCCACCAAGGCTCCCCTGAGGCACATCTGCTGCTTACAGCTGACCCAGAGAGGTGGGGAAGCCGTGGCTGGAGCTCAGCTTGGGAGCGCTTCCCAAATCCGAGTTCAAACGTATTTCTGACTTCCCGCCGGGGAGGGATTGAGCGTGTGGCCTGTCCCTCCCCTGTGCCAGCAGGTCCTGCAGCAAGGATGGCATGAAGGCCACCAGGGCTGGTGCTGGGGTCTGGCTGGGTGCCCAGCCCAGCAGCAACCAAAGTGTGAGCCTGAGGGGCAGCGACAGAGCCAAGGCTGCTCATCCAGAGAGCCCCTGCCCACGAGAGATGGTGCTCCAGAGGGTAATGCTCAACTGCATCTTGCAAGGGACACCTTTGTTAGAGACAGCTTAGAACAGTAAGATTTCTGGAAAGTATGCAAAATGAAAACAGAATTACAGCATTGCTGTAGAGAGTGACAAAGCATGAAGATACACCAGCCTTAAATAAATAGCCAGCTTGGGGTTCTCAATTGCAATTACCACATACTCTCTGTGTTTGTAATACCTAGGAGACCCATAGCACATTACATAATTTTGTTAATTACTTAGTAAGTGAAGAAGGAGAGGAAAAAACGCTGTGACCAAAATGTATATTGTGTATTGATTTAGAGAACTGTAATTTAAAATTAATAATTTATCATTCCTCTTAACAGGCCACACTGTACTTTATAAAAGTAATGAAACCTTTGGAATACAGAGGAAATCACTTCCCACTGTGTCATTTCATCTATGCTGAGAAAGGGGAAGGAGTGTTTTATCTTCCTCTTGCCACATTTATAAAATGTGCAGTTTGGCAAAGAGCAGATTAGCAAGGTTAGAGACTTCTCTTTGCTGTTACTTACCATGCAACAGTTGACAAAACAGTAACTGGTGTGTGATGTTGTGAGGGTCTTCCCAGGTAATACCCTTGGGAAGCAATCACAGGAGCACTCAAGACAGTGACAATCATTGTCCCACCAGTTCCAGCAGTTCTAACCAGCAAAAGTTGCTTGGCTTATTGAATGGTAATGAGATAATCTCTCCGTGGCTCGAAAAGCTAAGTCCCTCAGATCAGGACTTCCACAAGAAATAGAACACTGCAAGGTACTAATGAAATCACAGGTGGTCCACATCTAACTAGAGGAACAACCACAACAAAACTAACTTGTCATGAGAAATGATTTAACCCTGCTGCAGCTGCAACCTTTGTTTTGAGTGTATGTGCCCATTTGGGCTAAAGAATTTCCTACAGCCACGCTGTGAAAACTTTACGGGAAAAAAATCTTCACAGAGAGCTTCAAACAAACCCAAGTATTAAGTTCTTATGTGTGCTTTCTTTGTAGAGGCATTAATAATTTTCAGTTATTGCTCATTTTTAGTGCAGATAGCTGCTGCTACATCCTTGCTGTTAGAGACGTGAAAAGCTTCACAGCACGGTGAGGAGGTCAGGTCCCAGCCTCCTTTCCAGTGGAAACAGGGCTTATGGGATTACATTGATTATGAGCATGCAACTCTTTTCTCCCTCATACATTATTTATTTAATTGGCTGCTTTCAACCAAACTGGAGGATCACAGATTTCTCCAAAGTAATTAAATTCCTACAAGTTTCACTGAAGCAGACAAATAGGAAAAGGACAGAGACCCTAGACATGCTCTGAACTGAGCTCCTTTTTAATAGACACCAAAGGACCTCAAGAGTAGATTCAGCTGATGATACCAACTACAAGTAAAATCCACGTGAAACTTTGACCCTTGTCAAGGGTCTTTAGAGACAAATTAGACACTTTTAGACACAAACTTGGTGCTGATCAATCTGTGCCAGCTGCCATCAGCTGCTGCATGTACCTTGCATTTGGCATGGATGCTCGAGGTGTTGAAAGTGTAGTCCAAAGTTAGGACACTGTCCTAAAATCTGGAGAGACATTACTTCTCTGCCACTTCTGTGTGATTATCAATTAGGATTTGTACGATGGTGCTAAAATGAGGATGATGCCTTTGGTCCCTATAAAGAAAAATGCAACAGATAGCAAGGCACTCACACAATGTGAGGACACAAAGTAGGAACCTCAAAGACAAAACCAAGATGCCTAACCCTGGAGAAAATCAGGAAATTACCATACAGGCCTCCCTTTCTCCAACATAATGCATAACTTGTCTTCTAGATTTTATTTTTACATATCTTGTTTCTTGTATCTTTTTTTTCTTTCTGACCACCTACCCTCTGACACCAGTTGGTTCTTTCCAAGTGATTGAATATATGTAATCAGCCTGGGAAGCACTAGAGGAACAGCTCATAGCTTCAAAATGAGGCAAAATAAGTATAGTGCACAGCATTTTTTAAAAAGATTCCTCTCCCAATAAATAATTTTTCTTTAAAGCTCAAAATTTTTTAATTGGTGGAAGGTCTGTTCAACTTAGGATCATTTCACTGCCTCTTAAGTTTTTTGTGATTCTCAGAGCATCTCTCTTTCTGGGAAAAAAAAACCCACCACAAGCAACAACCATAAAACCAAAACTCCCAAATCTGACATGTCAAATGCTAAAGTAAGGTTACTTCTATTTATCTAGATGAAAAGAAAATCACCCATTTCATAACAGTAGGCACTCCAGGACAAACCCAGAAACTAAGTGGCTTATCTTTATGTCTGGTCCTGGATCATCTTACTGTTGTGGAGAGAATAATGAAAGATAACAAAGGCCCTCCCATATTGCCAGATCACTTGTCTTCTGTTTAAATGCATCCTTAATGGCATAACTACCCCAAATCTCATCCCAGGCAGGTCAACAGAATACAGAGATGGCAAATATCTAAGTGGCTCTTAGAAGAATGTCCCTGGTGTTATCCCTGGGCAACATTGTCTATTACACTGCCAAATTAATGAAGACCAAGCCAGCAAAAAATTCTGGGTGACAAAACAAAGAATATCTCCTACTTCTAGATGGGCCACTGAATGATCATTCCTCTGCTCACAAAGTTTGGTTCCAATTACACCACTGAATTGCTCATTCCCTGAAGACATCTGGTGTAAATTGCTTTCTGAAAAGTAGCCACAAATTTCACAAAGTTATGCAGATACAACAGCTGTTGTATATATGCTCACCCAAAAGCGAGAAGTGGCGTTCTGTTTCTTCCCCATCTTGGAACATAAACTCACTTCTTTGCATCTACTGTGCAAGCAGAATTTGATTTTTTTGTTGTTGTTGGATTTGGGGGTTTTTTTGCTTTGTTTTGTTCTATTTTGTTGGTTTTGTTATTTTTTTTTCTCCTTTCCTGCTGGCTCCATTCCTTCCACATAAACCTATGCCTGCAAATTACAAATGCTGTGTTGCTAGGTTCTGGCTTTATACCTAGAAAGCGCTTTGAAATCCTGGCTGAGGCTGTGCTGAGTGCTCGGTGCCTGTTTTGGTGGCAGCTGTTTTCTCCGAGTCAGCTGGAAACCAGCTGTTCTTCAGCCACCTTCTCCTTGCTCAGAGCATGCTCACTGGAGGCAATTTCTGGGATTTGTGATTCATCTGCAGGAGATTGCTGGACAGATCCTGCTTTTCCCATATGCTGGAAGGCCACCTCTGCAAACAGCTGTGCCATTTGGAAAGGCGTGACAGCGCTCTTGCTTTTGAGAGTTTGATTAATCAATGTAATGTGAATTTTGTTCAGAACTGTATGGGTCCAACCTAAATTTCAGTTATCAACAGGAATGTCTCTGCACACTTCACTGAGCTTTGAGTTAGATTGTGCTAAATACGGCATCTCTATTTTCCCAGCAGATTATGGTTGGAAACAAAATTCATCTGTGTGCAGAGAGAGCAGAAAAACAAAATCTATACCAAACTCAAGCAATGAATAAACTATATCTGAGTTAGGTATGTGGTTTGATTCATCTGTCATTTAGACTGGCTTGGTGTCAGTATGTCCTGACCTCAGCTAAATGATTCTGGCAGTGCCCTGAAGAGCAGGGACAAAACAAAGCTCCAGTATCTCGAAATAGCATAACATGAGTTATTGTGATGGAGCTTTTAATAAAATACAAGACACATAAATATCCGTGTCTGGAGTAAAATAAGGATGGTATTTACTCTGAAATGAAGGGCTGACTTGGATCCTGGCCCTACAGTAGTGAATGGCAAAAAAACTCCAACAAAACAACTCCATTCATATTTTTTAAACTAAAATTTTAACAGGATTCATTTTCCTGTGAGAGATACGAAGAGGTATCTTTGCCTACGTTATTTTAAGGCCTGTTTAATAAATCCACATGAATTGTCAGTATATTTATCTGATTTGATTTTATATGATGGGAAAAGGGGAAATAAATGTGTTTAACAGAGAAAACTAAGCACGCGTCTAAAATGATGAGATTTGTCCCTACATCTGCTGTAATCATTTGATTCTGCATCCCCCCCTGCCTCCACTCTTGTGTTTCTGTGCCTCTGTTCTTTCTAGATTTTATCTGAATCTGAGGCTCATCTCCTGTCTCTGGAACAGAGATAGCACACCTAGGCTACTGCAATCTAAGTAATGAAAAATGGCTATTAGTAGGATATTTGCTGCAGGAAGAGAAAATTTTGAAATGTCCTAGCTGTATAGTAACTGCCACAGAGAAGTGCTACACACAGTGCAAATGTATGCCTAGAAATGGACAAACCCCCATGGACCTTTTCAGTTTCTCCAGGTTTGTTTTTTTGTTTTGTTTTTGTTTGTTTGTTTGTGGGTTTTGGTTGGTTTTTTTCCTTTGGGTTTTTTTTTTTCCTATAAAACCTTATCAGCCTCTATCACAGGAGGCATGCACAAATATGCTGTCTAAACAATACAATAAGCTGTCTAAATATTTCTGGTACCAGGGGATAAGGAGGCATTTTAAACACTTAATTGCAGTAAGAAGCTGAATACAGGAGCCAACACAGGTACCATTCCTCAATCCCCCCTGGTTAAGGAGAGGGACAAATATTAATATAAAGTAAGGCAAGCACAACACCTACAAAAGCTGGATC
The DNA here is from genome assembly GCA_013396995.1 of Dicaeum eximium. Taxonomy (NCBI): domain Eukaryota; kingdom Metazoa; phylum Chordata; class Aves; order Passeriformes; family Dicaeidae; genus Dicaeum; species Dicaeum eximium. The sequence continues at coordinate 145,510 of VWZP01008545.1, forward strand.
GACCCTTCTCTCAGGGCACTGCCAATCAGCAATTCCTGATGGAAGATGTTAACCAGGAAAATATTTCAAAGTAGCTTCACATGGCCTTGTGGAGAGGTCTTCCCCTTCCCTGGGCTCAGCCTCCAGCCCTGAGAAAGGGGCTGGTGACCTGCTGTCCTTGCCCATCTGCCCTCCCTGGTGTGGCACCTGAAAACACTGCTCCTGGCAAGGAGATGAGGCAAAGGAGGTGGGAGTGGAAGGGAGAGTTTGTTCTTAAGGGAAAAAGATTCTTCCAGTGATAGAAATCCAAATGTTACAGATGGGTACATGCTCAGCTCCTGCCTGCTTTCAGAATGGTTTCTGCTCTCCCACACCTACTCTTTTTTTTCTCTACATCATCAGCAAGGATCAACTCTCTGTAACAGGGATTTATTTTGGAGAAAAAGCAGAAGCTGGAGTCCTTGCAAAGAGCACCAGAACTACTTCTGAATAAATTGCCTCTGTGACCACAGTCTGATACCACACAAACATGGAACTAATGCTGCTCCTGTAAAGATTGCAGGATTTGTCTTGTCTTTGTTGAACCTTAGGCTGCTGTTTCATATTCTAATAGAAATTAAGGAGCTAATTACATACAATTTAGACTACACATGAGGGACACAGGCTCAGCTTCCAGCTGAGCTGGGAAAATTTTAATTGTTTAGTTAGAAAAGCAATCTATTTGGAGATGTGTGAAAGTAACTTCTGATTCTAGGTTAAAAGTCATCAGAGCAATTTATGATCTTACAACTATTAATTTCCTCATTTAGATCAAGGAATAGCAACTGTAAGGAAAATGCAGTGACTGTGTAGATTAGATCATTAGACCCACAGTCAGCAGAACTAATGCCCATTAACCTAAGTGGCAGCATTAACACCCCTCTTCCTGGCACGGACCCACTGCCTCCCCCTAATCTGCTTTTCTGGAAGAACACCTGGCTAAAACAGAGTGAAGCAATTCCAGGAAAAAAACCCCAAACAAACAAAGCATAAAGGCAGCATCCATGCTTATTTGGCTATGGGATTTTCCCCTAGGATATTGGAATTCACCAGTGATGGATGCAAGAGGAGTGTGTCCCCTCCTTCCCACGACTTCTCAGGACACTAAGGATCCTAAAACCACTTTATTGGGAAATAACTGTGGGAAACTGCAGGGAAGAAGGAAGGAAAAGCATTAGTTTTTCTGGCCAGCATCAATGTCACCTGCCTCTTCTCTCCTGCCTGATCAAGTCACCCAAAAACCTGACAGACAGCTTCCAGCAGAGACTGGCTGTGGTGCCACTGGCAACAGCCACAGGACATTAATACGCTGAAGAAAAAAAAAGAAAAAAGAAGCAGAGAAAATTCAAAGGCATTTTGTTTTTATCATGATGGAAAATTGTCTTCATGTTCCAGTAATGAATGAACACACACATTTTAGGGACCTTCTAATAATATTTACTCCTTAGCTGTTCTCATTTCCCAAAAGCGCCGCTTTCTGGGTCTGCCACCATCATTTCTGTACAGTCCACAGTCAGCAAGGAATGTCATTTAAAAACTGCTAATGTGTAGGATTTAAACAGCATTTATGTGGCTGACAGATTCTGTCTTACTGTGCAGAAGGGATAAGTAACAAAAAGCAACAATAAATTAGAAACTTGTGACAAGAGTGAGATTTAACAAGAGCGCATTCACAGAGAGCTGCTGAGGGCAAATTAAACGAACCAGGATGGATTGCCATCTGTTTTGGGCAGTGTCACTTGGCAAGGGCCTAAGGCCAGAAGGGACTGGTGTTATCTTTGCTGTCTAGGTCACCACACCATGCTGCCTAGGGCAGGCTTGAGCCATGGATTGAAACAAAAGTCTCCTTCAACTTCCCCTCATGCCAAAGCACCACAAAGCACATTTTGCATAACCCTTGACAAGTTATCTGCCACATTAATCTGGTGATTTGCTCAGTTGAGTCTCCAGATTTATCTGCTCTCTTTTAATTGTGGCCATGATTCAGTCATCGCATCCATTTTTGCTGATATCAGGGAAAGTGTACCTCATTTGTTCAGTAATATGCTCATTTTATTAAAAAGATAAGGAAGCAAATATAAAATGAAAGACATTAATAAACATTGGACTGACTTAGTACATCAAACCACCACATGAGGACTCATAATTTAAAATTTTCTCTCTGAGTTCAGGCGCACAGAATACACCTTGCCTAGAGATTGCCATTTCCTACCCATCATGAAGAGGGCAGAGACGTGGAAACCTTCAGGGTGATGTTCTGTGACCTCTGAGGCCATGCTAGAATCTATCAACAGCACTTGCAGCGAGCTCTCTTTGGAGAGAAACTGCTGGAGTTCTTGACAACACTGCTTAATATGTACTCATACAGTCCACTGACATAGACCTGTCAGGGCAATAAAAATAAGAATACTATCTTCAATCTTTTCAGTTTCCCCAACACAAGTGTCACAACACCATATTCCTCCTTCTCTCTTAAATAGCAGCAAATCTGTTCAATGTGTCAGAGCTTTTGTTTCTTACCCGAGAAAAACAATTGTTGTATTGGGGTGGTTCCTTTCAGTCCTTGTTACTACAGAATTCAGGTACTGCCATGGGAAGGGAATATTGCTACCGGGGATATTTTTGGCCTCTTCTGGGCTTTGCCATGCAAAAGTAAACATGAGGCCTTTACTAGATGTGTATTTTCAAGGGATATCTATGTGGTACTTTAGATCACAGAGCTACTGAGGTGAGAGGTGACTGTGCACAGGAAAGTGAATCCACATCTAACTCCAGCATGTTTGGATGTGAGATCTTGATTTTGCTCTTTGTAGATGCAGAAAACAGCCCCTTCACCTGGCTTTACTGACCTCCAGCTCTAAACCAGCTTGTGTCACATCGCCTAAAACCACAAGGCTGATCAAACCCCAAGATATCAATAAGCAGAGAATTTCACCCTTGCTGCCTTTTGAGCCTCTAGAGAACATTTATTTTGCAAACTTTTCTTCATATTCAAACAAAAGTCCAGAGAAATACTTCCTTTAAACAAAACCAGCTTTTCACATAACCCTTGGATTCTTGAGCTCTGTCTAGAAAAACACATCCAAGTACCACAGGAGTCTGAAGAAAATATGAGAAGTCAGAGCCAGCAACACTAGCATTTTAAATGAGAACATGAATTTCTCTGACATGTGGGGATAGTCAAAGAAAAGAGAAGGTGAGGACTGTGATCAGGGCAGACAAGAGCACTGCTGGAAAGGGAGATGGACAAAGAATTTGGCAGAATTCAACTCACAGGCTGCCTCAGCTGAAGCAGATAAAACTTGCCTTTTTCTTAGAGACCTGTTGTTATGGTTTTAAAACTTTTTTTTTTTCTCCTCCAGCCTCCTGCCTATCTTTCTGCTGCAGATTTAAAGAAATAGAAGGCAGGTGCATTGTGAGATGAAGGACTGAAAAAAAAAAATTGAAAAAAGCAGCAGCCCTTATCATTCTCTGCTCTCTTTCCCAAACCCATGAAGCAGAGGCTGTGAAGGAGCTGCTCTTTAGCCATCCGAAGAGAAAGCTCCTGGTGCAGCCTGTGCCATGCCTGGTGCCTCACAGGGAGAATGTTCCTGCTGCCCCCTTTCACAGGGCCACGCTGGGGAGCAAGGTCCTTCTCAGGCTCTGTGGCAGGGTGGGAGGGGGGAAGGCTGGCAAAGGAGCCAGAGAACAGAGTGCCAAGAGCAGGGAAAAGGAAGCAGGAAAAACTACTAAGCCAGACAGAGTGGAGGAGGTTGGATGAGAATTCAAACAGTCACAGCCAAAACGCAAAGCTGAAGCAGAACACTATATTTAACAGAACTGCTCAATTGAATGCTGCTGGGGAGCTCAAGTTTGGAAGGATCATAGAATGAGGGAGTAACTTTAGGTTTAGTGCCCCTTCCCCCCTCTGGGATGACCTTCACTGCTCACATCTCATTCAAATGTAAGTAGGAACTTCCCCTGCAAAGAGGGCATCTTTGCACCTGCCATTTCCTGGAGCCGTTGTAGATACCTAATAAACCTTTTCAAACACTATGTCTTGCTTAATTTAACACCATTGTCCTGATGTAAGTGCACACTATAGAACACATTTTAAAAACTATGTTAAATTTGGCTCCAGTAAGCTTGGGGAGCACTGAGGGTTTAGTAGCAATCTAAGCTCACTTTAAGGCACTGCTTGCAGAACCAAGGAGGATGGAGAAAGATCTTGAAGAAAAGTTAGGAAAGGGGAGTGATGTGGAATTCCAGTACTTTTCCTCACAGTTTTCTGATTTATGGTCCTTTCCAACAATTGTAAAATAAGATAAATAATTAACATTTTTTATCTGTGTAACAACACAGGCTGTTACAGCAATGAATATATTCTGGTGGAGTTGCATGTAACTTCAGAAAACTACTCCATGTTACCAGCTTCACCTTCAGATTCCATGGCAAAACAATGGTCAAACCTTATTTCATGTAAATATACTGATTGTTCTGGTGGAATTTATATTGTTGAATATGCCTCTGCTTGGTCAAGTTAGATCACATATCAGACAATACTAAAAATTTCTCACATAACTGACAGAGTTACACAAGATTGCAGCATAAGCCATCAAAATAAAGCAGCATGATAGCAAATACAGCAGTTTAAACACGAGTTCAATATTTAATACTGTATTCAATTTTGTATTTTGAGAGGCTGGCAAGGATTAAGCTTGAAGAATTGAAATAATTTATTTCATAGGTCTTTATTCGATCCACAAAGTAAAAAACGCTGTCCATCGTGGCCTCAAAACTATGACACAGATGAATTGCTTCATTCTGTTTCCACACAAGGAATTGGATATTGTTTAATTAGGGAGAGATATTTTAAGATGCCATGAAATTGACTGGAATATTTCTGAGACCTTTCTACTTTGCTGTTAGGACTGAAACACAGCTGTGAATGTAATGAAAGCAGGACCTGTTTCTCCCCTGGGAATTTGCCATCATGGAAATCACTCTGTGTTACAGACAATGTTCTTGTTGGACAAGGAAGTTGCCATGACACAATTGTTTCTCCCCTTATGTCAGTTTTTACCAAGGTTTCCAGAATACCAGGATCTGCTTTTCCACACAGGAAAAGGTCTAGACTCTTTCCAGACCCAGCAGTAGCCACAACCCTACTGCTGAGCTGCAGGAGACCACACTGGCACCACACACTTTTCAGCATGTGTGCACAAGAGAGAGAGGGTGTGCACACAGTTTAATTCATGCTGCTTGGTTTCCATCCTGAAACACAAGGAAACGTGTTTGGGATTAACTCCTCTGTCACTTAATGGAATGCCTGACCTCATTTCTTCCTTAAACAGCAAAACAAAACAAAGCCCCCCACTTAATATTGGAAAATACAAAAGGTTTAGATTTTAAAGGTGGGTAATGCTGCCTTATTTGCAAATTCCACTGGATAGTGAGGAATAAAGCTGTTCTGAAATACCACGGAAAACAAGAGCTTAAGATCTGCTTCATGTCCACTCTCTGAATGAAGGAGGAAGGCCAGGCACAGATCTGTGATAAACACCAAACCCCTCAGATCCACCCTGAACAGGGGCAGCAACATCCTAAAGACTATTGGGGTGCCAAAAAGTGAGTGCTATAGAAATAGCAGGAATTCATTCTTCAAGCAAGTATTTCAACTGTGAAACAGAATGCATTTCTTGGAATGAAAAAGCATTCATTTAAAGGGAAGATGCAGTTACTTGAGGGTTTGTGATCTGAATACAAACATGGGCAAAAACTAATAGAGGGAGACAATGTCTGTGAACTTGTCTGACCTCCTCCCCTCTAAACTGTACCCTCAGCTCTCACCTGAACCTTGTCTTGAACTGTTACCTGTTCCCAGAATTGAAGGGTTACAGCACTTTACCAAGTGATCCCCTTAGCCTCATTTTACCAAGTGAAGCCTAACCCAACCCTGACCTTAACCATCCTTAGCCTGTCTCTCCCTGACATGGGGAAGAGAGCTACCTTTGGCCCTCATGCTAAAAGGATAAAAGGAAGGAGGGCACTCGACAACTCAGTCGAGCTCAGCTAAGCCTAATATGGAGCACAGCCAAAAAGGTGTCTGAGGAAAAAGCTTGGATTAGCACATCCCTAATATTCCAGCCACTGTGTTTTTGGCAAAGTGGCTCAAAGAAGAGACAGGAACACCCACAGGTGTGGGATTTCCTGGCAGTTCCTACCACTGGACAGCGGAGGGTACCTGAATTCCCCGGTGTAGAAGACTGGAGCCCCTAAAATGCAAACTCACAGAAAGATACTCAAGATGGGGGTGACCAGCACTTCTTACAAGTGAACTCAGAAATCACAGACTTGCAGAGGCTGCAGGCTGTGTGCTCCACATGCAGAGGGAGGACAAGAGAAATGCAGTACCAATAATTTTCCTGCTGCTTTTTTAGGAGTATCTGCACAAGTGCTAGAAAAACTGCCTTCCCCATTCCAGTTAAATAAGACTAGCATTTTCTTCCAGTAATTTCTACTAGAGTGCACATTTGGTTTCCTGTAAACTATAAATTCAAGAAGACAAGCCCCACAAACCAGCACGAGTAGGAATCATCCCAAGATTTATGTGTGTATGACATTTTCAAAAAATTCCTGCAAATCATTTATACGGCAGGACGTGCACATGCTGGCTGTGAGCAAGTAATCAGGAAACAGCATTTCACATCCCCACTTGAGGTGGGGCCTGGAATAGAGTTGGGTGGAGAAAAGGGAATTTATACATCTTGTAAATGTACCAGAACTCTCCATGTAAGACTAGACAGCAGAGTTATGGGGGAAAACGAGCCTTGCCCATGGATTTTTTGGGATGTGAGCAAGAGCTGCTGCGTCTGCTGAGATTTCTCTCCAGGAAGCTGCCCAGGTCTGTTCAATTCTGAGCTGTGCCAGTGAGGAAGGAGCATGCTGGACCTACAGCATAGCCTCACTGCTCTCCTGCTGACATTTCTGGGCTGTGTTTGTGGATCTCCTGACTCATGGATCTCCAGTTATTCCTCATTGCTCTCTCATTGTAACTTGTTACACACCCCTTGCAGTGTGTAAGAAAAGAGCAGCTACTGCTGGAAGTCACAAACAGCTAAATGCTTCAGGATGCTCAAGTCCCACCAGGATAACTGAGACCTGAAGGGAATCCTCGTGGTGCTGTCACGTTTCACAAGAGCAAGCACAGCTCGTGGCTGCTCCTCTGAGTACCAAGTTGATTGTGAATTCATGATTCTTGTACTTTCAGGAATTTGTCATCACCTACTCAAAATCTGCAAAACTTTAAATGCATTTGTAGTGGGCTCGGAGAGAATTAAACACAATTTTGTGTCAAGAGTAACTAAAATCTCGCTATCAACCCAGTTTTACTCTTAGTGGAAGGAGCCAGAAGCATAAAACCAGCCATCAGCCTGCAGTGAGTCTGCTGAGAAAGGAGAAGAAAATATTCCTCCTTTTGCCAGAGTAAACCAGATTTCAAAATCAGCCTGAGTAAAGAAATCTTCAGCCACTGTGGAAAAACATAGCTGAAAAGCCAACAATTAGCCGAGACTGTAAAGGCTGGTTGTGTTTTCTGTACCCAGGGTTGCAAATTCACATTTTTAAACCCAAGGGGCTTTGCACTCACCTCACAGCAGTCTAACCAGTGGTGCCAAGATAGCCACAGTGGCCATTACTTAAACCCAGGATTTAAAAAAACAAAAATCAACTTCTCCAAGCACAGGCACTGCCTGATCTCTTTCAAGCTAGGATGAATAATACAGATATGTTTAAATTTGAAATACTCTTGTGAGCTTTATCTTCCAGCAGCAAATTCCTATCCTCTTTCCTCAGCTGAGCCAAGAGATTCCTGAATATTTTATAACTAAAAATCTTTTTCTCTTTGCCCTCCTATGTAGATTCTCACACCCTGCAGCCCAGCATGACAAGTTCTTCTCTTTGAAATATCGAGCCACTTTCAGTGGGTCTTGTCAATCCTTTACACCTATTTTAATTGAATATTTCAAAGTGGAGGGAGATCAGAGCACTCTGCCTGGGTGGGCACTGGCTGATGGTGTCAGGCTCTCTCTGCTCACCCCCAGCTGCACTGATCAGATCCCTTGCCTCTTTGGGGATGATGGATGTCACAGCCTAATGGGTGAAAAGTGGCAAGGAGGGAGCTTGAAAAAGAGTAGATAAAGCATGCTAAATTTAGAAGCTGTTTGTTTGCAAGGATGGGCTTGAACTTTAACTCACACAAAAATTACGCCTCACAGTTCCACTCTTCCGTGACATCTTTGTTCCTCAGCTAGGGCCACAAAATACAATATCACTCTATTATTAATAGCAAGGCTCACTGCTTTTCTCCCTCCACCTCTCCAAGTGTGGCTGCCTGGATCATATAGGCAGATGTGGCATCCAGGTCTGCTCTAGACAGAGCTTCCTGCAGTGTAGTAGCTGCATCCAGCACAAGTTCTTCCCAAAGAAAATTAATGGGAAACACTGGATGCTTGCTGTTATTCATACCAGAGTCAAACCAAAGCATATGTAAGCTTCCATTCTGGCATAATATTTAAATCTTAAACAGAATCTGAACAACTACTAAATGACTATTAAATTTCTCAAGCAGCTTACTCTTCTGGATGAATTAGAAGGCAGCATAAAATGGGATCTCCTGTACTTCAATTACATTTATTTGCTTACACAAAAAGCAGCCTTTTCAGAGGGAAGGCTGCAGAATAAATGGCTGCCTATACCCAAAAACTCTTGCCAGGACATTCTGAATATTGGGGACAATCAGCTCCATTAGCATCAGGCCACAGGTAGAGAATGAAGAGAGGTTGGCATGAGAAAAAGTCCTGAAACTCGGTACAAGCCAAAGGGGAAAAGGAGGACAGTATTTTCTTGAAAGCAAGACAGTTAGGAAAATACTGGTAAGACATTTTGATGTTATTTTTTCTTCTTTTTTTTTTTTTTCTTAATCATCAGTTTGTTTTAGCTGGCAATGATACTGCAAAATTAATTATTTTTATTTGTTGTCCCAGGCAGAATCCCCTGCAATTCCTTGATAAACTCCTATCTCATGCTCATGTCTTCATCAATTTAGAGGCTTTACTTCCCATTAGAATTAGTTGTTTACGGTTGACAAATATTATCTGTATTTTCCTTGCTAAAATGATCATGGGGATAAAACTTCCATTTTTATATTCACAAACAAAGCTGAACAATTATATGGCTTTTGGCATAAACAGGAACATAACAAGATTTCTTTTCAAATATTTTTCCTCCCTTAAATTCTCTATTGTGGTATTTTGGATCCAATGCCTGAACATTCAGCATAATTAATTAAGCTTTTTATTCTCAAGAGTATTTTAGTGGGATTTGCCAGAAAATGTTTGGAAAATGGCTATGCATTTAATAATATGGGCACTGACTACTGTTCCAGGGCTCTGTAGGAGTGGATAGGCACAGTAAGCATAAGAACTTAGTTATGACTGGGAACTGTGTCCCTGTTATCAAACACAGCTTAAAAACAAGAGATGAATTTTGCGTTATTCCAAATGATTAATTAATCAGAGTGAGAACCCGGTTACGGGTGAAATTTGCCCAGATTGTGAAAGGTAGAGTGAGACATTTTGGTCATCAAAAGGCTGGGGCAAGGGATGGAAAAGCAAGGAGTAAATGTGTGGTGGAGCCGACTGAGGAAGCCTGAGCACTGAAAGAACAGGCTACCGAGACCAGAACTGCATCCCAAAAAATGTCCTGTGCTGAAACAGCCTCCAGCAGGTCTCCACTGTTCACAATCATCTGGGTGCAACCTCTGTTTCATAAACTCCTACATTCACTTTTACATTTGCTTTCTTCCTTACATGATAATTCCACTGCCAGAGTCACTGGAAATCAGGCTCATGAAACAGGCTTCAAACCCAAAGAGGAAATGCGAGGTGGCTTCACACCACGACCACTAAATAATTTATTTTGGTACTCAGGGTACCTCATTTAGAGCTTACTCAGGAGCCTGAGTCCTACACTGCTCCCTGCAACTCAAAAAGCTTTAACTCATCATCACTATGACCTGAGTCTGCCTCCAAAAATCTGTTTGCATTGGAGCTGTGGTGTTGTAGCCTTACTACCTACCTCCATGCCAACAGCAATGGAAAAACAATAAATCTGCTCATTCTGCTCACAGAGGTTTCCAATCAATGAAGACATTTGGGTTTAGCAGCCCTTGAGCCCATTTAAGGTTTCATTTCCTGGGCCCCAGCAGAGAAGAATTCAGCACTGCTAATGCAGTACAAGAGCATTGTCTGAAGTTGCTTTAAAAGGAAAACCAAGATGCACACAGCCCCAGCCACAACTTTTCCCTCTGTTACTTATAAGGAATGATTAAACTAATAACTAAAAATCTGAAATCCTTCAAGTACCATATATGTATTTCCAAACAGCTTCCCTTTATATATTCTTCAATCAAAGGTGCAGGAAAGAAGCACAATGAAGGCTGACATACATTCCAGCAGTACTAAAGGGAGGATCATATTGAATTTTGATGCAAGCATATGCAGCCCTTGTAGACTGCAGCTTGACACTGATAATTGTTTTGCCCCATGAGTTTGGAACTCTTGGGAAGACCCTACTAGCAAGATACCCTACAAAATATGGGCCTGACCCAGTGCTTACTGGAGTTAATTGGATTTTTTTTCTATGACACTGGCAGAGATGATTTTAAGCCCCTAGAGCAGAAATTGGCTCGCAATTGTCCATTTTTTCTCATTATTCACAGAGAAGAAATTCTACTGTGCCTTTTCAAAGATGATAGCTGAGTGTTAAATTCATGCTTTTATTTTGCTTAAGAAGAATTAACTTCTTTCAAATAAAATGTCCTTTTTTGTTGTTTTTAGCAGAGTTCTGGCACATGTTTTCAGGGTCAAGATCTAACAATAGCCCTTACAAAACCCCCACAGTTGTGACATTCACTCTTTGGTGCAGCAAACAATGAGACTGTAATGATGATGACAATTGTGTTTATTTTTGATTCTGGACAAATGTCATCCATTCTCCATCCAGTCCCATTGTGAAAAGGCCTCAGCCACGACCTCCAGCAGGATCAGCTGACACAGTTCCACTTGGCCCAAATTTGTGACAATCTGCTGAAAATGGCAACCTTCATTTTTTTCCCATGCTTTTCTCACTGCTGAAGAGATCTCCAGTAAGAGACATTACCTTTAATTTATATTAAAATATTTCAGCTAAAGTTAAGCCAAATAATGGGTGCTAATGATGCACTTAAGGTACTCCTACTGCAGAAGATCTCCTGGTGTCTCTTACAGAGGTCCTTCACCTATTCAGTGGAGATTTGCCTTCAAAAAATAAACACACCTGTTTGCCAGCACCCTCCCCTCCTCCTGCTGCACTGCTGCCCCATTTTAAGGGAGACCATCTGCATCTAGGGTCTAAAGAGGTGATTGTAGCTTCTTCTGGAATGTATTTCCCTGTTGCCACTAAGCTGATGTCATACTGCACTCTGGGGACGAAAGTAAAAGGAAGGACAAGAGTAAGAGGGGGAAAAAGGGAAATGGGGGAGAGAAGGGAAATCTTAGAGACATCTTAGGTATGTGATAGATTTCTTCCAAGTAATTCTGGATTTGTAAAAAAAGCCAAACTGTTTGAATGTCTTTTGATTGATAGTTCAATATATTGATAGTTCAATATATTTTGAATAGATAGTTGCACTTATTTTTTGTATGCTGAGGTAATATGAAAAAGAAAGGATAAGCAACAGCCTTGGAAGTGTATTATTAGAAGTTAATATTTGAATAGTTTTAAATATTGTTTTATAGTTCAGCAGTCCAGCAGAGCCCTTCTCTATAGCAGTCCTATTCTATGTTTACTTAAGAGAACTGAAGTGATTCTCTTCCTTACCTAATTTCTTGTTTTCCCCTCCTTCTTTCATTAACAGACTTTGATTTAATAGTTTTTGCTGGAGACATAGTTCATCACTGTACCAAAGATGGTAGCATCCAGCAATTTATCTGTCAACCTCTTCTCAATACACCAGCAATTTTTCATAGAAGAGAGGAACTTACTGGAGCAGTGGTCTATTCTTATGGCATATGGACCTTTTAGCGTAGTAAATTTATCATTATACATGACATAAAAGATGCATTACCATCCATTAAGTTCAGGTGGAAGCAAACCATTGGATGCCTACCACTGGATCTCTCCCACACCACAATCTCCTTTCCAGTAATGCCTGTGTGGTCCTTGAGGAGAGTTCCCCTCCTAAGTGGTGCCCTACAATTAAACGTGCAGGGCTTTCAAATGCAAGCCAGCTGTAAGATATTGGCATCAACATTTACTGCTGTGTAATGAGGTGCACCCAGTTAAAAGTGCATAAATTATTACTTGTTTTATATGGACAGGAAGCCTGATTTTGCATTTATCTTCTGCTACACCTTCCACACCCCTCAGATATAAATTGAAAAAAAGGCTCATTATCTTTTTTTTCCCTTTGTGTTTTAATGCAGCAGTCCCAGGCAGGGAGGGGAAATCTGCACAGTCCTGTGCTTCTACAGCAGAGGAACAGGACCCCCAGGCAAAAAACCACAGGAGCACAAGGGGAACCCCCCAGGGCTCTGCTTATAATCTCACCCCCTCTATTTTCCGTTAAATGATCTAAATTACAAAAATACTTTGTGCTGTCACAAACTATGTTGATGCCCTAAGAGAAGCACGATTTAATCTAAGTTTACACCTGTAGCTGACTAATTTTTCTATTGGGTTTTGCCTGTTTTCATTCTAATAATGCTCTTTGGCAAACCTAGATGTCTTTTTCTCTTTTTTTTTTCATTCCATCTCCAAGAAGTAAAGTCCAAGACAGGATTGGAAAGGTCAATCTCCCTTTTCCTTTCTCTTCTCCACAGTGAGAAATGTTCCAAGATGAACACACCCCTCTACCCATTGTACTCGGCCTGAATTCACCCACTGAGGTCTGTTGGGGTTTCACACTAAAACTTCAAAGAGAACAGGGAACATGCAGAAGTGAAGAACATTTTCATTTAAAGGGTGATAAAATCCATCACAAATTCTCAAGTCTGATCTATAAAGGTTGAGAGCTTTCTTCAAGCAGGTTGTGCTGCTGGGTCATTTTACAGATATTGCCACTACCATAAAAAGGAAAAAAAAAAAAACAAAAAAAAGCCAAAAACAACAAGGGAGGGAAAAAAACAAAGAAGGGGTAGAGGAGGGCTAATTTTACAGGGTGGTGGAATTGAGGACACCAAAAATAAGCACCAAAATCTTACAGTATTTGATCAAACTCCTGCATGCCTCCTTCCCTCTGCAGGAAAAAAAAAAGGCAATTATATTCTGCACTGATAATGATGGTAAAGTCCCAGGAAGTAGCACAGGCACCAGTGGGTAGTTTTGTTTAATTATTTTTTGCATTCAAAGGCAAAAGTTATACTTAGATACATTGCTTCAGTGTTGACTACTGGAGAAAAGGCTTTTACTGAGCAAGGTAAGAAAGCAAGGAGGGAGAAAGTAACTGATATTATTTAAAACATTCACATTGAGAATAGATGGTGTTTGGTGGACTTGTACACTTGAACAACCATTAAAAAAACAACAAAATAACCTTCCAACAGTATTAACAATTAAGAATCATTTGCCAATCCCTCAGTCAGTGCAGAAGAGATGTAAGTGTGGACCCACATCACACACCTGCAGCGCTGCAGCCGAAGATTTTTTAGCAGTGATTTTGTCTCTTTCAGCTTGAGCAGAGCACACGCAGAGGGGTGCCTTGGAGGAGTACTGGAAGCTGCCCTGGGTGTGTTCAGAATGGGTAAAGGAGGTCCCATGCAGTGATCACTTAGCAGAAGAACACATAACAGCCCTCTCACAGTGTTTGCGCTGTTGGCAACCATTACAAACCAATTATTTCCTTTGGTCTCTTAAAAGGGATGGGAATACAGGCTTCCTAAGGACTGCCATCACCCCGGAATGGCATCACATCATTGCTTCAAAGGGAGCTGTGCTGAGCACAGGAGACACTGTCTGACCTACCCTCCCACCACTGAGCAAGCCCACGAGCTATGGCTACAGGAATGAAAAGTGCTCCCCGGGTGCCTTGTCTTATAAACTGCTCAAGGCAGGAGAAAATCCTCTGAAATCTCAAAGACCTCAATTCAAATGTGCTTGCAGAAGCATCTTTTTATCTATCAAATGCTTTTGGACTCCAATTAAGCAAAGTACGGAAAGGGCTGGAGTGGCCCTGAATAACCTTTGCACAAGATGACGCTTGTATGCCAAGAGCACAAAGAGCCATACAAGTAATTTAAACCTATATTTTTTTGTCCATTTGCAGTAACAGCTACCACTGCATGCTGTGTATCAGTGGGCTGACTTGTCAGAGGCTGAAGCCTGCTATTAGCCAATGAGTAAACATGGCTTCACGCCCTCAGACCTTGGGAAAGATTAGCTTTTGCTGTGAAATACAGACATTGGCAACGTTTTGGATCCATTTTGAAACATTACTGGAACACTCTGGTACACTTCAACAGTATAAATTCTTTACATTTTCCCTCAGTGGCAGGCCCTGCAGGGAATATTTGGCATTAAGTGTAATTATTTTGTTTTGTAGAGTCTGTCTCAGGCTCTGTTTCTGTTTTAAGAGAAATACATACAGGTTCCAAGAGGTACTGATGTACACACAAGTTCCAAAGTACTGTCACTCCAGACAACATTTCCAAACTATCCTTCTCCCACACAGCATCTCTGCTGGGGAGGATCAAGTTTTAAGCCTGCTGTACCCAACTTCACCTGAATAACACAGGGAATAACTAGAGAGCATTTCAGAATAAGGAAAACTGAACACTAGGATGCCAATTTGCATTTCTTGCCCATCTCACTGCTGTGGGATCAGTTTCTTGGGCTACTGTGGCAAGTCACTTCAGCACAGGTGCTACCATCCTTCTCCCCAGCTCACTATATTCAGGCACTTGGATTTTCTGCTCCACACCTTTGACTAAACTCAACAACCTGTGGATTATCTACCTGTAATTTCTAGCAGAGGCTGCTGTAAATGCATGAAAATACATTTGAGTAAAAATACTCTTCCTTCCTATTCTTCATTTCATTTTTCAGCTGTATGTTGAGAACAGTGCTGTCCTTCAGCAGGGCATGTGGGAGACATTGGGTACGGCAGCAGGAAGGCTGGCAAGAGGTGGCCAGGAATCCCAGCAGAGGACACACTGCAATGATCTCTTAAGCCAGAGGGCTGTGTGCATTTTTGTAATTACTGTATTTTACTGCTACTCCTGTGAAGTGTCTTAGATGGCAGTCCCTGGTACTTATTACCAGACTGTATCTAACCTAAAGCACTCTGGATTGAAACCCAATTTTAAAAAAACCAAACAAAATACTTGGAATTCAACATCATGATTACTTCAAATAAGAAACCAACATGAGTGCTCTGCAGGGAAGGAGGGCCATTTGTTTAGAGCACTAAGTATCATCAGAGTTAAGGATTTATGATTGGGTCCATCCAACAGAAAGTTTCCACAGGTAGTTTTTTAATTTGTTTGACCAAGAAGAACCAGCTATTGTAACAAGGATTGCTCCTGTCAGCACTGCCCAAGGCAGTTAAACATAAGATGTTATCACTGGGGAAGAAAAGCTGGCCCTTTATTTTTATGGATGGGAGAAGCAGCCTCTGTTACCATAGCAATGTTGCATTTTCACATGTGGAGGCTGCAGTTGAAAGGGGCAAGCAACCTCTAAACTTTAGCAGTGATGACTCTGGGACAAAATAGAGGGCAAAATATTTGCTTTTCTGTTAAAACAACATTTGCAATTTGGGGAAAAATATGCTTAAAGTATCTTGTGTGTGGTTGTACCATTGTTTTGCCTCACTCTTGCCAGCACACACCTCATCTTGGTGTTGATTAGATAGAAATTTTAGTGCTGCTCTCATCACCTGTCTTCATTATCTACAATGTTAAGTGGACATGGGTGAAAAAACGAACATGTAAAACTTATTACTGAGAACTAATTAGCAGAGGTTTTTACGTTTATTTAAATATAGATATTTAAAAGCTGCCCTCTGGGAGAAATGAAAACATTCCCCAGAGTGGGCTTGCATTTTAAGATCTAAAAAGCAGTATGCAGTCATGCATGTGTGCAGATATTGAACATGTACACGAGAAATCCTCATCAGCTTCACAGGCATTTAAGCACCAAGCAAGGCACCATCCCTTAGGAAGGCTCATTTGCCCAATTACAAGAGGGAACTTTGCCCAACAAAATGAGGGGGGCATCAGCAAGCATGCTAAGGTAGAATCCTTCAAGCCAGGAAGGATTCTAGATAGTTACTGTAACTCAGTACAAGGAATTGTACCAACATCATCATCATCACCAGCACTCTGCTTGCACTGTCTGCTAAACACAAGCAGAAATCAGACAAAAATAGGAGGGTGGGCACCCAGGAGCATTAACTCACAGCTTGTTGCTTGGCAAGCAGAGTAATGTGTCTCCTGGAGCAATGCATTTGAGACTGCTGTTCATAATGAGCAGGCTCAGTTTGTCCAAAGTGGGAAAACCCAGAGTATTTTGGTATGGAGTTTGGTGATTCAGAATGCAAGCCGGACAACAGCCACTGATGGAAGCAAAAGAAGAAGGGAAGAGAGAAGTAAGGATGATACAAGAAGTTGTTTCACTGTGGTGTGAGAAAAAGCTTACACCACAAAGACTCAAATATCTTTTAAAGCTTTCTTTTTTGAAAAAGTATTTAAAATATTATTAATGCTTCAACCACTTTCATGGTTTTTATTAAATTTCTAGCTAGAATGAAATCTTGTGGCACTTCCATAGTGTAGCACACATCTTATGAAAGACTCATTGCCATGCAACCTTCAGTTGCCACTTTCTAGTTTAACTGGATTTAACAAAGCCTCCAGTGTTCTCTCAGTCACTTAAGGAGTGTGTGGGGGAAAATTCCTCAGGCAGCTTTTTGCTTTGCTTCCTCTCTTTATGCTCTATCCAAAAGAAATCAAAACTTCCAGATACAAAAAGTTAAGATTTTTTTTTCTCTTTTTAAAGAAAGCTGGTCCAAGGCAAACAGGATTGCTTGAAATGTTGGTCATGAAAATCCCTTGCATAGTGAATTATCCATCTGCGAGCTTGGAACAGAAACAATGCAGGCTTCGTACTTGGACTCCTGCTGGTATTTAATGCTCTTTCCAATATATCATTCATAAAATCCATCTATGTAGATGATTCCAGTTACTGTGCTTCTTTTAGCACATCTGTCTGAGGAAATCTGTTCCACACCTTTACCAAGAGGTGTGCAGAAGGGCAGTGACCGACTACAGCGAGCTGAGGCCCCGTGCTCCTAACTGCAGCTATCACACAGCAGTGGACAAACAGTCAATTATGCAATTGCTGACAGAGCATTTGATCATTTCCCATTTCTCTCCATCTCCAAAACGTGTCCTAAGAAAACAGACAGCACTGTGGGTTCAGCATTCCTTCTCATGCCTTTGCAGGAAGTGGGAGCCATGCCACTGCTTTCAGCGAGAACAGAGATGGATCCAAAGGCAGAGCTGGATGAGACTCATCTCCCACTTTTCTGTGGGCCCTAATTTCTAGCTGTTCTCTAATTGCTTTCCCCCTTCTCCACCCTCACTTGCTCTCATTGTTCCTCCTAGAGACAGGGTAACTGAGCTTTTGCCAAAAGGATCTAATAAGAGCAAGGCTGCTCTAGTTGTGATTTTGAAAAAGAGACTGTTCTCTTTTTGAGGGAAAATGTCTGCCTAGAGGCTGTTCATCTTCACCTCCAAGTAAAACAGAAGATGATACTTTTCTAACATGCTTCCACTTAAAAAAGTTATCTGAGAGGGAAAATTTAGGAAGGTATTTGAATAGCTTCAGGGAAGGACAACCCAGGTCTCAAGTCATTTGCAAGATCATCATCTCAGCACACCCATGACATGAGAAATAACCTTAAAGGTGCACAGGGCACCTTAAGTAGTACTGAGCAAGTTTTTCTTTCTGATGACTTGGGTAAAGTTTAGTACAAAGTGACATTAGGTTTCTGTGACTACATCCACTGAACTTAGTTGTTCTTGGGACCATCAGTTCTTAACTGAAGAGAAGCTGGAGACCACAAATCACATCTGAAAAACCACAGCACTCCTATAAGGTTGAGCAGCTGTACTGTCACTGTCAGGTGTTCCCTTGCCTCTCCATCACTTCCACTGCGTTAGATAACAGCTTATTTAAGAACATCACACTGTGCACCAATTAATCTGAAACAAAGGAAGATGGCATTGAAATCAAGTTGGCAGAAAATTTAATTTCTCTGCTTTCCTTGGAGCCTAAAATAAATGGGTTGTATGACAGACATGGAAGGATAATGGGAGATGAGAAGAATGTATTGGTAGCATTCTTTGATCCACTTTTGAAAAGGCAGTTTTGCCACATGTCTGCCAGAGGAGATAAAGGACATTCTCACAAATCAAGTCCTGGAGGCTATTCCATTGCCCTCCCACACAGTACACCTGCTTTTCATCACATATCCCATCAGATTGTTCTAATTTCTTACACTGTTTTGCATTTCCATATGTCTTCAGAATACTTTTCTTCTACTTAAAAAACAAACAACAGCCGTAACAAAGCCACCAAGAGTTTTGCTATTTGTCATGCCATATTCTTCACACACACATGCACAAAGACTCAAACCCTTTCTCCTCCCCTTAAAGCACAGCAGATTAATTTAGTTTGCCTCCATATCTGCAGAACAGCCTTGCCATGACAGAAATTTAAATGTCAGGAAGAATTCAGTACTGTATTAGAAAATGAGACATCTGCTATGGTAGGCTCTGGCAAGGAGTGATGTTCTCTAATTGAAATGCCCAACCTCTAGTGGGTTTCCACTCAATAAACATCCCCATTGTTGGTGAAATTGTTACAGACGGAAGCTTCCAAGTTAGAGAAGCCAGCAATAAACCTTGCTTCTCTACACACAGGAAAAATTTGTCCCTCACACATCTAAGTTCATAGGATGAGGACAATGAGGGAGACAGGCATAGACAATTGTATTTATACAGAGAGAATGGATGAACTTCATTCCTGTCCTGAAAACTATTTCCATTTCCAATGTGGATGTTGGATGGGTGGTAAGATTAGAAGTGTGCTGTAGCCTCTGGTTTGCAGTCATGCAGCTACCTGATCTTTATAATTCTGTTTCCCCTCACCAAGACTATAGTACCTTTGGGTTACAAACCTAATCCTTGGCAGTAATATTCTTTTCTTACCTAAAATCTGAAAATACAATTTTCCCTCTAAAATACAGGTCCACAACTTTTACATTTGATTTGTTATCAGTGTGAAAGTCTACTGCTGGTTTCACTGAAGTACCTAAACAAACTTGCAGTTTTTTCTTTTCTACATTATACTTTGATATTTCTAATTTTAAAAAGTGTTAACTATCCTATTCTTCCTTTTACAATAAATGCAGTATCAAGCCAAATAAAGTCTTATTTAAGAATGACGTGGAGTCATGGAAAACTAAAATTAGAGAAAAGCTGACTCTCTCTTCAGCAGCACACACATGAGCTGCAGCACATTGTGAGTGAAGCAAGGTGTGCTGTACAAAAAAGAAAAAAAAAGAAAAAGCAACATGGGAATGGCACAAAGAATCCACTGAAGTAGCAGACAAAACTCCAGAACTGCTCTATGTACACAAAGGTTTGCACTTGCACAATTCACAGGTGAAACAAAGAGCGTGTTGGGATGCAGCAGTTCAGAGCTGTGAGTGGTGAGTGCCCAGGGCTAATTCTAAAAGGAAGGCTGCAGATGGAGGATAAGCAAAGCACCTGCTCTTTGACAGAGATCACCTAACTATTTCCAATGAAATAGAATAAACGTTACCTGACATCAAAAGCTTAGTTCTGATCAAAACTCACCCGTGAAAGGAGGCAACAGCAGCGCAATGAGTTATTCTCCATATGCACTTTAAAAAGGGAGATGAACCAAAAGGGGAAAGTCACTCTACATAAAAATGCAGTTTTACCACTACTTAAAAAGACCAGCAGCAGAATTGGATCATACTTTGTCATCACTGACACTTCAAATATCCTTCTATTTGTTTTTAATCTCTTTCCCAATCGTGTTTGCCTCATGCAGACTGACAAGAAGGGAAACTTGCTCCTGCATTCTGAGTACTTAAAGACCCGCTTCCCTTAAAAGAGAGGAAGTGCTTTTTGAGTACTAGCTGAGAGATACAGATCTCAGATTAGAGAACCTATTTGTTACTCTGATATAAACTTGTTTCTCAGCAGTTTTATGCTCCTAATATCACCTTATGTTCAGTTTAATGATCTTTTTATTCACTCAGTTGTTTTGTTTTACTACTTAATTTGCACTTAATCACACATCATTTTATGATTAGCAATATTACTACCAGAAGAATGCTTCACGTTTCTATGGCTCTGTTAACTCTGGAATGTTTTTAAAAACCCCATGAACACCCACCCTGCATGACCCAGATTTTTGCTGATGAAGCAACTAACGTACAAAAGGGTAGAAAAGGAAAAAAAGAAAATTTGAGTTTCTTGCTATGAGTGGTGCAATTATCACAGGATTATTCTGACTTCATTGTCTTGTCTTGCATTGTCTTGTCATGTCTCGCAGCGTCTATGAATACATTTAATTTACAATCATGCTCTGGTTAAGGGTAAGGGCTTAGGGCTTACAATAGAAGAAAAAAAGCTCAGAAATACTTTTAACTGAAGTTGTTTCACACGGAACTTCACAAGCAGTTCACACCATTTTTTTAGATGTTACATTTTAATGGCCAGATATGTCCTTCTGATTTAACTTAGGGGAAGATACACGAGGTGACAGTAATGCTTCCAACACTCCGCCTGTACAAAAGACCCTGTTAAGCAATTGCCCATCGCTGAGGAAGCTTTGACAAGGTGAGTGCCCCTCCACAGTTTTAAAAATCCCTTCTATTTTTGCAAGATCCTTTTACAAGCCATGGCAGGTACTCAAATTCAGACAGAAAGCGAAGCAGCACATTGATATAAATTATCAAGTACTTGAAACAGTGTATTTTAGAGCATGAACAAGGATGTTGAACTGAGGGGGCACAAAGATCTTCAGCATTTCCAAACAAATTAGACCTTAACTTTGTCATCTTTAAGCTCTTCAAATGCCACCTTTTAAATTAGAGTCAGTATGAGACCACAGTGGACTTGGAGACCCTCAAAGCTGTCATACCCCATGATCTGCAGGCAGTAATGAGAAATGTAAGTTACTGATACGTTCACAAATCCAAAGAGCAAAGTTCAGGATTCAGACCAGCTATTCTCTGGCCTTCAGAAGTTCTTCATTTAAGGATAAGCTTGGTCTTCTGGTTATTTTGCATTAATATCTTGGTTTTATCTAGCTACCATTAGAAAATGGGGCAAAACTTCTTTTAACTTCATGGTATCCACAAAGAGCCATAACTTGAGACTTAAGAGACTACCTGCTTCTGCTTTTTTTTGGTTTGCCTTTACGTAAAACAAGTAAATTAACTTCATATAAATGTATAGCAAGGTACATAGCAATTATTTTAAGATATGAGCACACATAGAGGAGAACAGGTAGAAAGAGGTGGTTAAAATAAGAGGTGTGCTTGGAGGTGAGAACTGTAAAATCTAGACAACATGAATATAAAATGTAAGCACGGGGATAATAGGAAAAAATATCAAGACCTATGGAGACGTCTTGGTAAATGTCATTGCAGAATTTGACCTTTTGGTATCTATCATACATTCACCTGTCTTTGTTTGGGGCTGGTACCTCCAATGTCATTTTGCATTGCCTTGCAAATCCTCTGATGCCTGTTCAGAAAGGTTGTACAGGGAGGATCCAAGAAATAGACAGACAACTTCATTAACTACAGAGACAAAAGTCACATCTTCAAGTGTCTCAAAACCTAAAAATTGCTGTCCTTCTGCATCCAAGGTGTTGTGTGAGCATTAGCCACAATTATATTTCATGCTTTTGAACATTGAGAATCCACATTGCTTGGATTTAGATGGAAAGGAATGCACTTACTTAGCCACGGCACGTGTAAACTTCCATTTTCTTCATATGACTTTATTGCCTGAAATGACATTTTTTGGCAAAAATAGGTTGCTGTCACCTACTCAAAAAAAAGTCTCTTTTTTAGATTCTTGTTTTTAACTAGCAGTACACGGATAGTGATCCTGAGGTAAACTTGGGCACTGAACCCTGCCTCTGGCCTCTATCCTCTGTCACCTTGCCCATTAAAACCACAACCTACAGACAGGAGTGAGGGCCCAGCATGGAAAAGGATGCTTCATTAGCCTTGCAACAGTCTTGGCTTTTCACCTGGTACCAGGAGGAAGAGGATGTGGGAAGAAGATTAAAGGTGAAGAGAAGTTATTCTATAACAAAAATAGGACCCAAAGGACCTGGATGTGCCGATGTCATTGTGACAGAGCCCTGAAACACTGGGGTCACCAAAATCCAGCCAGATTTTATAGGATCCCATGGACAGAGCAGATGCTGTTCAAACAAGCCCTCAGATGGCACCATGTTCGCACTCAAAATTACCAAGCTTGTCCCATCAAATGGAGGTCGAGGCCCACATCCGAGGCATGTATTGGGACTATGTGACAATTCAAGTGTGTATTCCAGAGAGCTGTGACTCCCTGCAAGGCACCAGAGCTGCAGCCCAGCTGTGCTTCTGGACTGAAAGGATTTTGTCATCCCGTTTTTCCCTTTGGCACCGAGTTTTACAGGGGCATACTGAGTTGTACAACAAAGCACCACTGAATGGTAGACGTTTCATAAAGTAGATTTTTTAAATTGAGTTATTAAAAACTCCCCCCCACTTTTTTAATTAAGAGAAAAAAGTATGACCTGCTGACCCTGATGACTAGAACAGCACACACAAAGGCACTGTTGATTACCCCATCTGCAAGCACCTCCTGTATAACAGCAGGGTAACATTTCCAGAGAAGCCCAAATCCATTTTCCACAGGGGTATAAAAACACGTTCTTTTTTGTTTTCTGTTCAAGGGAGTGGAGAAAGGTCTGAAGAGACAGAAGCTGCTACAGATATGATCAGCTGAAGCTAATCTTGTCTCCAACAAGCGAGTTGCCTGATCAGTGCTCTAAGTGCTTGGTTATTGATGCTGAAAGAGGCACTGCTCTGGAAACCAAGCAGGTGCTGCAGCATTTCAGAGAGCCAGGACCTCGGGGTACACCTTCCTGAAACCCTCTGGAGGGTGTGGGTTTAATTTTTGGGGTTCAGTTGGCTTTGGTATGTTTGGTTTTGCTTTATTTTGTTGCTTTGGTTTTTTTTTTTTTCTCTAAATTTTCCCTCCCTCCAAAACAAGATATTCCTTCTGTAAGGTCTGTAGGTGGAAAGTGGAAGTCCTTTCTCTTTTTGAAACATCTGCAATTCAGATAATTATTTGGAATTTGAATTTTCCATTTAGTTAACATCAAACAATGAAGACATGCCAAGAAAAGCCACCAGTTATAAATTATAGCACCCCAATAAAAAAAACACAGCAATACTGAAAATGCAGTAATAAATTTATTTCCTTTCACTTTAACAAATTCCAGGGTTTTCATTTTGAAAATAACCTTGTAAGAAAATGAATGCAAACCTCCCATGAAACTCCAAAGATCAGCAGACGTGAGAAATATGGAGAGAAAGAAGCACTGAACAGACAGCATGGTTTGTCTTGCTCAGTCTGCCCAACATCTGCAGCCCTTATTCCTTTTTGGTTTCCACTAACTTTGCTCAGTTTAGTTTCTTTGCCCCATTTTCCCTTTCTCTGCAGCCCAAATGTGTTTTACCTTTCTCAACAGATGATTTCCACAGGCTGTGGCTTAAACCCCGTGGCTGGCTGGCAGAGTCACCTCCTCACCCCCCTACAACTATTTATTTATCCACTACTGAAAGCCTGCAAAAAACAACCCCGCTTTATTCAAACACCCTGAAAAAAAAAAAAAATCTGAATACTCATACATTGAGGAATCTGAGGAAAGAGTGGAGGATCAAACATGCCCACTACTTTTTCGGCAGCTAATAAATTTGATCAGCTCCAGCTGCTGTCCATCTTGCTGCAAGAGAACCACATTTTGACGGAGAGCTTCTCCTTCCTGCAGCAATCTGTGTGCAATCCATAGATTACCTGACTGCAGGCACCCCTGGGATGCACTGATCAATACTCATGTGCAGGGAGGGTTTTCTTCCTGAGCTAACTGGGGATAAATTCCTGCTGTCCACATCCACCTCTGCACCCTCTAAGAGCTGCCCTTTATTCAGAGCTCCAAGGCCTGGCTGTTTGAGAGCTCTATTTGTGGCACACTGACACCAGTCCTCCACCCCCCAGAAAGACCTCACATGTGCTTGGCTTATATCACTTGGAGATAAGCAACTAATTCAGAGAAATAAGGTGCCTTCAAATATATTTAGGTTATTTTTTCAACCTGTAAAAACAAGTGGGATGTATCCAGTCTTCAAAACTATTGATATTTGCAGATTTCCCACCCTTACCCATAGGAATGGAACAGCTCACTCTTTACATTCTGCATCCTCCTACCAATATCTGGATTAAAAACTACTAGTGGTCACCTTTCACTTGATAGAATTTTACATTATTTTGTGGGAAACAAGTGATATGTTATGATAAAGAAAACCTGAATTTACAAATATTGTGGGCCAGATCCTTCTCTGCTTGTATATTTATCTTCCTCTAAGACTTAGGTAAGGCACTTCCTATCTTGTTTGCTACCTTTCCATCACAGCTTTGCACAGACTTGTCTGAAGGACTAAGGATATTTGATTAAATCTCTCCGTTATGTAAATTCTTTTTGAAAAAATATTAACTATGTGAGTTTTCTTCCTGGTTCAGACCACATCTCCTCTGTTCCTACATGCATGGATCATGTTTGGTGACTGATTTCCAGAACCAGTGTGGTGCTGCCTCCTCCCAGATGACATACCTTAGATGTGGTTCTATAACAACAGTTTTCTGAGGCTGTAAATGGCAACACAGAAGAAGCCCCAAAAAGTAATTTTGGGAATTCAAGCCTATAGTCTAGCCAAAATATGAGTGACAAACTTGTGAAAGAGAGCCCCATGCACAAAGACAACTCCTACTTGTTAAAAATAGTTAGTTTGGCCACTGTCACTCTCCTGGGCCACCCAAGCCAAGGCGTGCTCGGTTTGCACCGATGGGCTCCACTGTCACAATCTTTATTCTACACCAGTTTTGGAGCTCCAAAAGGAATGACAAGACTCAGGCTGCCAGAGGTCTCCTGATGGTCATTAGTCAAGCAAAAAGAGCGAATTCTTGGTTGCTGATGGCCAGCCCAAGGCCACCCTCTCTGTCAGAAGGGGCATTTCAGAGCGCTTTGCACAGACCGTGGCACTTGCTTCCCTGACTCTGATTTCTTCTCTCTGTCCCTCCCTCCCCTGTGCTGCAAGGCAGAGAAAAGCATCTGCCTCTAGGAGAGCTCAGGACCTAACAGTAGCCCCATTCTTGCCTTTCTGGCAAGGAAGGAGAGTTAGGTGCTTGGGGAGTGAGTGGGAGGGGGGAAGGGGTGAAAGAAGGCAGCAATTTCTGACAATATGTGCCATGTGGGTGCCTGTCTAACACTAATTTCAAGGTAAAATAATAAAAATTTACCACTAACACAATTTATTATCTGTTTGCATCTCAGGATCTTAAAAATAGAGCAGACAGATCACAACACATGATGTCCCCTGTGATTTCTATTCCCTAATTGCACAGATAACTTGCTTGATTAGTGCTGTGCTTTGTACAACAGGACTAGCTGGAAAACAACGAGTCTATTTACTTCAGAAGTGCTCTGGATATGATTAGCAGAAGTGCATAAATGTACATTAGTGAATATTAATGCAGCAACTAATCTACACTGTGGACAGAAACAATACATATTGTATTTTTCCAGCCACTACGTTTCTATTTGAAAATTCCTTACACAACAAGTGCCTCTGAGGTACTTACTTTAATTTTCCTGTTGCAATTTGTAATTACCTTAGATTGATATGTCTGTTTTTCTAAATAAATTGTTTTACTGGCAAAAATATGCCCTCTTTGTAAGCAGATTATATCTTCTGCCACACAGCACAGTTAACTTCTTTCTCATTGGGAGAGGGGGGTTGGAACTCCTTGCTGCGAGGAGTTTTTTTTTGTTTTGTTTTTAAATACATCAAGGACATTTTCTGTCCAGAAACAAAGCTGCCCTGTAAATGATGGGGATGGTTCTGACATCCATCTTCTAACTAAGGATATTTGCATTTCTGGGACTTCCACTGTGCTCTCTGCAGCAGTGAGAGGTAGCTTTTGTACACAAAAACTGGCGCCAGAACAAAGAGATGGTTTATAACTCTGTTGTCAAATCATACATTTGTTGTGAACTTTTCTATGACATACATGCAGATTACTCACCATGACAAATATTTACCATGTAATATAGGAAATACCATAAATAATGTTTCTGATACAAGGGGAAAGTCATGAAATACCAGAAAATGGAGAGGAAGTTCAGCCCTTTTGTCTGTGGTGCCTTGAGGCCCCTGCACAGCACTACAGCTGAACTACAACCTACAGGATACCCACCACTCCTGGGCACAAGAGGGACACCCCTCAGCAGGACAGATGGATTGATGCTCCTGAGCCACTGACAGCGTGATTCTTTCAAGAGGGATGAAAACTAAACCTCACCCCAGGACTTTATTTTCAGAATTTGCAGAGATAAACTGATTTCAGTAGCATGTTTCACTTCACACTCGAACTGCACCACCCCCTCAAGCCTTTGGAGGTCATGCCCTCTCCCCCAAGTTCCTGTCACCATTATCCATTGTCAGCAGAAGAGTCAATGATTTTAAAGTTATCTTTTCCATGTAAGTCTCTGTAAGTGTTTCCATGTTTCTCCTACTGTCCAGAGAGCTCTTGGCTATGCCATTGTGACATTCAGTGATCAACCGTTAGCACTGGGATCACCTCCAGTAGAATTTTCTATATAAACATCCAGGAGTTGAACAATCTTCTGTTCAAAAAGCAAAAAAAAGACGACTTCAACCCCCAAATGTAGATCCCAAGAAAAGGACAAGATGTACTCAGTAGTTGCTGACTGTACAAACGAGACAGGCAAGTTTTCTCTCCCTTGTCTCAGAAGGAATGTGCTTATACCCTCCTTACACTGACACCACAGAATATCCTGGGTTGGAAGGGACTCAACCAGGATCAAAGCCCAGCTCCTTGTTCTGCACAGAACAGCTCCAAAAATCCACCACTTACCCAAGAATGTTGTTCAAATGCCCTGTGAGCTCTGGCAGGGTTGGGACCCTGAGCACTTCCCAAGGAAGCCTGTTCCAGTGCTCAACCACCCTCTGGGTGAAGAATCTCTTCCTCATATCCAGCCTAAACCTTCCTGACACAACTCCAGGCCATTCCCTTGGGTCCTGTCGCTGGTCACCACAGAGAAGAGCTCAGTGCCTGCCCCTCTGCTTTCCCTCATGAGGAAGAGAGGATGAGGTCTCCCCTCAGTTGTAACAAGCACACTGCATTCCTCCCGACCTGCCTTCAGTGAGACACACTGTGCTGTAAATTCTCAGAGATATTCTCCTTGTCTCTTGCTAACCAAGTTTCACTTCCTCTGCCTTCAGAACTGGGTAGTTAAATTAGACACCAGGACATTGCAGAGATTTTCTGATGGGATGCTACTCTGCAGTCTCTATCATTTCATTTTCAATTTCTTTCCAAGAGTTACGGGTCAATGGCTAGAGTCAAATATAACCACTTCCTCATGCTTATGATAATTACTAACTCCCACTTTATCACAGTGCCTTTTATCTGAAGTATCCCAAAGCATTTTACAAATTCAGCAACACATCAATGTTGGACCTGATCCAAAGCACATTAGGGTTAATGAAGTTAATATACAATGTATTATGTGCATGTAAACATTTCATAAATTGCTTGCAATAGCATAATTACAGTTGAGGCCATCCAAACAGCCTTAACTCTGCCCTATAGTGATGGAAACAATAAAAAAGAACAACTGGATGAGTCTTCCAAAGACAAGCTGCATTGTTTTTGCAGCTAATTCAAACTAAGACCTTATTTAAATACTTAAATAATAACTAATGTGTACTATTGGCAAAGGACTGGGTTTAGGTTATGTGTGCCACTTAGCTGAACATTCTCATTCTTGAGATTTTTACAGTTTAGCTATCAGGCTGAATTTCCTATATTAAATGCAATTTATCAGATAAACTTGGAAGGAAATTATTAGGGTAGAAGAGACGACAAACACTAGTTCAATTTTAACACCATATTTATCTAACTAGTGATCAAAATGAGCCTAGGCACATCACTGTGCCATCTTGACACCTTCCAGAACACTTGCCAATGCACACTGCCCCAGGGAGTCCTTAAATTGGAGTTGTACTAGGAAAAACACATCATCCTTTGCTTCACACCTTTTTAAAGCTCTTTCTTAAGTAGCCTCAAATGCCCACAGTTTGAAATAAGACACAAGCTGGATGGACACTTCACCTGACCTAGTGCAGCAACAGCGCTGGGAATCTCACGTTTTAAAACAAAGACTCTGGGCTTTACACTAAGACTTTTGCAGTGTTCAAGCTAGAAAAACTATTTCAGCCATCATTACAACTTCATATATCCTTACAAAGGCCCACATTGAAACACCTCATGTCTACCCTACAGTTGGGCTGGTGTTCTAAATGTTGCTATAAATATTAATTGCAATTTGAAGCTTGAATAGTTTGAAGTCCATCATTATAAGCAGTTACCTGTTGTTTGGAATTTGGCTCCCCTCTCTCAGTGACATTGCTGGACTTCTGCTGAGTAAATGACCTACCAAGTATTGTCCAGTGTGGACTTTTGTTTTCCTCAGCACAAGAAGGAAGAGGAGATTGAGAAGAACTAAAAGAGCTGAGGGATAAATGACATTTAATAAACCAAAGCACTCCCCTAAGTCTGCTCTGGGAGACAAAGGGACAGCACTTTAGAACACCGTGTTATGATCAGTGCAGGAGCCATTCCCTGCACTCGGTGTCTGCTCCTGAAGTGCTTCCACTAGGAACAACACAATTCCCATCCTTCTTCCCAGTAATTCACTCAGAGTGTGCCCCAATTCACATGGGAGGGATTACAGGGAAATTGCAGTGCTTGTGAGGTAGGCTGGGTTGGCAGCCTCGGACGCCAGTGCACACGGCTATTCAGCAGAGACTCTCAAAACAGGTATAAAACAATGCAAGCACATGTCATTTCCTCTACAGAAAGAGCTCAGCTCTGGAAAAGCTTTCCTTCTGCCTTGGATCAGGCTCCCCAGGGACTGCACACCTTTTCTACCAGCTGAAGCACAAACTGATGCTGTCCAACCCAGCGTGCTTTCTGTGATAACCAGACTTGGAGCATCTACTCACTGCACAGTGACAACTGCCATCAGCAGCAGCAACCTTCAGCCACTCAGATGTCTGTTCTGAAGATACAGAATATCATCTTGTTACAGAACAATATATTAAAACATTTCGTTTGTCTGGAAAACATCACAGTTCCTTAGTTTAGAATGGAAAATACTTCTGTAACAAAACTCTCTTCTGTGTCAAGGCAGAAAGTTTGTACAAAACCCATTCCTGTTCAGATTTGCATTGATTTAATAACTATATGTTGTCCCATCACTTACTAATATTTTTAAAGTAATAACCTAGGTCAGCTTAATAAAGACTACGGAAAAATTCCCTTAACTTCAAATGCTGCAGATATTAATAAAAACTGTGTGAAGGCGAAAGGGATAAGAGAAGTCTTTTCACCAAGAAGACAGAGAAAGGGGGACCCAGACAGGCTGTGCAGTTTCCACACTTGAAAGTTTCCAAGGTCTGCCTGGTTAATGCCCTGAGCAGCCTTGTCTCACATCTAACACTGCTTGGAGGAGGTTGGAGTAGGGGTCCCTTTGAACTGGAATTATCCCACGATCCCGTGGAAGCAATTGTCTGACATAAACACAAGACAGAATAACTTCAAAGTTAGTATGGGATTATCAAAGTGCATTTGATAACAAGTGCATTTGAGTTGGAAAAAATCTCCCTGTGCTTTTCAAGTGCAGAAGGCCAAGGACCTGACCTATAAGGGCAAAAATAATGATACAAGCTGGCCTTTTACCATGGGATTATCTCAACTCAGATGTCCACAACAAAATTAAAGGTCTTTATAATGGATACATTAATGAACTACACAATTCCTTTCTAAATTCAAAGACTTAACAGTTGTACAGCTTCTACCAGATATAGGCAACATCAGCAAACCAGATTTGAGTGAGTGGAGTCCTGAAGGGATCAGGTTTGATGCAGTTCAATAACAAGGCATGTACAGTTGGAAACACTTGTGAAAGTGCTGAGGGCACAAAGATTATTTCAGCAAAATGAAAAAGTGAGCAGGTAAAATGGTGACAGTACTGTGACCTGATAAACTGGCAATAATCTGAGATTATGTTTAACACAACCATATGGAAAAAAATACCCTGGCTGGAACTATGAAATCAGTTAGAGAGTGTTTAAGGATCAGAGTTAAGTTCTTCAAGAGGAGCTCTTAGCTGAGACCACTTATTAAATTAGTGGGGGTAATGTCATCTTGAGCTGCACACCAAGGGAAATGTATTTCTAAATATTGCCTTCAAATTTAGGAACCCCTATTTCAGGAATATGGAAATAACAGTAAGTCATAAAAGTTAGTGGAAAAAAAAAAGACTGTGTGATTTTAATTACATTGCCCAGTTATTTAATTAATTCATGTAAATTTTAGTGGTAAAATTTTGGGATTTTTATGTTTACTGTTCATAAATGACACAATAAAGAGTTCTCAAAGCACATGACAGAGGAAGGGTCTTCCAGTCATGTAGACAAAGAAATAAGAGCAGCCAGTGACTGGCCTTACAGCAGCTTCAATTCCCAGGAACCACATTACAACCTGCAAGTCTCTAGAACAATCTAAAACCAAACAAATACAACAGTGGCTGTCATTTTGCATCGATGCTCATTCAGAAATGATTTTGTAAGAGGCACCTGGTCTAATTCTGAATGCAGATACCACAGGTGTGAGTGTTTAGGACTCACTACAGTTGTGCACCCACGGTGCCAAGAACCAGCCACTCTCAAATATAAGGGATCCAGATCAGAAGTCTTCAACTGGCAGTCGAACTCTGCTTTACCTTCCTCTGTTTGTGATGCTAAACATATAAAATATTCAGAAGCTATAACCTCATTCGAACATTTCCACTCTTACTTCAATGGGGCTGTGACATACAGCACATAGGATACAAGTGTTAGGAGCAGACATCTAATTCCCTCTGCCAAAGGCAGGAAAAATTTGGACTGCTTTGAATACTTGGCATTGTGAGCGTGCACAAACCTGAAAGAGCATAATTAAGATGAACATTGGCCTGTTAAGTCTTTTCTTAAATGGTGCTAGTCATGGAGGGGAAAAAAAGAACCGCAGAATAAAAGAGTGATTAGAAGCATTAAATCTGGTCACTTGGCTTCAATCCCACCCTGAGTCACAGTCTGGTAGGAAATACAGACACTTGATCTCTTTTTCCTCCTCTGCCCTTTCCTTTCCCAATGAACTAAGTGTTATGCCACCCTCTGTCACCCTTCCTGTTGTGCCACTTTTCTGCAGACCTGCTTTTTCTACTCTGGTTATGCCATTATCTGCATTTTAGATCACATTAGCATAGCCACCCCAAAAATTTCTGTTTAACAAGGGCTGGGTACTTTGCATAAGCATTTTGAGCAGATGACTTAATAGCCACTCTCCTTGCTGAATTACAGCATCCCAAAGCTAAGGAACATGTTTCCATTTTTCAACTAATTAGAGCAATCAGATCTAAAACAGCTTTAGAAAGTGACTGATCTGCAGCCTGTTTGGTGGGGTTTTTAGTTGGTTGGGTTAGTTGGGAGTGGGTTATTTAATGGGGGTTTTTGTTGTTTTAAAATTGAGCTGTTTGTCAGTATTCTCATTGTAAACTTCTCAAAACCAAACCTCTCCTTTCCATTTAAGATAAAAAATATTAGCAATGCAGTCTAGCCAAGATTACAGCTCAAAATATCTATTCAGCCAATAAATTCACCTATTGAACTTTTTCCCAAACCCCTAAGCCTTCAGAGCACTGTTAACGATCCAAACTTTGTGGTGCATCCTTCCATTTTCACTGGCACTAAAGACAAAAAAAAAAAAAAAAAGAAAAAGAAAAAAAAAAATTAAACATGGACCTATTGTCTCTGGTAAATGACCACCAGAAATCTCCACAGCAGTTGTGGTGTTGGAAAAGGGGCTGTGGAGAAGCAACATGATATTTTAGCATTGCAGCTGAGTCAAAACAACCCACAAGGAATGGCGTGTCCTAAACCTTATAATTCTGTCAATTTACACCAGAACCCAAACACAGAGCATTGCAGGAAAAGAAGCTCTTGCTGGCCACAGCTACTTGCAAGGAGTACAAATTCAGTGCATTTGGGGCAGGTGGTGCCAGTCCATCTTTGTGGGCAGCAGGGTGACCTGGCCTTGCCCTCCCTGGCATGCCAGGGGAGGGAGATCCATCTCACCCCCTCCCAGGTGTCACTCAGGCTGAGCAGTTCAGCAGGTGCTTTTGCTCACATTAAAGGCTTGCAAATGGCACTGCTAATTGAATTACAAATTAACTCATTATCGGATACAGTAAGAAATTTCTTTAAATTAAGTGGAGATTAATTAGAATAGCTGGGCAGAACAGCTGAAGCAAAATGGTCCCACCCCCGCCATCAACAGCTAAACCTGTCAAATTATTCTAATCTGACCAAAATTCATTTGTGATTATCAAGCACATCTGTCAAATTAGCATTAAAATACTTCAAAACTTAAGTCATTCTCCTAACATTAAAACTTAGGTATTTTACACGTATAACCCTTGAGAATATCCTCAAAAATAAGGAGTTATTTAGCTACATTTCTTGAAAGAATGGATTCAAACATACATTCAGGTGCTTATGAAGGGCACACTTGATAGTTGTTTTAGTAGATTAAAAATCCCAATAGAAAACAGCCCCTGTTATCCTTTGAAACTTTATTACTTCTGAAATAGTTATCAGTACCAGAGTAATATTCCCTGATAGCTAATAATTACAGTGAGCTTTCCTTGGGTTCTACAATACATCCATGGTCACCAGTGACACTGCAGCTCTCAAGGTTATCCTTCATAGCACAACATTGTGTCTATGTGTAGAACAGAATAACACAATAAATGTGCTGAAAAAAACCCCAAACCCAACATTTTTTGGAACAGAACATTGGAACACAGCAATTTTTAAAATCTGCTCCTAAAGGAGGAAAAAATGGTCAAGCATTATAAATCATTATTAGCAACTGTAACATTAAGGACAAAGCCAATTTAGAAATAATCCATCAACTGATCAAGAATTTTCTTTCTCCTCCCATATGTATAAGCAGTGCCACATGAAATCACCCAAAGCCTTACAAATAGCATTTCCACCTGCTGAAAAATAATCCATTAAAGTCTTTTCATGTGAGTCACAATAAAGTACATCATGATAAACTGTATTTTAATTGGAGACTATGAGAAGGAAATTAATTTCACCAACAACCTTCTGTGATAAGGAGACACACGGGTAATTTGATGGTACTTGGTCTTGTAACTCAAACTTCCCAAGGAAAACCGGGATTCAAAACATCATCATTTATAATGCCAGGAAGGGACTAGGTAGGGTGGGCCTGAGAAACATTTAACAAGCACGTAAAATATTAATTAACACCTCAAAATACCACCTCTCCAGAAATGAACAATAACCCAGAGGACTGGGAGGGACAAGAGGGCTGTAAAAGGCTGTAATTGAGCCTTGTCCTGCTCAATTTTCTTGACAGTGGCCAATACAGAGCTGACAACAGAACAGACACCATCAAAAAAAAAAAAACCAAAAAACCAAACCAAAACCCCAACATGTCCCATGGGAAGTGCTGAGCACCCAAAGAGGTTATTTGGAGAAACTACAGGGAAAAGAAGGCAGGTCAGGATTCTGCTATCCCCCAGGGTCTCGTGCCAGATTATGAAATAACTAACTTAAAAGGTGCACCCAGAAGCTGAAAAAACACTTAAATGACAGCTTAGATTAAACAATCATCACAGCAGAACAAATTTGGCTGAAGACTTGTGGAGATAAATTATGACAAACTTGTTTCTTTCCCTTTTAATGCAAATTAAAATGGCATAGAAACATGACAACTATTTTGCAGCCACATCTTGGCAAGTCCTCTATGGCCTCTTTATCATTATGGAACTGGAAATATTTAAGGAATATTTGCCATCACTCTGGCAAACCTGTTTATTCCCATCCCCACATCTAAACCATGGGTGTGTTATAATGCAGGAGTAGTAAGGATAAAGCAGATAAACTGGAGTCAAACAGGAGTCCTCACTTATG
Organism: Dicaeum eximium; assembly: GCA_013396995.1. Classification (NCBI taxonomy): domain Eukaryota; kingdom Metazoa; phylum Chordata; class Aves; order Passeriformes; family Dicaeidae; genus Dicaeum; species Dicaeum eximium. Next base: position 180,062 of record VWZP01008545.1, read on the forward strand.
GAAAGGAATGAGGGAAGAAGGGGGTTAGAAGAGAGTTAAAAATGCTAACTGTAAGGCAATTAAAATTCTCTATAAACCTGTGGTCCCATATAAGAGAGCAGACCATTTCCACAGCCACTAGAACAGGTACCATAAATTAACCAAATGACACACTAAAAAGCTTAAACTTAAAATCTGCTAATCCCCTTAGACTCAGCTTCTAACAGTTTTGCAACAGGAACTGCAGCTCCTTTTGTCAGAAACAGTAAATCATCCCCTCAAGCAGCATATCTTACTGCAAAATAGGTATGTAAGGAACTGTATCTGTCCCAGTCGGCTCAGAACAGTGTTTTAGAGCAGCTTATGGTTATATTTTAGAAGAACTTTTTCCCCATTTAAAAATTACACCAGTTTTAACATTAAATCCAGAGATAAATCGGGCACTTAGAGATATTAGAGGCTTATTCAGTAGATGTTCTAGACATTTTGCTACCTTTCATGTTATTCTAGAGGCTAGTTAAGCTCATTGTTTGAAGTCCAAAAGCTTTTGGAAATTGATGTCTAGGGCTAAGCTTAAATCTTTAAACACTTTTCAAAAGCAAGATTCATTCAGAGAGCCAAACAGTCTGAGCAGTTGGCCTTTTCAACGGGACCTATTTGCAAAGATGGATCTAAAATAGATTACTTTATCTGGCTGTTCCAATGAAAGTCATTTTCAGACAGAAATTCTCCAATACATCAGTCTGTTGTACTCACAGAAAGCAGCAGTTTCTAATTTGTCCTTCATATAGCTGCAAGTGAAGATCTTAAATTCTTTATCTTGGTGGGGTGAAGGGTAAAGAAGGGAAATGCAGATGTAAAATACCAAACTCATTTATTTGGACAGTGGATGAAGCAACCGTGATACATTTATTGATTTGCTGCTCCACTAATTAACATAGTGCTTTCAGTCCTCAAGTTTTCATCAAAAGATTGAGCTGTTTAAGACAGTGTTTTCAAAGTCACTTCTCAGAGATGTCACCTTAAACCAGAGCAAAAGCTCTGTAATTTCTGGTTTTAATTGGTAATGAACAGGCCAATTCCCTGAAGATTCCAATCCATGTACTCAGACATGCAGGCTTGTGCACAGCAATGTGGAAAAGCAAAAAGCAAAAGCAAAAAGCAAAAAACAACAACAAAAAAAGTTGCATATTTGTTATTAAGTAGCAAACACATAGCAACAGGATACCAGCATGGAAAACAATTCCCATTATAAACATGGAGACATCAGACCTGCATCCCTGATCAGACATCTCCTTCTCCCTCTATGATGCATGACTAGCAAGTTAACAAATACTTCCTTAGCAAGTATAAGAGAGGAAGCAAAAAAAAACAGGGAGCCAGAAATTAAGGATATATTTCCATTAAATTCTGCCATGCTTAACAAAGCAGCAGCTCATTCATTTCCTGAGATCTGCTCGCTCATAGCCACAGCAAACAACTGCAGCTCGAAGAGCAGGAATGGAGAGACAATGTTCTTCATGGTGTTTTCATGTCTCCTGGCATCAAGGAGGCTGTGTTTATTAACACAAGCTTTTTTTTTTAATGACCTTTACACAAGCAGCATCTCAGAAGGCAGAAGAGGAGCTATTATGGTCTTCATGAGCCTCAAGTCCAGCTTGTTTTCTCAACTCCTGACTTTTCTCAGCAATTACTTAGAAAATTCTCTTTCATTAGGAATATCAGCACACATCCCTGACCTTTGTTCGTTGCTTCATACAGATAATTAACCCACCAAAACAGTACTTTCACACCATGAAAGAAGGAAACAAGACCACTGCCTGGGAATTAATCTACTCCCTGGATGGCAGAACACACAGTCTCAGTTAACAGCCCCAAAAAGGCTTCTGATAATATTGTCTTATTGCCAGCATTAAATCATGATAGAGGTCCTGCCCTTACAAACACATCTGCAGAAACAGGGCTCAGGGCCCTTGCAAAACTTGGAGGCAAAGGCAAAGAGCTTCTCTTTCCTTCCCCCCTGTTTCAAGGAATGAGAGAGGCAGCAAGGATAATAAATCCACAGGGCTCTGAGGAATGTGCTGCCTGTGGAATCGTGTGAAGTCCAGGGATTTCCAAATTTGATGCCAGCTTAAAGGACGTGTACCATTGCTCTTAACCAGCCCTGGCCCTCAGCTCACTGCTGGATGCAGGGGTGCTCCCCATGTAAAGAACTCTTCCTCTGGTTTCTGTCTCTCCTTTTTTATTTTTTGCCATTATTTCTGGCACCTGAGAGAGCTAGAGGACCTGGACAGAGAGAGATACTTTAACACTTCAGTGCATACCCATCCAGTACTGCTGTTTGGGTACAAAGCCAAGGAGCAAACCCATTCAACTCATTCACCCTGGGCAACATGACCATTTGCTTCAAAAGACACTGCAGAAAATAATTAGGAGCCATGTGTTAAGGAGAACATATTTTAAATTCCAGGTAAGCATCTTCCACAGAAGTGTGGAACTGCTATTCATGCCCAAAACAGTGCAAATGAACTATATAAGTTTAGGGTTTTTTTTTTCCCTGATGAGTTCTAATCATATTTTCCTTATATTAACAGCAAAATGAAAGGCTTTCCTTATGTGCCAAGAAGCCCATTTGCAAGTAATTAATTCTCAGGGTTTTTATGCTGGTCTTTCTACTTACAATTTTATGGTTCAAAAGAATAAAATGCAACCTCTTTGATTAAAACAATATGCAGAGCCTTTTCACTGAAAGTGATGTTGTGACAAGATGGACTGTGAGAGTGTTTAATAAAGCTGCAACCTCAGGTAGGATGAACATGTGTCAATATTATAAGAAGAAAATGAAGATAAAAGCATGTGGGAGAAAAAAAAACCACAGGGATAAAATAAAATAGTTGTGGCCACACATTGAGATTCTACAACAATCTCAAATACAGCAAGCTCAACAAAATCATCATCTCTTCCATTTATGTGTATCTGCACTGTAATCAGAAAAAAAGTCTTCCAAATCTTATTTAGAAAGAGCTCAAGGAATTCCTTCGTCCCTCATCCTGCTGGAAATTTCCAAGGGAGTGGATGGGGGAGGAAGATGTAACTACTCCCATAACCATCAAGATTTCTTAATAGATGAACAGTGACAAGTGGGTTTCTGCTCTGTCCATTTTACTTTGCAGATAGCAGGTTTCAAAATGGCACAGAAAAGATCTCCAGAGACACTTGAGCATTCCAAAGCCTGGTCCAGCCTCTGAAGGCACTGGTTTAGGAAGAGATGTCTGCAAGCAGCAGCTTCAGGGTGACATGACTGAAGATCTTGGTGGCTTCAGAGGAGCAGTGTCTTGGTGCTAGCTCAGAAACCAAAGCTTTACTCGCTCTACCAAAACTTTAGTAAACATACGTGTGAATTTTTACCCTGGGACAAACTGATTGTGACCCATCCCTGCTTTGGGTCAGCTTTAATCCACAATGTAGCCAGCTGTGTCCAAAAGGCCATTCACCAAAACCTTTAAAGATGCTAGAAGATTAATTGTCCTCCTAAAAGTGAATCTTCTGCCCCAGGTGCCTCAGAGTTGTTTGCCTCAATGATCCACATCTCACACTGGAATCCACCAGAATTTTTAGGTAAGGGATTTCTTTCCCCTGCAGCACTGCAGGAACCTGGGTGCTGATCATGCCTTTCCACACAATACTCACCAAACAGAAGCTGTCCAACAACCCTGGGCTGTAAAGCAGCTTTAAATTAAACAACTGAAAGAATTTCCTTTTGTTGGGGAATTAGGGAAAAACTCCATCCTACAGCCTCCCAGACGCAGGTACATATAGAAGCTCCTAAGAACACAACCAGCTACCTAATGCAAAAGGATTTCTTTTCCTGGCTAGCAGCACAGTTCTTTTTCAGGATATGACTGTGTGAAGATGTCAACTCTTTGTTTGTCCACCTAGCAGACGTGTTCCTCAAGTGTAAACGTACCCGCAGCCACGCCAAAAAGAAAAATTATTTTCCGCTTCCCAAGTCCTGTTAGCTTTACAAGGCCAAGACAACAGCATGCAAGCCAGATTTGAGTCCCCTCACACAACAAGGTTTGCTAGGCTGTGTTTTGTCACACCTGCACAAGCACACTGAAAAGGCAGGTGTAAATAGAAGGTGTAATTTGTCCTGCTGGTGCTGATGCATAGGGAGGCAAAAAACCCAGCTTGAGCCAGAGCCCCAGTTGAATGCACAAGGCTGCCAGGTAGAAAAACAAAAGCATCTTTTCAGTCCCAACCTGCATGTATTTTATATGAAAATCACTAAGGCACAATAAATATGGAACCCCACAAAGAACTTTTTTTACAGTCGATTTTTCAGAGGAGAGCTGCAGTTTCTATAATGAACATGCATTAAATCCTCAACAGAAAAGTTAATTAAGAAAATGAGTTTGTTTTTTCTACTCAAAATAAGTATTTTGCTGTTTAAAAATACAGTATGTACAGTAAATATTTGGCAGGTTTGGCAGGAAAGGTTTGTTGCAGAGCTCTATTGATATAGATAACAGAGCTCTTTTCCAGTGCAACTTATAACAAATTTAGACACTCTATGCATGGAAATAAAATATGGGGAAAAAAAAAAAAAGCAGCACATGAAACACCACAAGATCATAAAAAAACCCAGAAGAATGCTGCACAGAAATGGCACAAAACCCTTGGGAAAAAGAAAGGTCAGATATTTGCTATTAAAATGGATAACTCAGATGGATTCTTCCCCCCATCTCACATTACATCTAGTTTCAGTAAAAGCAGAGGACCTCACAGTTTTTCCACCAGCACTTTGGAAAAAATGAGTCTTTAAAGAACTGAAAGTTTCCTTTTTCAGTCACACAGATCAAGAGGAAGGCTTTTGAAACCACATTCAAACAATTCTATATTGATGGTTACCAAATTTTCTCTGACTTATCCAAGAAAAGAAATAATGGCAATGCCCTGAAACAGGAGGCAGTAAATAGGGCTATCACAGAGGTGACAAAGTACTGAAGAAGGTTGAGAGAAAAACATGTATGCTTTGACATAGAGACAACCTATATGGAAGAAGAGCTACAGATTAAAAGGGTCTTAGTTGCAAGCAGAGAAACAACAGGAGGAAGAATTCAAAGAAAAAAAATGTAGTTGTATCCTTAAGAGAGGAGAAATATAGAATAAACTTCTAAAAGGGAAAGAAATCCTAAGATTTACAGGGGTTCATTGGTAAAAATGAAATGGTAAGTTTTGCCAAAGAAACCAGAAAAACCCATCAGGTGCTGGAGATTCGATGCCAAGCCAAGAGGAGGAACACAGCCCATCACTGAGGCTCCTGGTCACCAGCAGAAGGGGGTCACTTCCCAGGGATGGCTGAGAGCCCCTCAGCCCTGGGCAGCCAGCACTCCTGCTCTGCAGCTCAGCTGACAAGATCCTTGACATGATGGCAGCTTCAGTGGTTGGGACAGTCTCCTTATCAATACCTCATCCCCCAGCTGCTAGTAAAACTGGTTTCTAGCCTACTCATAGGTTTATCTTACATATGGTAATGGTGGGGTGGATTCAGCAGGACAGAAGTTTGTTGGGATCAAAATTCTGTTCCCCAAACTCTTTTTTTTTTTTCTTTTTATGACTACTTGAGGAAGCAAAATGAGCCAACAGCCAGCAAACACGATAAACCAAGAGTATGGAAAGACAGTTGTTTTCATAGCACCCAGAAAATGAGACCTCCTCACCTGCAGCTCAGGGAGCCCCTCTGGCTAACACCCCCCAGACAGGCAGCACACAAATGACAAAATCCCAGCCTGCTGCCTGAGACCACAACACACACCATGCTCAGAAGAGCACATCACAAAAACCCTGAAGAGCAGATCAGAGCAAGCCCCTCTGACAGGGCTCAGAGTCACTCCTGTACCTCCAGAGCTCACCCTTTACACCACAAGTACCATCTTCTCCAAAATCACACCATATAGGCAGCACACAGATACCCACTAGCCCCTCTTCCCCTTGGTTTATTGTGTAACACTTCAATAAATGAGAGTGAGCAGAGCAGGACCTGAGCTAACACCAGGCAGGGAGAGACAGGTTCCCCCCTAAACTGGAAATATCAGTGTAACTTTTTTTAGCCATATCATTTCACAAGCACAGAGTGTCTTACCTGTTGTCAGGTGGTGAAGAGGGAGATCCTGTTTGCTGCAATTTGATGTTTTTTTCTTCCACAGGCAAGAAACAACGCCTGCCTGCTATTTCTGGGCCCAGCCAGCCCACCTGAGACTAATTTAGAGCCTTGATCATGGCACAAAGCTGCTGGGCCAGGTGGATGCTGTTTGCGTAACTCAGCTCCAAAAGGGAACTTTGTAGGCAAAATCCTCATTGCTCATTTCAGAAATGAAGAAGGGGGAAGTAATCCGCTCATAATTCAGCTGTTTTCCTTCCCTTACCCCTTACTCTCATTCCTTTCCAAGTTTATCTCTTAGCCTGTTTTTCTTTTTATATTTATATTTAAGCATTTATATAGCTCCAATTTCCTGAAAAGGAGTAAGCTTGCATGAAAACCTCAAGTCACATTTTAGACCTAAGTGAAAAATGCATGATTTACTCTGGTAAATTAAAGCCCATATGCAAGAATTGTTGGTATTTTACCAATTGTCTTTCACAAAACATTGACTGAAATGAACATTTGCTCGTGAGCTAATGGGGGAACCTTCTCATCAGTGTGCTCTGCCTAACGAGTCATGGCAGCTCCTGCTGGACCAGAGCAGGAATCCAACTTGGCCACATCACCAGCCTTGCTCAGTGACAGGCATCAGCAGGTGCTTTGGGGAACAAGAACTTATGAAATACCTTTCCCCATGCAGAGGTTGCAATCCTTACCTGTTAGAAGAGCATATTCCATGGTGTTGGTCTCACAAAGGTGTTTTAGGATGTTTGTGGGAGCCTTTGGATGCCAGGGCTTCTACAGATGTGTGTTTATTTGAGTTTTACACATTAAGTTCCTAACAGAAATATCTCTGCAAACAAGATAGTTCTTATGCAAATGTTCCTAGCAAGTCATAAATAATATAAATTTGATTAAAAAAGAAGCTGTTGTGTTCTGGTCTTTCTGCATGCAGTTGCTTTGTAAATGCAGGCTGACTGACTCCCCTGCAGAGAGGCACCTGAAGCACCACTGAATTATTCTTGGGAAAATTAAAAGAACAGGAAATACTTAGGCTGATTTCCAAAGCAGCAAGTTCAGTCCACAGATGGAGGTGCATGTGAAGCCTTCCCACCAGAAGCCTCCCCTCTCACACGTGCCTGATCTCAGTGCTGGGGTAATTAATTCTTGTGTCCTCTCAACACATCTCACCCTCATTACCAAGACTGTGATGATACTGGATGGTGTCTTGTCTAGTCTATTAAAATTCAAAATAAATGACAAAAAGACCTGCAGCATCCAGAACTGTCAGCCCAGCACATTTCAGCTCCTGCTGGTGCTGGCTGGAGTCTCCCATCTGTAGGGAGATGGATATCTGAGCAGGGATCTGTGGCACAGATACCAGGACACTGTAGTCTTTAATCACTGCTGGCACACAAGCAAACAGAGAGACATTTTTCTTCAGTCTGTTCTGTGGTATCCTGAAGACAAAGCACCTTTACTCTCTCCTCAGGAAACTCACCATGTGCTTCAGTGGAGGAAAAAAGTCAGGAATAATTAAAGAAGACATGTGCTGTCCGAACTTCTGACAGAAGCTTCTTTGATAAATAATTCATCTTAAAAACCTTGAGAGGTATGAATGAGGTGGCAAACGAGGTGTTCCTCTCGAGCACAAGGGCCTCCCCGGGTGACCTCCTCTGGCACACGCAGTTCATACTACCCTGGAGGGGGCACAAAGAGAAAAGAGTTTTGACAAATTTGTCAATGAAGCTGTCAAGTACAGGCATATGCTATAATCAGGTACTTGAATATCTGACAGCAGACCCTACTGTGCAGTTCATAAGGTATCAGGTAACTTCTCACAACGAATTCAGGGAAGACAAGGGAAAACACCACACTCAACTCTCACCATCAGAACTGAAAAGCAATGTTACACACCAACAAGGGTTTGCACAGTGTGTGTCCTTCATGCAGCACTGCACTGACAAATGTCCACGCAGTTACAAAAGACATGACATTACACCATTGAGACCTCAGGGAGCACCCTGCCAATTTTCTGTCCATCATTTATTTTCAGATCTGGTGGTGTGCACACTTTGAGTGCTCTTAGCCTAAGGTCACATCCAGTGAAGCTTCAGCAACAAACCATGTCCCATCTCTGGTTTTGAATTGTTTGATTTTAAATAGTTATATTTCTGTTCAGGGCATGTGTCCATAATAACCAGAAGGGAGCTGAGTCTTCCAGCAATGCTATTCTTTAGCTTTCTCCAGCACTTACTCTTATATACATGAACTGAAACATCTGCAGTATAAATTTTGCTTTTTTTAACCTTGCATCACTCTTCCTTGGATCTCTTGACCCCCGTGCTAGCGACATTTATGACAAATGTATAAAATCTACTTTATCTCTTCTTACAGTTAACAAGTAGCAATGAATAGTCTTGCTAATGGTAAAACATACAAATAACATTTTAAGAGAATCAATCTTTATAAATCAGGGGTTTTAACTGAAGGGCCATTCTGGATAAGAATATACAGATCAAAAAGGTGCAGGTAAAATACACATCAATTATATATACATATTTGGAGTAGATTAGCCTATGTGAAAATTCTTAGGGAGAGAGGATCACTGAAAAGGTACATTTCTTTGTTGAAGGTGCTTGAGCTGATCTCATGTAAAAAAAACTATTTCAAAGAGGTATTGTTACGTGGCAGGCACTGCATTAATGTGAGGCTCAGCTCAGCTCTGTGCAAAGTAGGGGCTCCCACATGGTTTGAATTTGACAAATCCAAAACAGCAGTAGGGTGGTTCATCAGGAAATGTGAGATGGATAAGAAGAAAGAGTACCTGAGTATGGCCTGCAGCAAGCAACTCCATGCTCGTCGTTTGAGATCTTGGAAAAGTTTTCATAGTTTTACTTTTTTTTTCTTTCCCATTTGTATGTTATATGGGTCAATCACTTTAAACTTTGGATATTTTCCCATCTACTTGCCAACCACCATTTACTTAACATAAATATTGATTTTTATATTTTTTTTGTCTCTGTTAATCAGAGATCATCTGTCAGACTCTTAACATGTCTATTTGACCCTGCCAAAGGAGAGCTCCATGCAGACCCTGTCAGATTGCCATTACTTTACTGAGGGGGAAATATTTTTGTATCTGATTTCACCTTTCCGCTTCTGACAGACGAGAAGTCACAAGCTGAATAAAGCTTACCTGAATGCATCCTGCAGAAGCAGGAGCAATAAGATTATTCACAACCAGACTTAATTAGGACCTATTTTGGATAACAAAAATGAATTAAAAGAATGGAGAAAGGAAAAAATCCAACCCTTACTCAGTTCCACACAGAAGTTGTTACATACATGAGTCTGTGTCAAAGTTACTCTAAGGACTGTTTTTGACTTGGAAATAGGTGTTGCTTAATAGAGACTTTACAGTTTATGAAAAAAAACCAAAACCAAACATTAAAAGAAACTCACAGACATTTTCTTGTCTCATGTTTGTACACTTCTGTTGCATAGTCTGAGAAAACAAGCACGACATTTGGGCTGCAGAAGTATTTAACACTTCACACATTGCTAAGAGGGGAAAAAAGTCTTAAAAGTTCCTTTATAAGAGCCTCCAGCAGCACAGCTGCTCTTGTCTCCCTTCAGTAAGATCCCAAGAATCCTGTTTAAATGAGTGTTAAGCCTGGGAAGTCCTAAGGTGTACCTGGACAGTGGCCACTCTTCTGCTGCTTTCAACTTCTTTTGATTTACATGTACTGCTCCTTATCCATAAAAGTCTAAACACAACTGTGCCTTTTGATAGAAGGCCACAGACCAGTTCCAATTTACTTTTATTTATTGGCTGACCTGGCCCATCACTGAATTCACATGGGACAGAGAGGAGCCCCCTGCTAAATAGGAGGTGATTACACAGAGTCAGTGATCAAAGCTAATGTTAAGGAAAAGTTCAAGGCTATTGACAAAGAGGCCACAGCTAAGAGGCCTTTTATTGAACACCTTCTAATATTGTGAGGATTTTTTTTTTTAATGAGACCAGATAACCAAACTTATGAGGGCACCACCAAACTATTACTGGGTGCCATTTAAATCTTGTCATTTTGCTGACACCTGTTGTTAGAGGGAAAAATAAAGTGAGGTCTGGTCCTATAAAACAAAAGCAAATTTTTGTTTGCAAGTCAATCTACAGAAGACCTGAAGCAAAGAATTAAAAAAAAAAAAATTAAAGAATGGAGTGTCACAGATACTCTTCCACAAAAATAACTCATGCAATTTATGGTCTCCCAATACTAAGTCATATCTGTGATTCAGGCAGGGAGAAATCTAATTTATGTGGACATCCACATCTCAAAAATAACAATCTTGAAAATAAGCAGGAAATGCATTTTCTCAAAATAAATTAAGTGGAAAAAGTCCACTTCTCTTATGACAATGATGAGATTGCTTTTACACAGTTTATGTAGGTTTTTTGTTTGGTGAAAGAGGATATTCTAAGCTAAACCACAATTATTTTACCAAGCAACACACCCTTCTGCCCTTACAAGAATGTACCATAAACCAAGGAGTTGAATGTGATAGACAGTATCTAGCAAATAATTGTTTCCTCCAGAGAATGTCATATTATGTGTCCCATACAATGCAATACAACTCATTTCACAATGCATTTTCACAGAAATACCTCGCTATTCACAGAAGTTATGTAATACCAAAGCATCCTATTGTGGAATGCTTCAATGAGAGGGAAGTGGTGTAAATGCAGGCAGATAAAAACTCAGCTACAAAACTTTGTGTGTCAGCACTGAGGGTACTGGGCTCAAGCTGGGAGCTGGCAATGAATAGAAACTCTCCTCCTGCAGACAGCACAAGGAATCTAAACTTCCCCTGTGCATCTCTAAAGGGGATGTGAGGCAGAGAACTGCAGAGCCTGGCAGGGTGAGGGGAAACTACTGCAAAAAGCAGAGAGGGGAGAGCAGAATCACACAATCATTTGGGTTGGAAAAGACCTCCAGGATCACTGAGTCCAACCTGTGACCCAGCAGCACCTGGTCCACCAGACAAGACACAGTGCTGCATCCAGCTGTTCACTGAACTCCTCCAGGGTGGGTGTCTCCAGCACCAGCCTGGGCAGCCCATTGGCTTGAAAACCCTTCCCAAGAAGAAATTATTCCTGATGTCCAGCCTGAATCTCCTCTGGCATAACACAAGGCTGTTCTCTCTTGCTGCCACTGGTTGCCTGGCAGAAGAACCTGCCCCCCACCTGGCTACAACCTGCTTTCAGGGAGTTGTAGAGAGTGATAAGGTCCCCCCTAAGCCTCTTTTTCTCTAAATACCCCCAGCTCCCTCAGCTGCTCCTCACAGGACTTACTTTAAATGGTCACTTCACCCATCAATACTGGGAGCACAAAAAATTACAAAAATATTAATTCCACTCCACACCTGCAATGGTAATTGCAATCATGCTTCTGGTTCTTGCAAAAAATTGGTTTGGAACTCAGGATGGATTTCTGTTGTTGTTGGTTTTTTTTTTCTTCTGAACTGAAATGAAAGCAAAATTTCCTGAAAAAAGGAAGCTCTGACTTTTGTCCATCTCAAGAGACAGTGTTAAGGCTCAGGAATGAGCTGCAGGACTAAGGCATGGCACAATATCAGCAGCTCAGAGGAGCAGGGTGTGTAGTTTTATGTCTGATCGTGAAGCAAGGGCCACTCCCCGATTTGCTGTTGACTCCAGAATTGTTCTAAAGACAAATGAAGTGTAATAGCACATCACACCATGATTGCACGTTGATGCCATTTCCTGAAGTGATGTGATGACACCGTGGTAGGACCATTAACCCATCTGTCACTTCCTGCATTTGTCTCAATCAAACTGACAGGAGCGTCGTGTAAAAATGACTTTGGGCAACGCCAACCCAGCCTTGCAGACCTGACATAGAAAAAGGCAGCTGGCATTGAGAGGAGGGCCTGACACAACACAGACATATGTTTGAAAGTAGGACTCTTGCTAGAGGACATTTAAATAAAAGATTTGTCATCCCTCTCAAGCAATTTGAGATTATTGCTAAGGCACCCTAAAGATCACTGTGACTTTTTGACAATCTGCCTGCACATATTATACAGAGCATCACACTAAGCATCCAGAAAAGCAAATTCCTCTGAGGAGCAGAGAGATGCAGAGACTGTAGGCACACCTGAAAATAATGCTGCTGCACTGGTAGGCTTAGAAATACTCCTCAGGACTGTTAGGAGCAATGTTTCGATTATACTGTTGCCCATATCTTGGCCAAAATTTCTGTTTCCACTAACTGAAATTCTGGTGGATTGAGGATTATAAAGCCTGGTTTGAACATGGCAATACAGATCAGACACAGTCTTCCCTTTCATATTTATTTAAAAAGATAGAAATATCATTTATATGCATTTTCTCTTTTCTTTATAACATGATACATCTTTACCATATAACTTAATCTCCAAAAATGCAGCAAGTGCTAATGCAACATTATCTTCTTTTTTCTTAGCTAAATAAAGATATAAATATCTAATTCCTGTGTACAGCTTACTGTAGAAAAATGAAATAAATATATGTCTGCAAAATTTTCTCCTTCTTGCCTTCCCTTTTATCCAAGTGCTCATGGAACACAATTTTTCTGCTGCCTTCTAACAGATTTTGGTCTGTTAAAGTGTCATCCATCTTGTGATGTAAATAATGAATAAGAACAGAATGGCTTCCAGAAGTGAAGAAAAACAGAGAACATTTTCTGGAGCCTCCCAAAGAAATCTACAGAACACCTGCTAGGACACTGACATTTAGAACTAGTATGTAGAAATAGATAACAATGAAAACTAGTATTTAAAAGACCTGAGGACTAGTGACAGACTTAAGACTGAAAACCAACAGAAATCATATTGCAATGCACTCAATGAGAGTTGCTCTGATTTCCTCATATTGTTTCACTAATAAAAGGAATAAAAGTGTTAAATTCTAGAACATTTCAGGATAGAGCAGATGAAAAAAGCCAGCAGTTGTTTAATAATTACTAACTAGAGGCTAGGAATAGGAAATAAAAGTCAGAGTCCATAGTGATACTGCCTTGGGGACACGTTTTTCCCCCAGCCTCTAATGGCCCTCAGTGTCCCAAAGTTACCTCTCTCCCTGGGAAAAAAACCCCAAACCACTATTAATTTCTCTATTCCCTGCTACCCATTTTTTATTCCCAACACGGAGACTCTTTATTTGTTGATTTTGTTGCCCAAGTACAGTTTGATCAGGATCAATTCCATGACCTTGGTGACAATGAGTTGACCCCAAACACCGCGGCCAGCAGGAAGGAAGTGACCAGCAGCTGGGGCCATCCCCGATGCCACTCTCAGCTCTGCCGGAATATTTATTTCCAGATCCAGGCAGCTGCCTTGTCTCGGCTGAGGGAACACGGCAAGGGGGGATCAAACTACTGAAGTAGGAGCAAATGGAAGTGCCTGGGCAGAAGGAATGTCCTGCTAACACAGACACCAAAAATGTACTTCAGCCGGGATCTTTGGTGTTGCTTCTCCCAGAAGTGCAATGCGAGCAGAAAGAACAAATTGAGGAGGTGTTGTGAAAGCTCACCTGTTTTCCTACTATATCAATTCCCTATTAAAATTATTACCTCCCCCAAAAGCCTTGTCTAACAAATAATACCTTGGCTCTATCTACCAAGCTGTCTTCTTTTTTTTTTTGTCTTTTTTTTTAAATGCCTCAATCATGCAGGGATAAAGGAGCGGCAACAGTATTTATTGCATTTCCCTAAGTGTAATCTCTCTCCCCAGCAGATGTGACAATTTACTGCCAAAGTAAGTCCATCACACAATTAGCGGTGTGAAAGGAAAGCCTATTGTGTCCCGTAATGGTTTTTCTCGCCATTAGCAGTTAATAATTACCGACACCGGCTGCAGGGCAGGCGCTGCATCCCCATCCCTGCGGCATCCCTATCCCTGCAGCATCCCGATCCCTGCAGCATCCCGATCCCTGCAGCATCCCTATCCCTGCAGCATCCCTATCCGTGCAGCATCCCGATCCCTGCAGCATCCCTATCCCTGCAGCATCCCCATCCCTGCAGCATCCCTATCCCTGCGGCTCCGGCAGCGCTGCTCTGCCAGCCTCAGGGACAGGGCAAGGAGAAGGCGCTTCCCGATGCTCCTGATGAAGGCAGGGCTCTATTTCCCCCAGAGCCATGTGCTCGGGTGGCCTGCACAGCTGTGCCCCCGGTGGCATCAGCCCCCTTCAGTCACTTGATTCATCTGATACAGGCACATTTCTCCCCCATTTTGGTATTTGGGATGGGACGTGCTGCTTTATGGTTACAGTAAATGACTTTCCTATAAACTTTTATCACATTCTATAATACTGTTTCATAAATATTACTAGTGCAATACTTAGTACAACATTTTGATTTGAAAGCCCATAAAGTAATAATAAAGGTTGTCAAAGCCGGACCTTTAAAGTACACAGCGTATTTTCATACAAATCACATTGTAAGAACTGACCCTGCCTCACTCTTTTGGTGCATTCAGCATTTCCTGTGACAGGTACACTGTGTCCCCAGTGAACAACTGTCTCTGTTACAAATGTTAACTTTTCTGCCTTTTAACATATTTTTCTATTTTGAGGTGATTGGGGGCTTTTGGGGTTTGTTGGTTTGTTTGTCGGGTGTTTTTTTGTTTTTTTGAATGGGTTGAGGGTTATTTTTTTCCCTGAGAAATCAGAGACTGTTGTTTTCTGGTGAAACTACAACAAAGAGCTAAAATAAACCCAAGAGAACTCCCAAAAGAGTCAATACATCAGAAATTTATGAAGAGCCAGCTAAGAGTGTAAAGTTAATGAGCATACATCGAAGCCTGTTAAACCACCATGTACAGGCTTCTCACCTGGGAGCAAGGCAGCCTTCAAACTACATTAACCTAAGAGTACTTTGCCCCAAACAAAGGCATGCACACCATACTTTAAAGGCTTTTGTTTATGCCCATTAACTTTACTTGAGCTGTTTGCATTCTCCTGCTCTTCTCCAGGCAAGTTTTCAAGTTGCTGCTTCTCTAAACCATCTTCCATCCTGAGCAGCAGTTTTTCTTTTCCAACAAAAGGGCCACAGTTATCCCTAAACCCTATTCATCAATTCACTCCACCTGTCCATCAGTGATTTCAACAGGGGATGGGGCAGTCACCCTGGGGAGCCTGCCACATCCAGGTCCCTCTTCTGAATTCTGCTGGAATGGGTGCTCTCCTTCTGTTCACTGCAGTGAGAAATAAGACATATGACTTTGATATCTGATTCAGATGTGTAAGGTGGGTGTACAAACAGCACATTCCATCTTTTGGGACATGCTGGGGAGCCAAAAGGGAAAAAGCACTAATGAGATTATTCAGTGAGATGGGCCAAGTTCCTTGGGTGATGCCTCAGGATAGCTGATAAGAACTCTATCTCACACAATTTAGAATTGAGTAGCATTCAGAAAGCATTACTGACACAACAGAAAATTATTTCTGTTTTTTAAATGCTTGAAAATACACACAGTGTGAGCCAGATGCTGGCTACAGAGGCATCTGAATTCACAACAAGCAGCTTGTCACAGCCACGTAACTGGCAAATCTCTGGGCAGCTTTCACTCCTCTCACAGATGCCCCATTTCTCAGACTAAGTTTGGCTACATCTGAACTTCTTGGATGGATTTTTTTGCTGCTTCTGACTGGTGCCTCCACTCCTTGCTGGACTTTCAGCCTACATGACCACACCTCACCTTTCCTTGGGAATACGGTTGCAGAGCTCAATTCTGTCCCTTTTCACTTACCATGAACCAGCACTCCCACCAAGTGCATCTGCCCTGCTTACCCAGCCCTTAGCCCTGCACCTGGGCCCTGCTGGGACCCTGGATTGCCCTGCCAGCTGGGGAGAGGCAGTGCATGAGCAATGTGGTCCAAATGTGCACGTGCATTTATGCCCATCCCAGGTCTAGCCCTCACAGCCAGCAAGCCTTTCCCTTGAGAATATTTTGTGGTCTGCCAAGAGAGATGACAGAGAAAGTTCATGAAATTGCTGTATTAGCTGTCATTGTAATGGGATTCTGTGATGTCACAGGTGACTAATTGTTTTCCTCTGATCAAGATAACTGTTGTGCTGAGTGGATGTGAGAGCCTCCCAAATTGTGTCCACCTTTCATCCAATCCTGTGTGCTCAGAAAGTGCATTGCAGCTAGTGAGCAGGGAACAGTTAATCCTCTGACTTTGTAGTGGTTCAGACCAAATCCACTCTTTTGTCCTGTATCACCCCTCTAAAGCAGTTGCACCCACACCAGAGCTGTCTTCACCAGCTGCTCTCTCTGGTCCCGGTGCTTTGCCTGCCCAGCTGGTAATACACCGTGTTCACAAAAAAAGCTGGGAGATATGGAGCAGGATTGAGGAATAACATTTCATCAAGAAGATTCATTCATCCTAGGCTATTTAGGATCTGAAATTGGCACCAGCAATTCCTCAAAAGATAGACTGCAGAGCTGCAGAAAACAGGGTGAAAAAAAAATTGAGAGGTCATCTAATCCCATCCCATCTCCAAAGGGCCATCTGTGGCACATTTGTCTGACCTGTTCTCAAAAGCCTTCCAAGACCAAGTGCCTGTGATGGATCTCTCAGGGAGTTTTGAGAGTGACAATCCCCAGGACATGGAAAGAGGCATCTCTGGCTCCTTCCTGGCAGCACAGCTGCACTGCACAGCTCCCACTCGTGTCTGCACAGGCTGCAAAGCACTAGCTGGGAAAGCTGGCTGCTACATTTCCCAATGCCAGCTTCGTACCAAAGCAAAGAATCCCCCTTTGGAACAAATCCTCTCACACACACAGGCACTCAGAAGACTTTTCTGGCTCCCAAGACAGTCGCTGCTGAGCCTGGAGCATATTGTACTGCGTGGGAGGATTTTGCCCCATCCTAATCTTCCTCATCATTTCTGTGTCAATTTCAATACATCAAATTAGAGATTTCTAGCAAAGCTGGATGAAAAAAAACCCACTAATTCACACTTTTCTGAACAAAGAGTTACTGGCCAAGAGTTATGCATTAAGTATCATCTTTTTAAAATTTCATTTTGTAGGTTCTTCCTCCCTCACACCAACCCACCAGTGCCTGAACAAGGAACCTCCATATTTTTTCCACTGCCTTATTATCTGTACAATTCTATTTGGATATTTAAAAACAAGGCTGCAGCCACTTCCAGCTGATTTTTCCATAAAAGAGAATTGCTGTTTAATGTTTTCAGTCCTCTCACTCTGCAGTGCATCAGATGATGACTAGGCTGCTTTTTGCTAATCTGAGCACTAAACTTAATTGTCACTCAGAAGTAAATTCTTCTGTAACACTTCCTTCCCCTTCTGTCATCCTGGGTTTCTCAGCAAACTGAATTAGCTTGTACATGGTGATTTGTTTCCTTTTAAATGATGCTGATTAAAACAAAATCCCAGCCTGGTAGCATGCAACTTGGCAATGGCAAACGAAGAGTAGCTGTGCTCTTCTGAACGTGGACTTTAACAGGAGTGAGGAACAAAAGCATTTTTCCTCTTTCTTGCTCTCAGTTGGGGTTTTTGGCTAGTTATATATATATTATATATATTTATATACACACACACATATATATATATATGTAAAAGGCTGCACACTACCCTTCCTTCGTAGCCTCTTCCCTTTTAAAGCAGCAGAGTGAATCTTCTTGCAGATTCTCCACTATTAATTGTTTATAATGCATCTGTCTGAAGGAAACACTTACAATGGTATCTCAGCAAACATTTCATATTATTTATATCAGTAAGTGCTCTAGGAAGTTTGTATGAGCTGTTCCCTCATGGTTGAAATAAGCCTACTTCATACTTACCAATACTCTGCTGCCTTGGGACTTGGGGCACTAGACATACATTTAAAAGTTACATAAGATCAATTTCTTATGGCATTGAAGTGGATTGGCTTTGTAATTAAATTTATTTTCAGTTGTCTTTTTTAATTGTTAATCTGGAACACTACTTGGCTTACATTTGCATCTGGAAGCTGAAGTATTACAGAGTATTATAATATGGTATGTGAGAGCTATGTTAAAATATATTTTCTAAGAAAATGAAACACTCATAATTTATAGGTATTTACAAAAAATGTTTTATAATCAAAAGGGCTTGAGAGAGGAGGAATTCTCTGTCTCCTGAATTTTTATCTGTTCATGGAAATGGAATTCATTAAGGTAGAAATAATATCCATAAGTAAGGAATAGATATGTCTCTATCTCTTCTGAGTATGAGCACTGAATATCATATGAACTTACTAATATTAAAAGAACAGAAGATGTGATGGCTACATTATGCATGAACCTGGTGTAGTTTGCTCCTTTAGACTTAGTCAGCTTACTTGTGCTTTTTCATTCCTCTTACAGCAGAGATCAGAGAGCAAAAGATTCCCTTGGCAGAGAAGCTAAATTGGATAATAATATATTAAGAGTAATAGGAAAGTGGAAGGGAAGAGGGAGGGTTTTCACCCAGCAGCCTCCAAAGATCATTAATGGGAAGTTAACACTGCAAATGCCAGTTGGCTTTCCCAATTTTACTTTTCAAGTGTGCCAATGGAGCAAACAACGCAAGAAAATCTCTGAGGTCAATGAATTGATTTCCCTGCCAGGTAGGAATCATTCCCAAGAAAATGTTTGCTACTATCCTATTTTGTTAGCTTAGAAAGTCCCAAGAAACATTTCACTTGAAATAGCAAAAATCATATTATACTCTCATGAAATGTATCTTTTTAATATTTATATGTCCCCAAGTGCTGATCTCCCCACATCAGGGACAGGATGGTAGGAACATAGACTGCTGCCAGCTCTTTTCCTTTTCTACTCAGGAAAGCATTCTTATTCAGAGCAGCACTTAAGTAAATGTTTAAGTGCTTTCTTGAATTTAAACCAAAATTGTCACTCTCTAGGTGATATATATTTGGCTTTTTAAAACTTTATATTTTTTTCCCTACTGGAAAAAGGGAAAAAACCTTTTTTCCAGGTTGGGTTTATTTGTTTTGTTGGNCTTTTCTGGATTTTTTTTTTTTTTTTTTTTTTTTTTTTTTTTGTTATCAGCATTCTGGTGAATGTGTTTCAAGAACCAAAGGAGTTGTGGTCACCACTCTCAGATCCACCCACTTCATTAAAAAAGTTCAAAATTTAATTAGGTCTCTTCTTGCTTTTAGCCAAAAATGAAGGTAGTAAGAGCATGACTTTGAAACATCACTTATTGATACATTTCACCCTCTAAATCCTTAGGGTTATGCTGAGATGTGGAGAGTTGAAGGACAGCTTTTATTCTGACTCTTTTGCATCCAATTAACTTTTCTAAAGTGTGTTCCTTGGCAGAAGTGACAATCTCAGAACCGTCCAGCATTCTAAAGGTATAATTTACAAAGACACAGTATTAGATCCTCAAAAGGGTTGGAAAGAACTGTGTAATTGCAGTGCAGATGTATCCTCAAAAACATGGATTATTCACCAGCCTGCAACACACAGCTTCTGCAAGAGTATAGGGAAATTGTTAAGGATTATGTATAAAGATACTACTAACAACACCTGCTGAGGTCCTGTGACAAAACCCTGCTTGCAACAAGGTTTTTGGAAAGGTTTCACCATCTAATTACACACAAGCTTCTGTATGTAAGCAACAATCCTTGCTGGGGAAAGGAGATGAGGATTCTCTGTTGACTTCCCATCTGCTGTTTCCAGAGCTGAGCAGGTTTGCAGCAACACACCCCAAAATTTTCTATTCCACAGAGAATCTGTGTGAAATTAGCACACAAAAATAACCAAAACTATCCCTTCAAAAATAATACCTTGCAAATGAGAACTGAACACTTCAAATCAATTTGACCTGCACAAATAAGTGTCTTTTTAGATAGTAATAGGGTGCCTAGACTCTGATTTCAGCTGTGGAAACTCTGGAGAACAGTGAGCTCATAAATCTGTAATACACATGCAGGCTGCATTTGAAGTTTCACGGGGAGAAAGAAAATGACCTAATTGTGAATTTTTTTTTTGTTTTGAACAAAACCAAAGCACACATGTGCTGTGCATGTCTGCATGGAGAGGGATGGCTGGGCAGCACACACCAGGTAAGAGACTGGTGTAGTAGGAACCACTCCTAATTGGTAAGAACCATAAGCTTTTCCATGTTTCTGACTGGAAAATTCGTTAAAATAGTGGTACACAATTCCTAGTAACAATGATTATAACAAAAGAGTGTAATAAATCCTATTAGACAAAAAAAGTCAGGGTGTTCTGTTTTTGGAATACAGTTTAGTCTAGTGAATAAGAAAAGCGATCTTTTGTTTCTAACAACTTGGGGGAAATAAACTGGATTTTAATTAGAAAAGAAGTATGATGAAATTAAAGCTAAAGGAAAAACAAGGCCTTAACAAAACTAGTTGAAGTGTTTTTAAAAACAAAGTGTTTTCACTTTTTAATTGTAAATTGAATTAAGAAGCCTATAGTTATTATATAAGGAAGATGATGACAGGAAAATATTCAGCTGGAGAAGTGAATATTTAGAAGTCAGCTGGGATATATTCTTACAGCCCATGGAGCAGAAACATTTCTTACTAGAAAGAAGGAAGATTTCTTGCTGATACACAATTTATAGAACCATGGAAAGGCCTGGGTTGGAAAGGACCTGAAATATCATCTTCCAACCCCCAATCCTTCTCCTTCTGTGTCACTTCTTCCCCTTCCACAAAAATTGTGGGTGGCAAGAATTTTCCAGCTGGCCATCGGACCTCTTCCTTCACAGTTTGTTTACTTTCATTAGCCACAAAAGCAGGTTCTCTATTGTCTTAATTCACAAAGGTTTTAACAAGCCAGGCCTAAAGAGAAGAGGAAGGCAGGCAGGGCATCATCTTGGGCTTACCAAGCTGCAGTCTGCTCACTCATCCTTTCCCAGTCCCATGCTGCTCTCTATCTGATAAACTTTGCTTTGTGGAGGAGATAAGAAAATCAGAGAGATAAATCTCTCAGAAGAGAAGCTGAGCATGCTGTCTTCTGCAGGCATCAGCTTGTAAGTATTCACACTCCAAGCCTAAATATTTGCTTCTCCATAATGGCATCTTAGCCAGATTTACAAAGCCAGGGGGGCAGCTCCTGTTTCATTAAACAGAGTGTCCTTCCCTTTCTCACAATAATCTCTCCAGACTGTATTGATTCAGACAAGACAATTAGTGCTGACTCAGATTAAATACAGTCTCAAAACCCACTTTTTTTTCTCATGACAAAAAGGCAAACTGAAGACCCTTATGATTTGTACTGTAGCAACATAAAAATAGAAAATTCTGCAAACATTTATGGAACCTTTACAGTTCTATGTGAATCGAATACGAACCCGAAGTAAAGTCCTTTGGGCATCTGATAATGTGTACAGCAATTTCCAGAAATACAGAAATAATTGATTTATGTTGCTTCAGAGAAGGATCCTTGGAGCAAGGACCATTTACCCTTAGGGATTCAGAGCTGCTTAGTCAGACAACCAAGTGGAAGCAGAAATCACATTTAAACTTTGTACCCAGCAATTAAAATGTGGAGCTATATTTTCTTACACCTTTTGACTTCTTGGGAATAAAAAACCCACAACAACAACAAAAAAACCCCCAAACTCAGGAAATAAAAACCTCAACAACACAACAAAACCCAAAACAACCAAAACACCACACATCTCCAAAACCCCCCTAGAGCTAGAAATCTTTTGTCCCACTTGCATGGATGGAAGCTCCCCACCTTATAGATTTACTGACTTTAAAATGCCTATTGACAAATAACAGGCCTTTTTCTGAGGGCTCTGTCCTGTTCCCTGTTTTTCTATTGCCATCCTGACAGGACTACCTGTGCCCTTTAGCTTTTTTTTTTTTGTTTGTTTCTGCTAAAATATAAAGACCTCATGAGAGCAGGGCTCCCCTGGAGGCAGCAGTCGCTGTCGGCTGTCGCGTTCTCGCTTGGATGATTTCTGCCATCGAGCACAAACAGTGGCCAAAAACAGCCTCCACAAAAAGGAACACTAGCCACAAAAATGACACCTTCTAGCAGGAATGACATGTACTTAGCACTGCAGCCTGGCCTGCCAAGCCTCTGGTGCTGGGAGCTCAGCTTGCAGGTCTCCCCGAGCCACCAGCGCGGCATTTTCCTGTCAGGGTTTCACTGCCTGCCCAGCTGAAGTGTACAAATGGCTTTCTGCTTTTCCTTCTCTCCACTACAAGTCAGCCTGTTTTAATTTGTGCAATTCTGATTTTTTTTCGTCAGTGGCTTGTCATCACATTGTCTTCAGAATACTTGAGAAACATTAATGAAACGCAAAAATGCACTAATCTGTGAAAATAATAAGCATTTCACTTAGAAGGAAGGGAGTACATTTACACCAGTAGTGGTGCAGACAGACATCATTCATTATCCTACCTACCACCTCACCCAAACTGTGGTCTACTTGCATTTAAAAAAAAGGGAGATTCACCATAAAATTCATTATAACATGTCCAAAGATATATTTTCATCTCCTCTGATGGGCCTTCCTCCATTAAACCTCTTGTTCAGCCATTCAGGAAGAAGCACTAGTGCAGCCTTACAGAGAGTTTATAAGTTATGGCCCAGGGACATCAGTGTGCTGTGTATGTGCAAAGAAATTGCTGGAGAACATTTAAATGTTGCTCTTGCTAAATTACAGCTCAATTTAAAAAAATGCACAGAGCAAGGAAGGAAAAGGCTGTAACAACTACCCAGACAGGGTAGCAGATGGGAAAGAACAGAGCCTCTACAAGGTCATATAGAGCAGGTGGCTGCTTGTTTATAGACTCCTATTTTCAGGAGAATATGAATTTTACAGTGCGAAATATGAAATATCCCCTATTTATTACAAAGGAGGACTAGAACATCTCATCTCCTCTATTATGTTTCATGGGGGAACCCATGCTTGGGTTTTAGACAGGAAATTATTCTTCCAAGTTTCTGTATTCCTCAAGAGAATCTTGAAAGAAAAGCCTGTGACTCCCAAGCCTGCACATCTCCCCTGTCTGGTACCACCACTGTGCTCCCAAACCCACACACATCCATTGCCAGAAACCAAGCTATTATAAACAGGGGTTCATGAACCTGAAGCCAAAGTCTTTTAATCAGACTCCAAAATTCATCAAGTACACAGATTAATTCCTTATTGGTGTTAAAATCAATACAGCACTATTGAACAGAACAACCTGTATTGCCACTAGTTTAAATTTTTATCATTTTGAGGCCAAACCAAACTGATATGTAGGTCTGTTTACCTCTTCCATGACATGGCTAGCTGAAGTGCCCCCAGGAATCCTCCACCAGGGATGAATCCAGCAGAATTATTTCAAGTGCATCTTGAAAAATTACTTCATAAAAGTTAAAGTATCCTGATCACAGTGATCAATCTAAATCCTGCTCAAATGCCAACTGTTTTGACACAGAGCAATCTTTTTTTTTTTTTTTTNCTTTAAATGCTGCAGTATTTGCTAATATAACAAGGAAATTATTGCACAAGTCATGTCCATGATGAACAAAGGCAGAATGCAGCTGCCAGATCACTGGATTTCTCTAACACATGTTGATGGAACAATCAATAGGTTATTTTGCAATTTTCCTAATAAAATATTTAATGCACGAGCAATATAGAAAAAATTTAAACTAGACACTAAACTGAGCTGCCAAAAGGAAAGAAAAACACTGGACATGTGCTATATGATTGTCCATGTGTTGCTGCTGCTGTTCAGATAATGGGGCTCCACTACCTGAACACAGGAGCCCTCCCTTGTCCTTCAGTGACTTAGAGCCAAGAGCCTGGTTCTCTAAATAGTTATTATTCAAAGACCTCCATAGCCAAATACTGTTGAGAAAATTAAGACAAGACTACAAAACCAGGATTTAATCCACTCACAATCCAAGCTCTGTATAGGACCAGAGTTCATCATACCCACTCTCAAAGAGAGCCTCCTTCCCTTTCATCAGCCCTTTTCTCACTTCTCACCACCTCCAAAGTGGCATTTCCTATCCACAAGCATTTCAGAGCCTGCTTTACCTTCCCATTCATATTGTCTTAAAGGGATGCTCTAAAATTATCACTCATCTCTGGCTCCCCTTAATGTTAAATCCTCCCAGCTGATATAAACCCACACAACTTCACTGGAATCAGAGAGCCTTAATCAGTTTAATCAGATCAGGAACTTTCTGCTACGCCTTTTAAAGGGATGGAGCCACCCTGTTTTCTTTCACTCTACTTCTTAAGGAGCCTCCCAGTTTTCCTTGTCACTGCTAGTTTTTCATGTACCTCAAAACATCTTCTCCAAAGTCTGTTCATTTCATTCAATCTTCTATTCTACTAATATTAAAAAAAATTCTGCATTATGTAATCAATTTCTCTATTTTTAAATTTTGCTATATTAATGTTATCATAAAGGCATTATAGGAATTATATGTATAAAATTACCTTTTAAACAAAATACACAAATGGAATGTAGCCTATATTGAATGTTTCCTTTTAGAGGTATTAGAGGAAGGAGAAAGGCTGCTTCTTTCTTAATGTGGGTGGTGGAGCTGAGAGAAAATGAGAACTTCTCCAATCTGGAAGAAAAACTTGTTTGCCATCCTGAATGAGCACTCATGCTACCAGCAGTTATTTTTACCTAGCCCGTCATTTTACGGCTGCGTGAGGCTGACAAAACCTACTGAGAATTTGGGGTTTGGGAGACAAGGGCTCCACACTAAAACGTTTCAATACCCCCCATCCTACGTAGCAGATCATGGAATACAAATTATACTCTCTTCTTCTGCGGCTCTGTCGGAGGTAGAACGGCAGCCTCCCAAACCAGCACGCCGCAGAACACTTTTACAACCAGGAGCAAATTTATTTGCACATGCTGGGGCACCTGGGGTGGGCAGCCAAGGGAGCCAAGAGTCCTCCCACCCCACACACACACTCAGCTGAGCCAGGAAGCGTGGCATTCACACATGGCTCTGTGCTGCATCTGGAAACACGCCCCAAAAACTCCTGCTGGGCACCAGCTCTGAAATACTTTTAGAAGTAGTTTCTGGAAATGCTGTTGTTTCAGTAAATAGCGTGAACTGAGAGCTGTCATTTCCTAAACCACAGGAAATGGTGCCTTTTAAAGGCTTGGAGATTAAGCTGGCACAACTACTTTATGTAAAGATAACATATTTAAGGATGGGGGGTTTTTGCATGAATTTTTCAAGGCACAGCAAGTTTTTCATTATGATGAGGGTCTCTGTATCAGGAGCCACACAATCATAAAAAGTAAAATCTCTGAAAGTTATTTCAGCACACTGTGCTCTTCAGCTGATGCCAAGTGTGCAGACTGTGGATTTAAAATTTGACCTACCAGAAAACCAGCAGAGGTCAAAGTTGTTATTCACAGAGCCCCAGTGACCAGTGGCTAGCACAGCAAGGCAAGTTAGGCAGGGATAAGGACAAAAAGTAGTTCTCTCTCTCTTCTTTATCTGCCTGGAGGGAATGAAGACACCTACTTTTGCAGCTCCAATGTTCAAATACTTTTTGCTTTTCATGTGGTTACTGTGAATGTTCTCTGGAGTATTAAATGAGAGGACGGCATTGCAGTTTTTAACTTTGATGCTCTATTAAGATGAATATGTACCTAATGAGCTGAGAAATTACCACTGCTGCTTTTTTTTGGTGCTGCTCTACAAGAGTAGCTAATCAGGACAGGGGCATGCTCTTTGTGTTCCTAACCCAACAGTAATGAAAGTTAGAAGATCATATTCAAACACATGTTTAATGCAGCAACAACAAAGGCAATAATAGCTTCTGCTATGAAAGGAGGACTAAAAGGGCATTTCTTTTTTTTCTTTTATTATTATTATTTTAAGAGCTACAGTAACTATCTCTTGCAGTTCAGATGTTATTTGGCACAAAACTTGAAGGATATTATTTGTAAACCAGCTATACCGATCAAAATTGTAAACATTTAAATGTCTTAAGACAAACAGCAACAAAAATAACCATCACAACTGAAACCACTGATTATTCTGTGAGAAAAAAAAGTTTTAACTTAATAGCAACATTTGAACTCCCTCCTTAATGCAGTGAGTTAATCCTGCTGGAATTTGAAATATGTCCTTGTTTCTCAGGTCAGACTCCTTAAGAACAAAGCTGTATCTAGTGACAACATGAGAAGATAAAGCCAATTATATTCCAACATTATTGACTAATATTTCCTACTTGTCAACTGGAGTGTGGCAAGCCTTATTCATACTGTGATATGTGATCATGGATATGAATCTCTGTTTCCCCCTAAGGGAAATCTTGCAACAAACACTTGACAGAGCAACAAACCATTTCCAAAGCAACAAATTAAAAATCTAATAAATATGATGCAAAGAAAGAATGTGAGAATTTAGGCTTTTTTTTTTTTTAGCGCCTAAAACAAAACACAAATTTTCCTTCCTTTCAAAGATACCTTGGTGGAAAGGTACTACTGAAGGAATGCAGAGAGCACCACCACCCTGACATCTTGCTCAAGTTCATGTCCTGGAAGGTTTCAGTCCCCTGTGAGTCCCACAAATGTTTTACCAGGTAACTTTACTCAGGTGGTGAGAAGGACCGAATTCAGTAACAGCTCTGAAGACCTTGCACAGCTGAAAAGCAGAAGTTTGAGTAATTGCAGCTCCTTTGGTAGGTACAATGGGCCAGGAGCTTTCTGAACCAAACCTTTATAATGGTTACACCACATTCCTGTAAACAAACCTCAGGGAAGTATGTTCCCTCTTCCCTCTGCTCCTGCAAGCATTCATTTCCAGCGCTTACAAGAGGCAAGATGGTGTTTGCTTGGGAGTTTTTTTGTGTTTTAGTCAAGAAGATGTTGCTCTTCTTATGTGCCACATTTAGCCTATGGCAGAGGTGACATAAGAAAAGAAATCCTAAAGTCTCCTTTTAAAAAAATCATCAAAGTCCCAGAAGATTTGGTAACATTATAGAGAAAATAACAGTAAGGATGATTCATCCCTGGTTCTCTTTGATGCTGTTTTGCTTGTAGAAGATGCACTTTAACATTTTGCAAGAGTATTTTCCCTTTGATAGAAGTATTACTGCAAAATGTGGTCCCGAGGATTATGTTTTTACGTCGTGCTAGGCCCCCAGTTCTTCAGTGACATTTGTGCCAGCCCTGTAATTGTATTTTGAATTTTGGCCACCCTCAGTAATGACTCAGGCACGGGACTGCCCTGCTGTTCACGTAGCCACAGCACATCCTTGTGGTGGGGTTGCTTAGAGAGGGACTTCCAAGGACAATATTTTAACCCAGGTGCTTGGAAACAGAGCACCCTGAGCTCTCCTTCTACACAGTGAAGGAGCAAAGCGAGCTCTGCTCATGCTGGGCTCCTGAATTCCCCTCACACTGACTTCTGCCACTACAGCAGCAATCAAAAGGAATCCCACAGGGGAACCTGAACAGAGGGAACCATTTCCTGGGGACAAAACATCACACAGAAGGAACAAGCAAGGAGGGAAGTGTCATTTTAGGGCTGTATTTAAGCTGTGATTCCACTTTGAAGGCAACACCTGGTAGAATCTCACTTTCCCACAAGTAATTTGCATCCTCCGTGCACTCAGTCATGTCAACTAGCTGCACAGGAAAAATTAAGTGTGATTACCACTTAATTATCACGAGATCTGTGCAGCCAGAGATCAGCAATAATCCCACCTGATGTATCAAAAATGCTAATTAGGATTGAAGGGTCAGGAATGACTTTTGAGAGGAAAAATAATAATAATTAAGAAAGAAACAGGTGCATTTCAGATAAGAAAAATCTTATTTTTTGCAATTAATTCACTTCTCTTCCTTTTCCCAGTTAATGGCAAAGTAGAACAGGGCTAGAAGTAACAGAAAAAGGAAAGAGAATCCCAAGTTTGAGGTTCTTCAGGATGTACTCAGAAGCAGTAAGTTTTAAGTGAAACATGGGTAATTTTCACATTTCACAGAAGTTTATCTTTTGTCTAAGTACACATTATTTTAATATAGCATTTCAGTGAGCATAAATTTAGGTTCCAGCATGCATGGCTGCTGAGGAGCATGCCACAGTCACAGCTATAATCTGCTTCACAGAGGTATTGCTACAGGTGGCAGAGGAAAAGAGAGCAAAACTATTTTACCTTAATTTACTGGCCTACCATGGAGGAGGAGAATGGAAAAATGGGCACTTTATTCAGAAAATAAGCAAAATAGCTGTGAAAGTAACAAGATAAGTAGAAAAGCTCTAGAGCCTACATCAACCACTTCCAAAGCCATTCTTCTGAGTTGTAGCATGCTTTATAAATCAGCTTCAGACTTGTTAAAGTTGTTTAAGAATGCGAAAGAAGAAACAACAATAATTGAAGAAAATGGAATTATTTTACATCGTCAGCGCTATGAGCTCAGGAAGGCCGCTAGGTTGCTGGGGATTTAAGAAAACCTGCCCTGTAGTAGTCAGCACAGGGAAATTCAGCAAGCACAATTCAATAAACAAATGCAGTGGAGCATGATGATTCTGCCATCCTGCTCCACCAGGATGAGCCGGGAGCTCAGAGTCACTTTGTAGCGGACGCCGTTCGATCGGAAGCGCTGCCGCACGCGCAGTGATTCCGCTAAGAACCTCGCTGAGAGAGGCCTTCAGAGGCCACCAGCACTCTGCTCTCCCCAGTGGCTCACTCACTACAAACCATCTCCTGCCCCACAGCACACGGCTGGAAGCTAAAATTAAAAAAAAAAAAAAAAAAATAGCAGTAATTTCTTTCCGGCAGTGATTTGACACCCAGCTGATGGACGGAGCTAAACCCTGTAACCTCTACACCTTGGGTTCTGCTAAAAGGGATTCTCTCAAAGCACCCACGGGATTATGGGTTCCTGCTAATAGCAGCAATAGGATGGATGATAAAATTATGGCGGTGTAGAAATGCTCTCTCAATTAATTTCCCATCATGTTAAGGCCATTATCAGTGGATGTCATCTGGCGAAATGGAAAAGAAAAACACAAACCCAGAAGCCTTCAATAGCTCTGAAAGTTTCACTCACTTAGCACATGATATAATTGCAGGGTAGAGCAGCCTCTTGAAATAGTTTACCTTCAAATAGAGCTGTAATGGTATTGATTTAAGGCATTGACAGGCTGAGCTGCTTAAAACATAAGCATAGATGGAATTAAAAAAGAAACAAGTACACAGCCCAGAAGGAAAGCAGGCAGAGATTCATCTCTCACCCCCCAAAAAACTGGTTGATTCAAGATTTCTAGATGTCAACAAGAGCCTTTTTGCACCAGCTTTCAACACAAAGCTCACAGACCATTGTTTTACAGATCTTTACATTATACCTTGCCTTGTATAATGCAGCTACTTCTCTAAAGGAGCTGTTTCTAACTGCAGGGCTCCTTAGCTACTATCTGCAGTTTTTCAGGAGGAAGATGAGAATTTAGAAAGGTATGGATGGGAAGAAACACAATATAACCTCTGTGGAAGGGTGTGACATATTCACACACAGACATAGGCACACACATATTCACATATATGAAGGTACATAGGCATTCATGTGTGCATGTATATTTATAAGTATACAAATGCACAGCCATATATGGTAATTAACTAGAACTTATTCTTATTTTGTCAAAATGAAGACTCTGCAAGAGAATAAAACAGGCAGGCTTTGCTCTCTTTCCTTCACAAGCTTTCTGTCTCCTCTTTGCTCGCTACCTGCCAGTTTTGTCACTGCCTTCCCAAGGCAGACAGGGACGTGTCAGCACGGAGCAGAGATCTTGGGATGCTGTGGGGACAGCTGAGCCAAACATGTAAGAAAAGATCACTGGTGTTTGGAAGGTTCCTTCTGTGTGTCGATCTGGAGACATGATTTCCCCTACTATAATTAAGGTACAAGACATATGATTAAGAATTAAAACTCAGCCTAAGAGAAACTGTGTGTGCCAGGAAGAAGTGAGCAGAACATTTACAGTAAGACAGGCATCAAGAAAGCAATGAGCCAAAGCCAGCTGGAAGGGTTAGAAACTTTCTTTAACATACCCAAAGAAAAATGTACATCCATAAGCGAGAAAGAGGACAGAATCCTCTGGGCTGTATTTTTGTCTCTCCACTTTTGAAAATGTACAGGATATATCAGGGAGGCATTTGCATTTACAATGCAATTGCAACAGTCTTCTGGATATGCACGTGCAACTATTCACTGGTACAAAGCATCCATGGCAATTCTTACTATAAAAGTCAGAATTCCTTTTGGCTGTAAGAGGAGCTGCTAAAGCCTTAACATTCAAGGGAAAACTTCTAGGCTGATGCACATGAAAATGTCTCACAGGGTGCCTCAGACTGTGGTCCCATGGCTTGGTTTCAGCTGAATAGCACCAAGAGTGCTCTGTGATCCAGCAAAGAGATGACTGCCTTTAACCACACATCATCACCCCAGCAGAGTTTACAGCCAGCTGGGGTGGTTACTGCTCCCCTCCCCTTTCCATACTGTCTCAGCAATTTGGATGGCATTGATCCTCGAGATAGGAGTTAGTAAAAACTAAAAAAAAAAAACAAAACAAAGACATAGTTGTGTTAGGCAACCAGCACACAGGCAGATCCAACAGGGAGGTGCTTCCAGCAGCAGCTGCAATAGGGCAGGACACAGCTTGGTGACAATCTGAGTGTGAGGATGTCTTCCAGTATGGTTCAGAAAGCTGGTGCATTACCAAAGATGGCTGGACTCTAATTCCAGATTTCATAGCTCTGATTAAAAACAGGGGCCCAAATGAAAGAATGCGCTGTAGCAGTGGTTACTACTGCAAAAAAGTCACAGACTGAATCCTACATCAAAATTCAGTATTTACACTGATTACCTTTTTACCCCCTCCAGCATTACAAGAAACAGCTCTAAGCACAGCTGGCATCTTGAGAAACTTCAGACAGAAAAGCATTGCTCTGTTTGTAGAGATCACCAAATAACCTAAAAATCAGGAAAAAATACTTTTGGAAAGAGGTAGCAATAGTTGCAATTATTGACAGCTCAGAAACATAGGACAGAATTTGCTCTTTTATGTCTGATTCCACTCCCCAAAATGAAGCAACTGGGACAGGGCTTTGCCTGACACCCCTGAGAGTTGGGTCCATTTGCCCAGTGTGGTCCTGGCCTGGCCCTACCACTGCACTTGCCTCATCCCAGTCTATGCCTGCCTGAAAGGATTACTCAGTGGCAGCAAAATAGATCTTAACTTTATTCCATGGGCAGTTTCCTTGTTTCAGCTGCCAGCATCTATAGTGCCACTGCATTAATGGCTATCTGTTCTAATTTAAATGGGCTGCTTTACAGAGCAAAATGGAGAAATGTAGACTTTATGTCTACATCAGGGGCATCTTCAGCTTTGAAGACTGTGTAAGTCTTTTAAGCATCTCTGGATGTCAGCCATGTGAGATGTAAGTGGACATCTAGGGCATGTTAATAGTTTTATTTTAAAAAAAGTAGCCTGTAACAGGAAAAGCACCTCTTTTTTCCTCAAATGAAAGCTACAAGAGTAAAGGCATTCAGCTACAGATCCAACTTGGAATCACTGATAGTAGGGAGGGGAACCCCACACATTCACCTTCAAAACCCCCTCTAGCCAAGCAGAAAGATGACACAGTGAAATTTTCCCAGCAGTAGTGGATCATCACCATTTTTCTTGCCATAGCAATTGATGTCTAATTCCAGCTTTTTGAAAGTTAGATCACTGAAAATGCCTACAGCTGCTCTGTATCTGCTTCACTTCAACACCAAGCTGGTTTGGGAACCAGCCTTTGTAGCTGGTTATGTAACTTCATTTCAATCCTCATTAAAAACCAACACACACCAATGAACTCCTCCCTGCCCCAGTGACTTGCATGTCTCTTTGTTCCATGAGGCAATTTCAACCACTTCCAACAGCCTCAGTTTTGACCAATATTCTTCCTCTATCTAGATTCTGTGAAGAAAGTGATGCCACTGACTTTTTGACTGGGCAGGACTTTGGCTTGAGACACAGCTGCAAGGATCAGCCACGTGAGCATTTCCCTCAGCTCTGCTGCAGCCACAGGATCTGGAGAACATTGGGCTGTGCTGTTACTATAATAAAACACCCCAGGGTTTCTGTTAAATTAAAAGTGGAAGCTTTTGACATTTCATCCCAATTCTGAGTGCACAGTTTCTGAAAACTCAGAATGTAACAGAATCAGAATTTAGTGCCCAAGCCAAAACACGTGATATCATTTCAATTTAACCTTCACTAAGTGGTCAAAGCCAGGCAAAATAGAAAAAAAAACCCAGCTAAAGATACAATAAGAATTTCAATAAGAGCAGACTCCAGCCCACTCAGTCCCTGCTGTGGAACTGGCAGCTTTTTACATCCTCATGAGATGGGTGAGGCACAGAATTACACAAATTCCTTATAGGGTTTGACAAGTCCATTACACCTATGATGTCTTTAACCTTGTACTACTTTGTTGTACTGAACTTACGTCAAAGCAAATATTCCAGAATAATTGCCTGATAATGTTTGACTGCTGTGGCAACGCTGCAGAAGACAGTACTGAGCTGTTCCTCCAGCTCCTGGAAAACAGTGCTCAGCTCAGCTGTGAGGAGGAGATCGAGCAGCCAAATTAAGGAGAAGCTGATGATGACGTTTTCCCAAAACTGTTTTATAGTGGGAATATTTTATAGTGATTTATAGCTGAAAAGACTTTTGATCTGATCATTTTTAATTATTGCTTGCTTCTGTTTGCCAGTCCTGATAGTGAATGGAAACAAAGAATATAAACTAGAGGGAAGCATTACCTCTTCTTCTGCTTTCATTAGGGACAGAAATTACTCATATATTCCAGACACCTTCTAATGCCCCTTTTCTATCTCCCTGGCCAAAAAAGTGTTTAATTTGTGGAGCAGATGTATTCAGTTGCTGCACAGTGACTTCCACTGAGTGGCAGGCTGGGGTGGTTCCATGGGTTTGGGTTACACTGCCATCACAAACACCATCTGGGTATGATAAGAATAACAAAGCCCTGAGTAAGATAAGAGGAGCAGTAGCTATTGTGCTGTCTGCCAAGAGCTGCTAAAAGGTGGATCTGTGGGAGGGCTGTTTAAAAAGCAAGAGGCATAGGCAGGTAGTTATAAAGTGAGCTGTCTGCTACCACAGATGAATCTCTAATCATCAGGAGTCACTGCCATGCACTGCAGATTGTTTGTTTCAAATAGCAGGAAGAGTTACTCACTCTCTACAAGTCTTTAATTTCTTTAATTAGCAGCAGGATAACCAAGAAGATTCCAAACTTGAGTCCAGACACACCAAACGAGTACTTAGACGATCTCAAACTTTTTTTCTCCCTAACATCCTGAATAATTGAAATGGGATAAACCTAACCACAAGCCCACAGACATGCCCTGAATAAACACTGTAACACATACAAGGTACAAATAAGATCACATATTGTATGTTACATAAACGTTCATAGTTGAAATACTTAAAATGGTAAAACAAGATGACAATTTCTCTGAAAAAGACAGAGTCAATAAAAAATGATACCAAATAGGGAACCTTACTTTTAGAAATTAAATGAAATTAAAGAGAGGTGATGGACTATCTCATCCCTAATTATTTTTTTAAGATCTTGGTACACTGTTTTATAATTATATTGTCATTCAAAGCTGAAAGTCTCAAAGGTTTGTGTGCACCACAGAAATACAGGAATTGAAAGACCTGCATTGTTTTGAGGCAGGAAATAATTAAAATATTCTACATACAAAAGGTATGATAGAAGACAAAAGACAAAATGCAAGTTAGAGTCTAACTTTCCTAGGTATTTCTCAGAAATGCCATGTCCAGCCCCACATGACTTATTTAAATCAAAGGAAGAGGAATAAAGAGCAAGCAGAGTCCTCCTAAATCCCATGCCTCTGAATTATTGACCCATGCTTTCCTTCAGCACCAATTTGCTCTCACACGGTTTAATCCATTTTTAAGCCTTGATTAAAAAAATAAATAAAATAATACAAAATCTTTAAACCATTAATCCCCAACATTCATATATTACAGCTAACACACATCAAGACAGAACACGTTTATTTTGTGTTCTCTGAATGTGCAGTGGTGCTTTCACATCTCTCAGATTGTACCACTGCTGAATTCAACTTTCTGTATAAAAATCAGAGCCAAAGGTAAGCAACCATTACTGCACCTAGCAGTCCTGGATCTCAAAAACCTTAAATAATTTGCCTGGCAATGCTGAAGTGTATAGAAAAAGGATTTAGTGCAGCAACAAGATATGAAATAAACATCTGTATTCAGTCTTGAAATGCTTCAATTTGCCATACATCTCCCAGCTTCTGAGCACATGCTCTGCCAAAGGCCTCTCTGATTAATAGCTTGGAATCTCCTTCCATGGCTCCAGGGAAAGGGGAGTGGATGCACTAATCTGTTATCCACCTGTCTTTGTATTATGTAATACAACACTTATTTTATCCAGGAAGATTCATCACCATTGACACCATAATAATCACAGCTTAAATTGCATACCAATGAACTCCCAATGCTAACCTTAACTCAGCCTGGTAACTAGAGCTGAATCAGATTTGTCTGTCAAAAGCTAACCAGGAAATCTCTATTTCTTTCCTAAATAAAACAAACTGGCTATTAGCTCATAGTGAACCTAAACAGTTAGATTAAAAATAACCAGTTAAAAAGGGGAAAAAAATATTTCTGCTATACAACTGAGCACAGTAAATACAAATAAACAAAATTTATTCATCCTTCACAAAGAAATGCACTTTAATATAAACTAACAATATGTCTATTTTTAATGAGACATGATTGGAAACTTAGTCCTGCTTACATTGGTGCTGAATCAGATCTGCCAAGAGTCCTGAAAGATGATGTAAAAGAATAATAATTGTGACCAGGGTTACACCTTAAGGACCAGGCAGGGTTTGAATTAGAGCAAGCCTAGACTCTGGGATGTGTTAGATTGTATAAAAGACTCCAAAAACCTCTTTTTTGTATGGGAACAAGGGGGAGGTTATTTCACAGCACCTCAGATCACTTTGTCCACTCCCAGAGGGAGAAGAAATCTCTGCAGTTGTGAGGTCTTTTCTGTTGTAAAGAGAAACCTTTGAAGAAGTGACTTCCAGTGACACACATTTCAGGACTGAAAAGTCTTAGACTCATGTGCCTTTCATTCATTTGTGGGTAAGCTCTGTCTGCCTTTAGTTTCTGAAAGGAAATATGGACTCACGATTGCAATATTTCCTGTTATTTCAAACATTTTACTTTAAAGTAAAAGACTCTGGCATATTTAGAAGAATATTTGTGCCACAACCAATTTCCCCTGCTGCAGGAACATATCTGTTCATGTTCAAATCACGCCTAATTGGCAGCTTTTGACCATTTTTTACCCGAGAAAAATTCCCCTAACACACATGTAGGCTAGGGAGAAAGTATCCCATCTGCTGACTGGCTCTGCAGACATCTGGTGAATCCTGTCTTTTCCTGTCCTTAACGAGCTGTAGAGGCTGGCATGGCCAACATGATGAAAGATAATGTTGGTGTTGAAAGAAATGCTCCTTTGCTCTTCCTCAGTCACTTTGAGCACAGGCAATGAGGGCACACCTGTCCTGCAGCCCTGTCACCAGAGGGGAGTTCTCTCTAGCTGGGGATCCTGCCTACGAGCTCAGTTTGCCTAAAAGGACATCCTGACTTCATTCAAACATTCATTAGAGGTCCTGTAAAGCAGCAATCTACCAAGAAAGGCTGCCAAGAGGGTTGAGCTCTTTCTGATCAGTTTGGGACATTTGGGATGGTTTAACCTTCTCTTTCTTTTTTGAGCATCACCATGACTGATGAAGGTATCAAAACTGCATTATTTGGAGGGAGCTCCACCTTAGGTTGATCTTCCAAACTAAACACCAGCAGTGGCCCATTGTACATTTGAGCAAGAACATGTGGAACTTGCACTTCAAGAGATGAACTTGTTTCCTGGAATTTGGTCTCGATAATGGGTGAGCACTAAGAGATTGTCAGAAGTCCTGGGCACAGTTTTGTATTTGGAGGCAGCTGGTGCAACTTCCCACTGAAATGAGAGACCTGACTTCAACAGAAAAACTATTTTCATGACTCTGAAATAAGCCTTCTTCTTTGGTCCACTAAACCTAGTTTTCAGCTGCTGCAAAAAAACCGAGCACTAAAAACAGTTGCTGCAAATTTTTATCAGGTTTTTGTTGTGTGAAACTGAATACTGGTGGTATCTCAGGCTAGGGAAAAAGTGATTTAAAGCTTCATTAGGTAAAAGACATACCATCATATCATTGATATTTTGACAAATTTTAGATATTCTAAAGATACTCCTTAGGTTCTGGAAAACATTCAATGCTCAGGAGACAAGTGAAATAAATTGAGCTAATCAATAAGTAGATGGAAAATGTCTCAGTGTGGTATGAGCAGAAAATCTTCCAGATTATTATATGTCCCTGGTTACCAGTGGGCTAGAGATACCTCAATATCAGACTCTTTCAGTAGGACCACACACATTCACTGGCATCTGACATTCAAATTCCTAGTGAAGACCAAAAAAGTCTCTACCTGCAAACATCCCATTCCTTAAAGTGATATTTATATCCATGCCTGAGTTTGCTGTGGCATTAGGAAGAGATTTTAAAAGAAGAACAAAATTGTGCCAAAATACTGTTTCCTCTCTCCCTCCACCCCAGCCTAGCCAGCACATAAACATGGTGCAAGCTGCACACCACCATGGATTGATGCTTTGAACACACAAATCCTGTGTTCCTGAGCACACAGGATTTCACCAGTGGCTGTCCTGGACCACGTTGCTTCAGGTAGTCCCACACAGAGGTCAAAAAGATCATTGCTCTCAAAGCATATGGTTTTCTTCCTTGTATGAGCAGAAATCACTGTCTCTGTGATAAAAACCGTGGGGGAGTAAGGGATGAAGTTACAAGAGAGATATTTTTGCTGCAGAAGTAAATTTCTGGTTCGTAGTAATATTCCGCTAATAAATGCATGAAAATTTGGATTGTGAATTTTTATTTACTGTCCTGATATTTGACTTCCTTCTAGATCACTAAATTAACATTAATAATGTATACATGTGCTTGTGACTTTATGCCCAAAATGGCACTGTGGGCACTATTCTGATGCTTTTGTCTATAGATGTCTGTACTTGTACTACAGCAGTAACATCATTATGCCAAATTATGTCATACTGAGAACAAATAATAGAATCTGAACCAGGAGAACCTTCATTTGTTTTACTGTGCTTGTGGACAGAGGAACTTTCTCCCAAAGTAACACTTCAGCAGTACTCCACTCAATGACAAGTCAGAGATCTAAATTAATCTTTTTCCTGAGATGGACCAAAGGTCTGAACCTGTTCCTCATTAACCTACCAAGTATCTCTGGCAAAAGGCTCCCTAAAGCAGATCTGCTTCTGCATGGTGTTGACTTTAACTAAAGCTAGAAAGGAATACTGCATTGTCAAACCCCTCATGGTTGGTTTACAGGAACCCTTTCACATCCTATTCACTCTTTTTAGGGGCAATGGCAGGATGCCCCTACAAGTTAACTCAAAGCTAATACATCTTACCTACAGTTATATCCAGTGTATACTCATAAATTAACTCCTTAGTGAGAGATATTTCCTTTACCTGAAAACGTCACTTTGCCTATCACAGTTTAAATTATTAATTCTCATTACACTTTCAGCAGTAACCTGAAAAAATGTTACATTTTTTTTTATGCAGGGTATGGTGTAGTTGCTTGCCTTCAGTCTATTTTTTATAAGATCACAGAAGTAATTAGAGCAATTAGAGAGGTTATTTGATGTCTTTCTGTTACAGAGGCTGTCAAGTCTAGCCCTTTCTAGCAGAAAGAAAACACTCCCTGAATCCATAAAACACAAAGATCTGTGTTCTGGTTGAGTTTTTAAAAATCTATTCCTGTGTGCAGTTTATCATCTCTCAACTCATATGAGTCACCTGGGCCTGAAGAAACATTTTGCAGTGTTTCATCTTCAAGTCCAAGTCAAAACAGGACATACTGCTTGTTCTGTACAGTCAGATCCCACTTGAGTTTTAGTATTACAACAGCAGAATATCCTTTTTGCTTGACAACAGGGATCCTACAAATTCATTTTGAACATAGCAGCTCCACCTAAGTAGGGCAGCATCACTTGATGCAGAACATTATTGCCAGTTATGTTAAAGGAACAGAGCAAATGCCCTGAGAACAAAAGTGCATGTTACTGCCTCTCATGAAATATTTATCAGCAAATGTGGATACTGATACGTGCAGGGAGGCTGCTCAGACACCATTTGCCTTTTTGGACATACTTCCCAAAAACCAGCACAGTTCACAAAAGCACTTCCTCAGAGTGTTGCATGTGAGGGGTTTGATTACATCCTCCTGCAGCAAAGCAGGAGGCAGTGGTGTTCTCCTCACCCTGGATCCCTCCCCTGCACCACCCCAAGAGGGATGGGCACTGCAGCTCATGTCAGAGAGAAGAACAGATCCTGGCACAGATCAGACTACCCCTCACTATATGGGAGGGCTGATTTTTTGCCACCTAATGAGAAGCTGCAGCACAGGGCTTTAAGTTCTTATAGTGAGAAAAATGCAGCCTGTATTTAGGGTGAAGCTAAGAGCTATCAAATGAGATGAAAGTCCTCCCCCACCTTCTAAATAGAAGCTTCCTCACTTTTCAGAGCTTCCTGCTCACAGTTAAGTTTGCTACCACAGGCAGGTAGTCCATTTCCTTTGTCCAATGCTGCCCTGAAGGTTGATAAAGTCTTGTCTGCCACTCTGTAAAAACTCAGATTGGGAAAAGTAGTGCCAGGAATAGGACCACAGGTTTGCTGAGAAGCAGCAGCATTAACCTAATGAGATTTCTTGGGAGTTTTCCTTCTAACCTTCAAATAGCTCTAGACATGTGCCAGGATGTAGACAAGGACTTGTAAGTTATTTTTTCTCTGTGTCTTTAACTGGTCTGTTTAGCTGGCAAATGCTGTAGCGTTAATTACACAGCATGGGGATTTTTGTCTGCAGAATTAGCAAGGCTTTTCACACACACTTCACCTGAAGCCTCAAAGGCTGGAAACTTGATATTAATAAAATTAAACTAAAGCAATTTCTGAGGGATTTGTGATGGGGGCTCCTCAGCTCCAGGTCAGCCCTTGCCTGGGGCTTTTTTCGAGTTTGCTGTTCTATTACCTGTTTTGACCAGCAATGCTGGGCTCTCCTGCTTTATCTGAGCACCCAGTCAAAGAGTTGCTGCCCTGTTTGTCAACCTGCCCTCTGCCCAGCCCTCCAGGCCCCCAAAAACTCACACCCAGCACACCAATTATAGCTGCCAGCTCAAACACTCTCCACCCTTTTGAGCACTGTGCAGGAACGATGCCTCAGTTCTTTTATTTTCATCAGAAACACGACCCTCATCTTCACTGTCTGGAAGAGCTGAAGTATCTTCAAACATTTCTTCCTACACAATCAGCCTTCAGTGAGGGGAAAGTAATAATGTACTAAAGAGCCTAATCTGTTTTTGTCTCTTACAGGTGAGTACCTTCTCTTCCCCAGAGCCTGCTTCTTCAGATCTGCCCTTTTCCAGAGGCGTGTTTAACCTAAATAAAATTAAGGGCTCCTCTTCTGCCATGAACAATATTTTCACTTAAAAAGATAAAGCAAAATACACGCCATCAGGGAAAGATTTAATCAAAGTGGGAAAAAATATAAATTACTTTCTATTTCAGAAAGCGATTCTTGGAAGCTGTCAAATCTAAATTGGTTTTATTTGGCTTTTGACCTTTCCTGCAACAAAGCACCTGAATTCAGAGGCCAGTTCAGTATCATGTGTACAAGTGGAAAAGCTGACATGTGTACGCTCCAAGCACTTGACAATCAGCTCTTGTGATCTTCAGAGAACGGAATAGGCACAAGATGCAGATGACAACACCAGTGAGAAAACCCAAACCAGAACTGAAGTCTTAGATCTGACCGACATTTTAAAGGCTATAAAGAGGACTAAGAGGCACCAAGGATTTGGTAGAGTGTGTGGATTTTTTTTTTTTTCTCCAGAGAGCTTTGGGAAGCTGTGCACATGGGAGAACTGGC
The DNA here is from genome assembly GCA_013396995.1 of Dicaeum eximium. Lineage (NCBI taxonomy): Eukaryota > Metazoa > Chordata > Aves > Passeriformes > Dicaeidae > Dicaeum > Dicaeum eximium. The sequence continues at coordinate 220,364 of VWZP01008545.1, forward strand.
AAGACCTTTACACTCAGAGCTCCTCAGAATTTTGGGATTGTGCTTACGCCAAGCTCTAGATAATACCAATGCCCTGGGAAATTCATGGCACATTATGGGAAGGGCTCCTGCACCTCATACAAACAGCATTATGTTTGATGCCAAGCATTTCAGAGCATCTCAGACTGAGGTAGGAGAAAGCACACACAGCCACATGCACACTGTTTTAATTCTGATGCTACAAGATATTCCATACTCACAATATTCTGCAGTTTCAGTAATTCGGGACAGTACCTCTTTTATGCAGGATTATTTAAGTCTGTTTCATTAATGAAAGAAGATGGTTACAAATCTCATTATTTCAATTCAAATCTTTGGCCAGTCCTTTAGAAGCAGGTCCCTGACCTCTTTCTAACTGTGAAATGGCAAATTTCGATGCCTGTATATACATAGATCTATGTACACATATAAATTTATGTATCTGTGGCCAAAGTACTGAAATTCCTAATCTCCTTATATTTGCATGGAAATAAAATATCTTAGAATACTACAGGTTCCATAGATTTGTCTAAATTCCGATACATTTCTTAGGAAAGAAAAAGAAACACAGGAAAGAATCCTTATTCCACTGAACTAACTGTAGATGCAGAGCCAGAACCCCTAAGCATAAATCAGCATAAATCTGCTGAAGATAGTGCTAATGGAAATAGTGATTTATACCAGCTGAAGTACCATCCCATATCATTTAGAATTGTTTGTAAAGACTTTCCGTTTCAAACACTGCCTACATTTATTTGCTGAAGCAGTCCTACTAACTTTAATTGAATCAATTCCTTAAATTGAGCAGAGTTTAGCCTGTCTTCTTGTATAACTTATGTATAATGATACAAATGTTCTGCAAATACACCAAATAACAAAATAAACACTGATCAATGCGAACAGAAACATGTATTTGTTTAATTCTGGAGCCAGGTAGTTTGCAGTTTATATTACCTGCACTTTGTAGTTTATATGATAACACTTCTGCATACACAAGCTTTTGCTAATGTCTTAGAGTCTTTTGGGTGATTTAAGAAAGAGAATATTTTAAAATACAAACATCCACAATTTGTCTTCGTTTCTACACACTTTCTTCTGAAATTATTCATATTTCCTTTTCTAAACTAAACTGTTTAGTTTATGCACATTTCTTTAGCAACACTGAGTTCCTACAGCTACATTGTTTCTGAAGCTTTATCTTATCTCAGAAAAAGGCTCATTAGCCACACAGAAAAACTTGTTACTTAGAGCTTGTTTCCCAACAGCATCCACAGTTACAGGGCAATAGCTTAATTAATCTTTTAAACATTACTGCTCCTTTCTAATTTCAGTTATGTTGGGCATTTTTATTCTTAGGATGTTAACCTTGAATTGTATGCCTGAACTAAAACAGAGGCACCTAAAAATGCTTCTTTTCTTTAGACTTTGATAGTCCCCAAGAAATGAGAATTTAGTTGTCAGCTCCAAGCAGCCTGGACCAGAACCTGCACATTTGCCCTGGGCACAGGTTAGCTGTAGCTTTCACACCACACTTGTGCTGAACAAAACTCGAGGATCTTCAAACCCCACTTCTCCCACCCAAACATCTGGAGCTTTTAATGCATTTGGCATTTATCCTCTAAGTAGGAAAACCCCTTTGGATCAGGTTTGCCACATGCAGTTTGGATGGTCAGCAGGAATTCACTCAGGGTCACAGTATTCGTTGCAATTTTAAGTGAGTACTGTAGGAATAGATGGAGATTTTTAGTAAGAAAGTACACTTACATCTTGACAGTCACAAAAGATGGCTTTTTCTATTCAGAAAATAAAGATATGTCTCAAAAGTTACAGCAAATTTATGAACCCAAATTGACACCTCAAAACTATTACTATTTGTTCAACATAACAATAAACCAGACTGACTGAAATTCATATGAACTAAACTAATAGAAGACAGACAAGCCAGAAACAGACATATTTATACACACATTGGGATTTACTTTCAAAATCAATTTTTAAAATAGTCCCCAAAAGACTTTTTTTTCAGTACATCTCTGTTAGCCTCAATCTTTTTTCCTACCTATTAGAATTGAAGTGGAGAACAACTGAAATACCCTCTTCAATCACTCTGTTATCTCTTTTGGGGAGCATCCACATCTATACAGCATGATAGCTGCAACCATGACCCTCAATAGTAATATATTCTCTTCCCTAATTCTTATTTCTGGTCTTTATTTACAGTCTTTTGGAAACTGAGTTTCTCAAGCAGGTGTTATGGTGGCACAAAAGCTGGGATGACAGCACTTTATTCCCTTAAAGAGGAAATACTCAATAAGAATTACAGAGCAAACTTTCTTCTCGCTGTTTTAGCACAGCATCACTTTAACTCCATTGATATTCTCAAAATTATTCTCTTGATATATCTTAGCAAAACCCAAGACTTTCTACTTACATGACTGGGTGATTAAATAATAAAATAGACTGATACCCTGGACAAGGAAGGTGGTCTATCCTCAAAGTTTTAGCCGACTTTTTTGGTGACCTGAGAAAGGTCATTCCGTTGCTTTCATCACTTTCTGATCCTGCTTTTGTCTGTCTCTTATTCTGCTTTTATACAGCGCTGGTTGGACTGGTGTTCCTGTTTACTAGACATAAAAAAAATAAAAATCAAGCCCATTTAAAAACTAGAAGAGATACAAAGCTGACCTTTTCATTGCTTCATCCGACTCATGTGCAGCACCCGGGACTGCGCTGTTGTGATTTACCCGTGTACATTAGTCCTACAATAAAATATCCCAATTTCATACACACGAGAGCCGTGGGTTCAGAAATAGCACATCGATCAGGCCCTATTGTAAATATAATATGACACAGAGTGCAGATCAATATCCTGCTGCGCCTGCTACTACAAAGCAGAGTGCGAGCAAATCATTATTTTTAGCTCTTAATAACTATGGGAGCTTAATTTCCTCATTTTAAAGGTGAAGAGAAGTGTTTGAAAAGCAACCCCATTGGTGGCCACTGTGTGAGCCCCAAACAAAAAACAAACCACCAAGATAACCAAGATTTAAAAAAAAAAAAAAGAAAAGATAAAATCAACAATTTCAGTAATACTTATGGAACCTTTCCTAAAGAACAACTGCTAGGACAAATTTATTCCCTTTGATGCTGTTACCTCCCTTGAAGTCTGAGAATGCCAAGGCCCACGACTCCTGGTCAACCTTCTGAGACTGACCAGCAAGGCCTTATCCACACTGCATCCAAACCCAACTGCCCAAGCTGCCTGTAGTTCACTCAAAAATTCATGAGCACAGAAATGATCACCTGTAAACGTCCTTTTAGATGTAGAAGCCACTGATTTTTATTTAGTTAAAGCTGGCCTCAGGTGATTGTCTTTTCTGTTTTCCTAAACATTAATTTCTGATGTTTGAACTTCATTTCCAATGTTCTAACTTCAGTAATTGCTGCTTTAATCTTTTGCAGCTTCACATGTCCTTGGTAATAGAGAATAATAAATGTAAATGTAACATTTAGGCCATCAGTAATTTATCCTGGGAGAGCAGTTCAAAGGGAGCATCAGCTTGAAACTATTGGTTCGTTTGTGAAGTTTGAGGCAGGAGACCCAACTGTCATTTGACTTCAAGGAGACTTTGTACAGGACCAATTATAAGACAAAGCCACTGGACTCGTACTGATTAGTTATTTATATTTTTGATGAAGTTATCCGCAGTTATTTTTTGATCTCTAATTAAAGGTGACCTCTAAAGCAATGGTTTGCTTCATCTTCCGGAAGAGCAGCTCAGGAATCATTCAATCACTCACTTAAAATAAATACCACAGTGATCTCAACGCTCCCTGGAGTTGATTCTTAGTTAACAAGAGAAGAAAAACATCCGATTAAGTTCCCAGAACTGGCTCTCTGAGTGGCCGAGGGCTTTTTTAAAATATGTCACACAGATGGAAAATGTTTTCTAGTAGTATCTACAGCGAGTCACAACACTCTCTTTTAGATCCTTCATAATTTGTGAGACAGAATTAACAGCTGTTTTTAAAGTAAAATATAACCCATGGGAAATGGGAGGAGAGGATGAATCCTGATGCTTCACTTTCTGACATTCTCAGACCAGGAAAGGAAAGGTTTCATTTTCGTCATTTAAACGCTAATATAATTTCATGACCACCTGTCACACCATAAAATGTTTTCCGTTGCCTTAATCACATTCTGCTCTCCTCAGCAGAAAATTAGCTGATGCTAAAACACCAAAAGATTATTAGGAAACTTTTATTTTTATGGGTAGATCATTTGGTACATAAGAACCATCTACCTGGGGCAATCCCTTAATCAAATGCTGATGTATGCAGCAGGCACTTTCAAATATTGGGGGGAACAAACTGATGTGCCTGATGGCCTCGAGGTGCACTGGGGAGTTTTAGGTCAGATATTAGGAAAAATTTCTTCACAGGAAGGATTGTCAATCATTGGAACAGGCTGCCCAGGGAAGTGGTGGAATGGCCATCCTTGGAAGCGTTCAAAGAACGTGTGGATGTAGAGTATGAGGACATAGTGGTGAGCATGGTGGTGGGGCTGGGTTAACACCTGGACTTCATGGTCTGGGAAGGCTTTTCCAACCTTAACCGTTCCATGGCCTGCACCAAAAGTCTACCTACAGCTCTCCATCCCTAACTTCTGGTACTTTCAGTAGTGAATGCCACATCCATGGGATGGAACAATGTTCTGTCAGCTGCAATGGATGAGATGACTCTGACTCCCTCCTATAGAAGCTTCCCCAGAAATTAAGCAGCTTTCCTGTATTTTAGGCAAACAACAGATACAAGATGCCTTCTCTGTGTGTTTCTCCTCATTGTAAATAGTGTCTTCTCAGTTTTGACTAGACACTGTTTTCAAGTAATTAAGTAGAATGAAATCAAGGTGCCTGGCAATATCTTTTAAAAAAATAGGAAATAGCAAAGACACTAAAACATATCCGGAAGGAAGCAAGGGATGAAAACCTGGAAGCAGCAGTCCAGCAGATATTTAAGAGACATGCTTTTAGAAGACAGCAGAAAGGTTTGGTCTGATAAACCTTGATGAGTAGTTTCAGCCACAGAGGTTCACAAATTAGAGCAAAACTGTTGTGCAATGCCTTAATACTTCCCTAAGTACCTTAATCAAAGAAATACTTGCTACCAAATCTTTGTTTATAGTAACTGTTAATAAAATCCTCCAGCAACATACATATTTGCCATTGCAGAATGTTCTGGATATTATTCCTACTCTTCTTATGTAAGGATATAGCATGGCAAAGTACTTTTACCTTCATCATCCTAGCAGATGACATGTAATTCTTAGTATGGTAGGAAAATTATAAAATGTTATCATTATTTTTAGCAGAAATAACGATGCATTCAAATTTAGTATTATAACCAGAAATTTAGTCATATTCTCCCACTGACCTCACTAGCTGGACAGGCCAAATATAATTAAATGGATTAAGCAAATGCTGTTAAATTTATTTTATCAATGGGACTAACCGTATAATGATAACACGGTTAACTTTAATCTATTAACACATATCATATGCTATTTTCCTAATGTATACTAAAAATAAAAAAAAATAAGACCTTCAGAAAGATTGGATTTTTAAAATTTTTTATTCTAAATTCCTACTCCAGTGCTTAAAGATGCAAACTGTTCCCAGGTATTTCTGAACAGACCCACAGTTTAACTGTAGCTGGTTATTACAAGTACATTTAAAAATGGCTTGTAATTTTTCTTCAGATATTTTCTTTATGTTTGAGAGGAACCATGCATCCAAAGTGCAAAAAATAAGGTAATTTTCCAGGCTCCTTTGGACTTTCATTACTATTGATTTGTCTCCATCACTGCTACAATGAACATGAATTTTTTCAATGGAAACTACCCTTTCAAAGCATAGCTAACTATTTCTAACAAAAAGCCCTGATTATGCAAGATAGATGGGTTTTTTGTGTTTTGGTAGAGTTTTTTTAGCATGTTCCAAGTCTTACATTATAACATTATTAGAAAAAGCTAATGGCTCAAATTTTTCAATCAAATTGAACTGTGTTCTTGAACAAGGCTACATGATTCTTGCAGTAGGAGCCACACTGATTTTGGAGTTAGTGTTTGTTTTGAAGCCAATCTGACAGCATTTTGACAGCCCCTCTGACACGCTGCAGTTTTTCATTCTAAGACCTCAAAACAAAACAGGAGAAACCCCTGAGTGGTGCAGAATCCTGCACTTGCAGTTTCAGCAAATGTTGCAGACAGTTTCATCGGTGTCTTTCACACCAGTGGGAAACAAACAAAGCCCCATCCCACTGGTAAAGCAAGAGTAAGTTATGTTTCATGGGTACAGGGGAACTTTTGGATCCTTTGGCAAAGATTCTGCAAATCTAAGATGAAGACAGTATGGTACTAGTTGTATGACAACAAATTTTCCTGAGTGATAACCCAGTGTTTTTCACAGTGTGTAACTTCTCAGTATCAGGATGATGGTTCCACTTCGTTATTTACGTTTGCTGTAGCACTTCCAATCCCTGGGAATGAGGTGGTAGCAACAGAATATGCACACAAATCACTCAGGTGTCACAGTGGTAGATATTAAAAAGTCAAGGCTTGCCACAGCACTGGAATAGTTATGGCCTATTTTTAAAATACTGGTGCCAGTCTTCTCCTGTTATGTGACTGCTGAAGTGTAACCTTCAGCAATTCTGGACCATAACTGTAATTGTAAATTTAAAAAAAATTGTTCTGTATACTTTGAACAGATATTTATTATGCAGACCACACACACTTCTATATGTGATGGTGTTGCACATAAAGTATTCATAACTGGGAGTATCTCATGGCTGCAATATGTAAAGTCCCTCTGTTGTACATCAGATGCAAAAAAAAAAAAAATCAACATAACCTATTTCATAATTATCTAAAACAACATTTCCTTCCCTAAAAAAAGAAGCTACAGGACACTGTCCAGCCTTTAAGCCTCAGAGCTAGTACTTGATTGCACCAAGGCCACTGCCACCTCCCTTTTTACAGGATCAAGCAGAAAAGACCTGTCAAAACAAGCCTGAACTGAGCATGGGATTGGAGACAAACTGTCGCCTAATTTTCCTCCATCCAAATGGCAATCTGAGGACAGCATGGCTTCAGTATTTGCATACTAAACAGATGTTGGTATTAATTATTTGGTGAATCCTGAGAGACATCAGCAGCATACAAAGAAATCAACATATTTACGCTGTCAGAAACAACTCTGAAAGAAAAGATAGTAAACAAAGATTAAATTAATCTGAGAGGTTCATCCAGGGTAGGCAAATAAAACTGACAATTTGAATGGGAATGCCTAATTGAGCAGTACTGAACAATCCATTTTTGCATATAATTTTTTAAAGACCATCATATATACCAGTGTTGGCAGATTTACAAAAGCAGTGCTAGGCCAAGAGACTGGGACACAACCACCTGGATGATCAAGGAAGAGGAATCAGGGTTCAAAGCTTCTGTCACAGCTTGGGCTTAGATTTCCTGAGCAACATTTTCCAAGCTCAATCTTTTGCTGAACCTTTGCTGGGAGGTCCAGCAGACTTCTAATTGAGGCTGTGAGAAATTTTTCCTGGGTTGGCAACTGAAATCACAATAATTAAAACCGAGCTCAAAGTTTGAATGATAAGGAGACTATAAAGAAGAAAGAAACAGATATTTGTTTCACATAATCTGCAATAAGGGTTTGTATTTTGCTTCCTCATTGAAGACACTGGTATCTTTTAATTGGTTTGACTGATCCTCAGAGAAGTAGCCAAGTTTGGAAATTGCGAGCAAAGCCTACCCTAAAATGTGGAAAACCCCCCAAACATCTGAAACAGTTCCAGATCAAAGGTCCAACTAGCACAGGCAATTCTGACAGTATCCAAAAGTGGATACCAAGGGCAGAGGGAAAAGCACACACCATCACCTTTCCTCCAGCATCCAAACATTTCCTGTTCAGGGGCTTTTTTAGCCATGTACAGTTTCCATGTACTGAGTAACTCTCTATGGGTTTATTTTCCCTGAACTGTCTTGAAACCATGCAAACTTCTGGCACTCCTGGTATCCTTTTGTGGCTTCCTAAACTCAGATGCTTTTAACAGGAAGAGTAGTCTTCATCTGTTCTGAGCACAGCTCCAGGATCACTGAAGGGCTCCATTTTTGTGTTGGAAGTGGGAATGCTGACCTGCTTCTCCAAATGGCTCACCACTCTATGAACTTCCTTCGCTCCCCCAGTTATTTCCTTTCCAGACTGAGATTTGCCCAATCAGAAATTCTTTAGAAGGCAGCCTCATGTCCCCAGTCCAAGAGACTCACTTTTGATGTGCAAAGAAAGATAAGAGGACAGATCTTCCTGTTCTAAATTCCTCAGAAAAGCCAGTCTGGATCATTATGTCCAGAGGTCTTCACCCAGAAGTGCTGCTGGGACATGGATGTGTCCTGTGTTTGTCTGCTGCCCTCCCCAGTGACAGGAACCAATAATGGGGCCTTTGCAGCAAGGCTATGCATTGACTACAAATATTGCAGGTGATGCAATTTTCTTGAAGTTCCCAAATTCTTGTCTGAACTCAGAAAGGCCACACTGCATCTGCAACAGGCAGCTCTATATGTAAAAAATAGCTTCCAGTGGAAAATACCTTGGATTCATTAGAGTATCTGTATGGAAAGCCATTAATGCATCACCTTCCTCACACGTGGAATTCTACAATTCCAGCTCTTAATTAAATCACTATATTCTCAATTTAAACTATCTTAGCATAACTGACTCATACTTTTAGTGTGCAAAGAAAGATCAGAGGACAGATTGCCTACTCTAAATTCCTTTGAAAAACTAATTCAAATCATAATATCCTAGACTGCTTCTCTCCTGTGAGGCACACACTTAAGAATCTATTCTTTTACATAAGTCAAAGAGCAATTCAATTTTAAAATCATAGACCTTGAAATTTTACAACCAGCCCAATTATCATTTTAAAAACTGATGATTTAACCATTAAAGTATACCCAATTAGAAATGTCATATGTGCCTAATTTATATAAATGCTACTTAAATTACAATGAAATGGATTAGTTTTCAAGATAATTATATGTAAAATATAACTTAATAATTTCCAATACTGAAGTTTATCCCTATAACTCTCCCTATTTGTCCTCTTTTCCTGGGCTGGAGTACAAGTTGGTCATATTTCACCAATGACAGGGTCAAAGTGCAGTATTAATGGGAACTTCAACCCAGAATTTCTGAAGCACAGAAAAGGGGAGATGCTCTGAAGCATATCTGTCCTGAAGGACTGCTCATCACCATATGCAACACCACTGTCAATATTGGTTTTTCCACAGAAACAGAGGGCAAAGAGACACTACTTCCAAGACACACAGCAAGGACAGACTCACAGAAATTTATGAATCCTATTTTTTTGCTTGACAGTAAAAGAACCTGCCTGGTTTTTGCTCTGTGCTCAAATGACTACATTGGCAGCTTCAGTTTGTAGGTATTGAATGCTAAAACATATATCATCATTTTGCTGCCTCTAGAATAACATTTATTACAGATAGCATTGAAAAGCAGTTAATATTTTCATGAACAAAAGTGTTAAGATGCCTTCACAATTACTGTGTAATAACATAGCATTTATTCTACGATGGGTGATGAATTTATTCTTTCATGTAATGAGCTGTCATGATTTTCTTTATTATTTTTTTTTACTGAGCAAGAAGTTGCAATCTAGTAAGTGTCTAGGTTAGCTTGTCCCCAGAGCAGCATTTGATATGCAAAATACAACTTATTAGTTTTCAATTTGCCACTAGCTTAGTTAAAAGATGCAGTTAAAATTCCTCAGCAGCAGGTAACACTTCTGCATTATAAAATGGTGCTGCAAGTGATGCGTAAAGGAAAAACACAATGCAAACTTAGCTCCATCAGGTTTCACCCAACCTGCAGTTCATATCACTCATGAAAGGCAGTAGGAACAATGCAATTTACCTACAACTCGAACACCAACCTGAAAAAGCCAGGACAGTTTATTGTCAGCACATTTAACTTGTCCCAGGGTGTGCAGTGGTAGCTAGTTAAAAGATGAATTTATGGTATATTGGCCTTTTCTTATTGGACAGTAATTAAGAGGGAGAAGGTGGGGATGGCTGCTAAGACAGTGAAGATTCAGAAGTGAAGGCACGTCCATTACAACCTGAATATATTACAGACACTATTTAATGTGCTGCATCAAATAAAATTCCTGGGAATTAAAATCAGAGGTTCAAAGATTTAATTTGAGAAATTGGAAGAGGAAGAGATCATCCAGTGTGTGAACAAGTTTGCAGCACTCCAGAACAAGAAGGGAAAATGAAGCTCAGTGTTTAAACACTCAGAAAGATTTCTTCTGTAAGATGTGGGTCCATCAATTAGAAATTATGGAACAAAGACAGGGAGTTCTGCTTAGCAGATTAGACACAGTGACCCTCAAAACCCATGTGAATTTACTCCTGAAATTACTCTGTCAAGATGTTTTTGATGGACATAAAGGCATATTCATGTTACCATACTGGATGCAAATACTCTCTGTCATCCTAGAATAGATAAATGCCAACTGGGGAAAAACCAGAAGAGTTTCCATGACAAAGAGAGAATGAAGAGAAGATATTTTATGAGAACAGATTAAAAGAGCTTGCTGAGAACAGTTGAAAAGAACTGGCCTTATTTAGCCAAGCAGAAAGCTCAGAAGGCTACAGTTGGTCTCTCAGAATAAAATGAAGATGCTAAACCCAAGGGAGTAAGAGGAATTATTGAATCTTGAAATACAATGGTAGTTGGAGAACGAATTTTTAAAACAGACCAAAAGAATCTTAAATTAGAAATTAGTGGTAAAGGATCATCACCAAAGTATGGTTTTGAAAGAGGATACGCCAGCAAACTTAGAGTGGCTGGGGTTTTGATCCTGGAGGTCATGTCTGGATTTAGTTCTTGCTACTTATCTTTAAAGGGAGAGATACAGCTCAGGGGAATTCGTGAGAAATTTCTTGAAAAAAAAAGCATTATTTAATTTTCTCTGGTGCTAACACTTCAGTAACCTACATGAGACAAAACTTTTCTATAATTATATGGTTTTCTATCCTCAAAACTAGCAAAACACCAACGAAAGCACACCAAAACCATCTTTGGTGTAACCAAGGTCAACAACCCATAACCTCTGCCAAGAGGGTGACAGATTTCCACACAGACCCAGCCATGCTGTTTGGTTTTGCAGAGCAAAATGCTGATTTCCCCCAGGTGCTACCAGAAGTGACTTGGGGACATCAGTGTCCTACCTAAACGTCACAGAATCACAGAATATTCTCAGTTGGAAGGGATCCACAAGGATCACCGAGTCCAGCTCTTAAGTGAATGGCCCATACAGGGATCAAGCCCACAACCCTGGTGTTATTAGCACCAAGCTGATCTCAGTGGGAGTTATCTTGATGTCAGTGACTATTCCTAACACATAAAATACTTCCAGAGCCTTTGAGATTATGCCCAATACACCTTCTGGTCATAGATGCACCCTGATCTGTGGGGCTGACTCCACATGCAGGTGTGCAGCATGACTTTTCTTTAAATGATGGCACAATAAGGCAAGGATGGTACGATGGAGTGATGCCAAATGTTCCATAAAGTCAATAGGCTTGAAAGAGGAAAAAATATGACTGGAGTGAATGACTGTAAGGCACAGTAAATACATTCCTTTTATTAGTTGTTTACAGTCGTGGCAATAACATGGGTATGCTATAATGGTGTATGTGTTTATTTGCTGCATGCAAGATGTATTGCCACAAGCTATTTGCAGCTGACAGTCCCAGCAAAACAACATTTATAATGCAAAATCAGCATATAAGGGGCTCATCCTCATTAAGTATGCAACAAGGCATGACAACTCAATAAAATATAGGTATGCTCTCAGCAAATGTCAGATCTGTCTGCCTCTTGACTGATTATGATCTCTACTCTTACATGCTTGTGCACCTGTACTGGGTCTTTTTTTTTTTTGTTTTCATTCTCTGACTCATGTTTTGCAGGTGATTTGGCTCAGAGGGTTAAACCCAAGAAGAGGAAAAAGGTCATTCTAAGAAGGACTATTGGCTTTGTTTAATTTCTTCTTTGCCACGCTGTGCAATAGAGACCTTTACTCTGAAGTACTTCATGCATCAGTGAGACACACAAACTGAACAATTAAATGAACAACACAAATCTCTCCTCTGGTACAACAATGTGCTACCTACTAGGTGCTCTTTACCTTACTCTATAATCTCTAGGCTGAGGTGAAGAGTGAATTCTTAGCACTAAGTGATCCAACAAGTCAGTGCTGGAACCAGATGGAGGATAAGACAATCATCATTAATAAGTCACAATTACGATCACTACACACCAGAAACCTAACAGGAACATTTTACAGTTTGTGCAATGAAGACAGAAGGCCTAAATTCTAAGCTTGCTATGGTGGGAATTCTTGGATAGTTCCAACCTAAAAGGAGTATTCCCATATTTGGAACATGAGGGACAAAAGTTTTCAAAAAAATACTGAATCACAATTGTCAGGTTTTGCTTAGACTCTTGATTTCAGGCCCTTTTTCTCTTCAGCCATGTGATCAGTTTCTGTGATTTCTAATAATCTATAGGTGTTTGCAATAGCACTTCTATTGCAGGTTTTATTTTCCATCTGTCTTAACACGGAGTATCACAACTTCCATGCACCCTGGGAGAGACTCTGGAAAGAGAGCAGGGGACACAGATACAGCCTTGCTCCTGAGGGATTCCCAGCACAGCTACTCTTGGGCTTCCAGACAAAAGCAGAGATGACCTCTGACGTGACCAGACTCACTTCTTATTACTACATCTATTTTTCTGAGGGAAATTTCAGTTAAAACTAATTTCTCACAGAGTAAATTGGCTTTTTTCATTTTGTATATCCCATTTTCATTGAACTCTCCTGTCTTGCCTAAGCTATGCCTGTTGCTCATCATTACTCATAACTTTAGCCATTTAACCTTTTGTTTGCTTCCCAAGGATCTAGACATCCAGCACTGAAAGTGGTGGCTTTGCTATAAAAGCCTGACACCTGAAATTTGGGGAACTGCTGTCACATATTTCTACATGTGGAAAATCTGGCAGAGGACAACAGACACTTGGCAATCTTTCCTCTAATCCATTCACTTAGAAGTAAAGCACATGCTTAGCCTTGGAGCCATCAAATTGGTGATGGCCATTCCTTCATGTTCCAAGTCCCTAAATAACTCCAGGTAGCAAAAAGCTCCAATAAAATCCAAGTCCTCACAAAGATAAATGATCCCTAGCAATTTTCAGGCATACGTATAAGCCTTTCAACTGCTTAGATCAAAAGAGAAAAAAAAATACTAAAGAATGGATTCAGTGATATGGTAGAGCTCTCTTGATCCCAGGGTCTTTATTCACTGGATAAGAATAACAAGAACCAATTTATTGGCAAAAATCCTACTTCACAGTACTAGTGGAAGGTGCTTGGAGGAATAGCAGAAATATCTTGTTAGAAACTATTAGACCAGATATATTCTCCAGCTGATCCTGGAGACTGTCCAAAAGAAGGGCTCTGACAAAAAATATCTGATTCTAGAAATCAGATGCACAATTTTCATTGCATAAACCTTCCAGCATGCACTTGGAGTGATAAAACATGGACTTAGTTTTAACTACCACATCACCATTTTTGGTCCCTGAATAGCTGATGGAATCATCTTTAAATAATCGCTTTATACAAGTCATTTAGAATGTAAGATTTTGCTGAAAAAAACCCACAAGACTTCCAAAGGTGACCAAGGTCTTTTAATTTTACTTACACACACTTGTGAGATTGAAGGTAGCAGTCTCACGCCTTGCTGTTGATTATTTTGATTATGTATCGTATACTTTAAAGCATTTTCTGATTGACTTTTCTTTGTAAGGAGATGTAGCTTGTAGAACACAGTTTTTTTTTTTTATCTCACTGCAATTTCCTTTTAATTATTAACACTGGGAACTCTATGCAATATCCTGGCATTTATTATTTTTCTTTTTGGTATGGGAAATTAAATTGTATATGAGATCACATAAAAGCAAATGTGAATTTTAGAAATAAGAGTGTTACAGTGGCTACACAGAAAGTTGCATGTATTTAATTAGGTAACTGGGAGTATCTTACTGATTTAGAGTTGCACTGGAAAGTGGTCTTGTACATGTGCCTCTTCCATGGCACAGCCTAATTATCAGTGGCAATACAAAGTGGAGAAGAAGGGAGGGAAAAGGTTGTTTCCCTTTGATTCAGGCTTTGACTGCAGGTTTTATCTTTAAAAGCCAAGGCAATACTTCTGTCTTACCTTACCAAGGATACAACATTTTTAAGAGCTCTCAATGGACGTTAAATACCAAAATTCTCTAGAAAATTAAGTCAGTAATCTGTCTGTGTTACTCTACATGCAAAGAACAGAGCATGAAGGATTGAACACATGAGTTACACCCTATTTTAAAGAAATTTGATATTTTTTATTGTCATATCTTCCAATTAAAGTGGTATCTTCCCACGAGGAATTAGAAGTATTAGCAATTCGGCTTGTGGTCTTATTTCTTACCCTCTTTCTTCTGCTTTTCATATTAGCTGATGTAGTTATGAGTATTACACTTACAAAATGATATTACATGGGTCCTACCATTCCATTCCTGCAGCAGAACAGAACCTGAGCCAGCCTTCTCACAGCCAAAAGTGAGAAGAAATGGCTTTCACATTAAATTCATTAAACTGGTGTGACAAGCACCTATTTAACCAACTATGATGGCTGACTGCAGTGGAGAAGCTTTTAGAATAGATAAGCTGGATGAGTTATATTTTTAATAGACTCCTGCACGGCTAAAATGATCTGTAATATAGAATTGGGGAAATTCTATACTCCACTGCTTCGGCACTAATTTGAAAGACCCTCCCAGCTACCACTCCAGATTTGTGTCTCTGAATATGTGTGAATGCTGGTACATGAAAATGAGTTCAGGTTAGGCTCATTTTTACACAGGGACTCATAGCAGGGCTTGGTCACAGGGAGAGGAGACCCAGGAGCAGCCCCACACCAGAACTGCTCTCAAACAGCCATTGACTACAGCTCCCACATAGAAAGGACTGACAAGGATCATAAATAGGACCAAAAGTATTCCAGTCACACTACCTGGCTTTTAAAATTGCAGTTAAGAAAATGCCAGTGGGATGGCATTTCCATGAGAGTCTTACCCAGCCTCTCCTAACCCTGGGGGTCAAAACGCTCTGCTGCTCTCAGCTTTTCCATGTGTTAGGACACAGCTTCACTCTGCCAGCTGAATAAGAGATAAGGTTTGAAAGTCTCTTGCTGTTTGCCACACCAAACTGCTCATTTTGGTACGCAACAGCTGAGATAATCTGCAATAATTTGACTATTTGTCAGCTCCACTGCAAACACGAGGCGTGAAATGACCCGTGTTAAAAAAAACCCTAAACAATAAAAAGTCCACCTGCACACAAAAAAATCTCAAACCTTCAAACAACACTTTGTTTTTTAACTTTTACCCGCCACTTCACCAGCTATTAAATTGTGACATACACACCTCACTGCCCAGCAGTCTCAAGAGTTTTAACCTGAACCAGAAAGATGCCTGTCCTTTACACAAAAGACAATAAGAAAGAATGTTTCACTAAGAGAAACTGCCTAAAAACTCATTAGCTGCCTTCTCTCCTACTTTCACAGCAGCTAATTACTTGCACAGTCAATAGTCCTCTCAACTAGGTTAGCACCCTGTTTACTGAATCATTAATTTAGGAGAAGGCAGGAGCAAACCCCCATTCTGTAATAATACATTTATGGGGGAGTAGGAAGGGATTAGCAACCTTCTCAGGGATACCTGCACACTCCCCCTGTCCCAAAGCAGGCAGCTGGGGCTTCAAAGGGAACAGGTGAAGCTTGGGTCACCAAACTTCAGCTTTGACCGTGATCCTGCATGAATAAATTTGGAGTTCTGCTCTCAACACTTGCATTCTTTGGGGAAATCTCCAACTAAAGCATTTGAAATCTGCAGAGGAGTTCAGGCCCAAATGACAGATAGATAGGTATTAAAACATGAACATACTGATTCCTGCATTAGCTAAAGTTATGGATTAAGTGATTTGATACAGTGGATTAAACAATCCTTACATTTCCCAAAGATTTAGGGAGCGTCTGCACTAAAATATATCCGTGGAGCACTAACTTCTACTGATACTTGAGAAAGATGCTGAGATCAACAAAACCTCACAATATTTTTTCATGACTTCACAGTGAGTATTGATATTCCCAGATGTGCCAGGAATAAGCACCAACTCAAGACACTCAAAGTTTATTGTTTTATCTTGAGCTGTGCAAAAAGATAACCTCTGATACAGAGAATGTATGCAAGTGGAAAGGTAAAGTGTAAATCTGCTTGGTCTTTTCTTCAGGATCTTTTCTTCATGGCCTGTGGAATTCTAGCCATTGGAGATGTTCTGGTGCTCATTTTAAGTCACTGTAGTCAGACATCCCTTACTTTGACTTTCAAAAATTATGGCCACAGCCCTGCTGTCATTGCTTGCTCAAGGGTGCACCATCCAAGCAGGAGCCACAATCAGTGCACAAATCCCCATTATTCTGTTCATTTCCATGTCAGCAAGAGAGAAGTGGCAGGTTACTCAGGAGAAATGGCTTCTGTAACCATCAGCAGTATTGCTGGGGATTCCTAGGGATGCTTGAAAGGGGGGAAAAAAAGGAAAAGAAAACTGCAGTGTAGGGGCCATCATGCCACATGGATCACAGGAAACAATGCTGAACTGATTGAAATCTTCCAACACAATGACACAGTCTCATGGGGCACATAGAAACATAAGAGGAGTCGTGATGGAAAAAACCCAGCAGAACAGGAAGGGGTGGAGATGAGGAAAACTTAAACTCCACAGGGAGCTGACCAGGGGAATGAAAGAGAAAACCAAAACTTCAGGCTGTTGCACATTTTTGAGAGATAAAGAAAAAAAAACACAACAGTGATGTGCAGGGGGTTCAGTGAGATGCAGAAACAGAGCCAAGAAAGCAGAGAAATACAGGTGTGAAAGACATAGCATAGGTTTGTGTGAGAAATGAGGTGGGGGGGGGAACAAGGAGAAATAAAAAAAGAAGACAAAAGACTCTCAAAGGATTAAGAAGGCATTATCAAAACCATAAGGTGGCAGGAAGGGGGAAATAAGGAAAACCATCCAGAAAAACAACAGAAGAGATGTGGCTGTCGAAAACAAACTGTGCTGGGAAGAAGCAAGGTGGTTCTCCAGTTTGCTGTGTCAGACTTTGTACTTTTTGCTCCAACTGTTACCACCTTACATAATTTCTCAACACTTTCTGTTTTAACAGACTCTGGAACCACTTGAAATAAGCTTTTTAAAAGTAAATATACACTTATAATTCAACTTCAGAAACTCACTTTTTAAAGTACCATAAATTATTTCCATAGAATATTTCAGTATTTTGCCAAATGAAATGCTGTTTCTAAAGCAATCTGTAGGCAGAATCTAAAAGAGTCATTCCAGACACTTGGCTGTGCTGTACAGAGCATTGCCTGTGCTTCCAGTGCTGGAGGAGAAAGGACATCCCTGTGGCTGCCAGCCCTGGTGCTACAGTAAATTATGCTGGCTCCCATGTGACTCCAAGGCCAGGCTTTGCTGAAGGAAATTAATGATAAACAGCAGTTTTCAATTCTCACCTTAGCCTGCAAGAAAGTAGACATGCATGACCAACAAGCCAGCAAAGAGGGAAGTGAGAACACGGAGTGGGTGCTACTGGTTTGATACCAGTTACAAAAAGCTCAAAACGAAGAAATCATAAAAGAAATCCACAGATTGAGGATTCATATTGCAAGATACCAAAATCTGAAGAGAAGGAGCAGAGAGGGAGAAGATAAAAGCTGCAGGAGAAGAATTAGCTCCTTCCAAGACCCCACAGGTTCCACTGGCCCTTGACACTGGGTGGAAGACTGTGGCCAGCAGGGATTCACCAGAGGATGGCACCAAAAGTGTGATCATATTTAATGCCCAACTGGACAATCTGTCTAATTCAGGCCACAGATCTGTGCTGTAGATTAATAATTGTGTGCTCAAAGGTTTTGTGTGCATATGACTTTGCTCCGAAATGTCCAAGCCTGGTAGAAGATTCCCAAAATAGAGCAAGACAAAGATTTGAGGGCTAGCTCATGGGAGCCATGCACCAACCTGTGCTATACTCAAATGTGTTGATTATTTCAACAACAATAACTTTTTTTTTGCATGAGGATAGGTGAAAACCTGATTTTTTAAAAATTCAATTGAATATTGTTTAAAAGCTTTGTAGCTTTGTAGCTGATTTTGTAGCTGACAATAAAAAAATAAACTTGGCCAAGGGTCACTGTGTCTGAAATTTTAAGGAATAAAGGACTTATTTCTCTTTTAAACTTATTCCTTATGTTTAGCTGGAGATCTTCAGCACACAGAGTAAATTTTTAAATGAATAGCCCTTGAGTTGAAGATCATTGCTGTATTCCCATATGTACACACTCTTCCTTACATACCACTGCAATTTACTTCTCCTTCCTTTCAGCACCTATTCTATATTCAACCTATGCCTGTCATAGCCTAGAAATCTAAAGACATTTTAATTTCCAGATGGACCCAGCAGGGCAACAGATTTTGTTGCCTCCTGTTCTCCTGTGTGATCACATAAATGGTAGTTGGAGCCCAAGGAACATAACTGCCAACTGCACACTCGGCTGTGGAATTCCAAGAGGCACTGACATGTTTGGTAAATGGCTCAAGTTTGAAGAAAAAAGCTAGAATAGAGTTCCCTCCCTGGAGATTTTGGCCTTATGCTTGCATAAGGATAGGCAGAAAATGTTTCAGCACTATTTTGTAGTAATAAAATACAATAAAACCATTTTGCTTTTCACTTAGATATTTACATGTATGAATTGTGTCTGATTTCTGAGAAGATTTTTGAATTTTCATCAGGAAGGTTAAGCTGCAACACTTATGACATACAACATCATTGAGCTGGATGTGTGTCCTGGCTATCATAATCCATGAGCAAATGAAGTTATGAGGCTGCAAGTAAGGAACTTTTTAAATCCCTTGCCAGTCCTTTGCTTACTAATCAGAGAACTGTGCACTCACAAAGAGTGAAGAGCAGAAAAGAGCAATGTGTACTGTGTTGGATTTTCAAAGAAAACAGTTGGAGATCTACAGATGGCACAAACTTGAGCAAATATAAAAATTAAACGGGGATTTAAAAGAGTTCCAAGTGGTCAAAGAGTTAAAGTGCATCATGACAGATTTCTTTTGGTCCCACAACTCATAAAAAAGCATGTTTATAAATTCTAGGTGGAAGGCAAACAGTCTGCCAGCATTACACTCACCCTTCTTTGCAATACGCTTCTCAGTTACTCAAAGATTTTGAGCCATTTTCCTTTTTAATATTGTTTTTTGTCCCTTTTACTTTTCTATTTATAATCCACCCTCAGACCAGATCACAAAAGATTTTGGTTCTACACTTTTACAGCCTCCTTGTAACGCAGTATTATTGAACTTAATCCTGAAACCTGGCTATCCCACACAAGAGTTTGAGTGAGATAAGTGGCCCAACACAAAGAGCTCTAACAGTGCTGAGATTATGTCACCCAGCATCTTTTTAAAAAGTGGAGGTACAACATAGCAGAGGCTGATACTCTGCCCATGAAAGTGTTTTGGGAGAAGTTGGTTTAGAGCTTTTAAATGGAAGCATGGCCACAAGTGTGTAACTTCATTGTGCTCACTGGTACATTGTTACGGAAGAAATGGAACTGCTGAGAAGAAGTGGATTACCTCATCTCTGACAACACTGACATCAGTAGGAGAGACTGGCTTTAGCAAACTAGAGGAAATATCAACCAATATCAACCTACTCCCACTATAAGAACTTTTCATTATTGCTTGATCTATCAGTTACACCACAGAGCCACCAAAATGTGTGACTCAAACTCATGATTCTCATTAATTGAGGCCTTGAACTGCAGCTGGTAGGAGTACTGGGAAAAAAATGGCACATTAGAAGGAAAGGCCAGTGGAGAACGCCAAGAAATATCCATGAACGCAGCAAGTCACTGAAACAAGTTAAAGGAAGAATTTTATATTTAGATATATATATAAGCAATAGGAAAATTCAGCTGCTGAAACTAAAGATGAGAAGAAAAGATAGCAGGTTATTTTAATCTTACAAGTTAGTGGTCCTGACTTTACTTTGAGCAATCTCTATTTTAAAAGCTAAGTGAGGAACACCAATTCAGTTATCAGATGAAGACTAAGTTATCAGTTACAGAAATTTATAGAATGTTACACTCCTAAAAATAATACAACTCTTGGAAGTTATCTGCTTCATATGAAAAACTGAGAACAAGGAGATTTAATAGATTTCATTTTGCTGAGGCAAACATATTGTTTGAAATTATTTGTGGAATTGCTCCTCCAAGCCCAGATGGCAAAGGGGATCACAGACTCCTCACTGAAAAGGATCCCCAGACAGCTTAAACTTATAGAGAGCTATTAAAATGTGAAAAAGACAGAATGAGACTGGAGCAGATTGACAGTTTTGAAAACTAAACAACAGAATGTAACATTAGTCTGGGTTAGGAGGGAAACAAATTAAGGAGAAATCTGCATAATTAAACCAGACTGAATTTGAGGCAAGACCAATAGAAGCAGATTAAGACCTAAGCAGCATCCTGTCTTCGGAAACTTCCTGTAGCTCAAGCAGCAGCTCAGTTTTGCAAAAACCTACAGGAGAAGTAGAACTTTTTATAGAGAAAAGGATGTATGCCTGCTCTGTGCAGTGGAAAAGACTTTCTTCCATTGGCTCTGAAGCCTGCTGCGATATTTCTGCTCCCTGCTCTTAACAGTTTCCAAACCTTCAGATTTGCTGCAGATGTGCTCCTTTCTCTCCTACTCCAACTCCTAGTCTGGAAAAGCCTCTTCTGGCTCAGCTTTTCCTTTGCTGAAAGCAGCTGAGCACTCCTCCAGAAGGTCTGCACGACCCAGTGTGACAGCCAGAGCCAGGCTAGCAGTTGGCTTCCTCCTTGGCTGTGCACTCACACATTTTAGGAAATACAACAGACTGTAGCACACAGCAGACAGTGAGCAAGTAGAACATGTGCACCATCCATGAAAATAACAAAAAGGGTAAGAGCCAGGTCCTCAAGGAGTTAACATATCTTGTAAAAATAATTATTTTTTCTGATATGTGTATAGAGCCAGAACTGAGAACAAGGATTATGACTAGAGTGTGATACTGTGCTTTAGAACACAGTTGAAGAAACTTCAGCTTGAAGAGCCCCAAAAGAACACAGGTTTGGTTTTAGATACTAGAAAATGAGGTTTTAGATACTAGAAAATGAGGTTTTAGATACTAGAAAATGAGGTGAATTTTGGCTCCAAATTACCAGTTCCAATATCTATTGCAACTTTACTAGATAACAGGTTTATTGAACATTTAATTTCAGAAATAAAACCCTCTCTTTGCAAGATACGACATGCTAGTTGGGAGATTGTCAGACAACATCATAATATGACTGTTAAGAATGTAAAATATTAGCAAGATAACATGATTTTTAGTTTATTTAAAGTTCAGGGCATCCACAGTGCTTTAGCCTATGGAAAACAGTGGTCAAAATTTGCTGAAAAACTCCTAAAAACTTGATGATTTTCACTTAAAAACAATGATAAATGTCTACACAACTTGATTATAAATGAGAGCACCAGCTTCAGAACCAGAACTGTCAGATGTGGAGTCACTTAATAGCAAGTTTAGAATTTTGAACTCAATAATTGGGTGTTTGCTCAACTATAAGGACGCTGAGGCAAACACAGCAGTCTTGAAATGTCTTTAAATGCCTTACAAAAGTCAAAACACACATCTTGATACACCAGCCTTACAGCCCTGTGACAATTTATGTGCAACTGCAGAAAAAGGGGTGAAAGAGCTACATTACCACAGCTGTTTTATTGACATGATTGTTGATCAAAGACATCCCTGTAAAAAATTAGGAGATACCTTTTTTTCCACTTTTGAGAAATAAAAACCTGAAAACTATTCTGAACTTCCAAGGTCCAAAACAAAACAGAGGGTTGAAAAGCAAGTACATTGGCAAATACCAAGGGAATGGAGCAATGCAGAAGGAGCTTGAAAAGCCTGACAGTTTTTGGTACATGTGTGTATTACCAGGGGGCCGATTTTTTCCTCCTCCCATGAGGAAGAGAGAATTACTGGCCTTTTAGGAAGCCTGCAACCTCCCTTGCACAGTCTAGTTCAAACCAGTTCCTATGGAGTGGTGCTACTGTAAAGGGAGACAGAGCTCCCCATTCCCACATATTTTCATTTTCACTGATAGCCCCACATTTACATTACATTGTGATGAGTGGAGAAGGCACTGCACCACCCAGCCAGAGAACTAAAAATACCTTTGTGCAGGGCAGCACTAATAAAAACAGATTTTCCTCAAGGCAGAATGGAGGGTGACTTTTTCTTCCTTGGAATGCAAAGAGTAATAGAAATATTTATATTTTTATATAAATAAAACATCTGAACACTCAATACTGCTCCTGGTTTTAGTTGCTAACCTTTTGATTGCCTGAGTGACCTCTGTTCTTGACCATAAATGAGTGATTTACTTCAGGTTGACAGCCTTAGTCAATTTGGAGGTAAAATTTATGTACCTGGATTTATGCTTTAAGTAGATTTTTGAGTGTTGCCATAGCTAATGATAAGTAACACTCCTATACAGGAGATAACACTCCTATACCAGGATTTTCACTGAACTGTAGCAAAAGTGATCAGGATGAGGTAGGTGTGGGGTGTGCATCCTTCTCTGATTTATCTGGAGCTACCCACTGCTGAATGGCAGCTCTTATGGTCACAGCTTTCTACAAAAATAACCATGGCTGAACAAGAGTTCATTCTTAAGTAAAGGGCAATAAACATGCTGAAAATGATTCTTCCTTATTCCTCAGATTTGGGGTTTACTGATAAAGCTGTGGTTTTTTCGGATCTTTCTTAATGCACCTATAACGTGGGGACTTTTAACGTGTTTCCAAAATTTGAGAACTTATTTTCACATTTCTATTAAATCTTCTTCAGTAGGTGATAATAGTTTGGCTACACAGTATTAGTTTTCTTTTTTAACAGCTTGCTAATTTTACAAGACTTAGAGTTCCCTTTTCTTTCTTTGCGAGGATCTTTTGTCCCGTCTTTCAAATAGTTCTTTATTGTTTTGAAGTCTGATCTTTTCTGCTCCTTCTCTCCCCATTTCCTCCTCATTTTTTAATTTTTTTTTTTAAATATTGACAATGAGGGTAATATTTAATTAGGGTTTAAAAGAGAGAAAATAATCCCAATGACTTGACTTGAACTTAGCCAAAACCTATTCATTTGCTCAAAAGTATTACAGGACAGCAATGCTTTAGAAGTAAATCAGGGTCTTCTGAATGGTTTCCTCCACTCCTTCAGTGTTACTTTCCTTTAAGACTCCTAATGTAACCTCTTGAAATGTTTAACATTATTTCAGTTTCCATAGGCAACTAATTCTTAAAGAATGTTAACCAAATCATACATCTGAAATTATCACCAGAGCTTCTTGATTCAAGTAAGTTACTCCGAAATCACACATAGGAATATCTTCTTAAAGTAATTTAGGAGTCATTTCTGCCATAGATTGTCAGAGAAACCCGAAATACAAAATTGAAATATTTTCTCCTTAGGCTTTTCAGCATTTTTAATATGTGACATGGAAATGTACAACCAACAAATGGGACAGGGGCAGCTCAAACCCCCTGGTGCTGCACCTGGCCCAGGTCTCCAGATTTGGTTACACACAGTCTGCCAGTGCTTTACCACATCCCACTTCCAATGTTTATTACAACTTAAATACCTGTTCTATACCCCAGCACCAGTCAAAAAACATTCCTAGTATCCTTGATAACTGACCCCTGTGAAAAGCATGGCCATGAGCTTTATTTCAGAGCTTTTGTCTCCCAGCTTCCATTATTTCACTGCCAGTATTGTCATCATCACTAAGAGATAGAGATGTTTTTAAAACAATCTGAGTGACCTCTGTCTCCAATTCTTCTTTAGGACACGATGTATTCATCTCATTTTTTAACATCTTTTCAGTTTTTAGCTAAGCATTAATTTAAAATGCGTGTACTGTCTGGAAGTAAATTAGAGAGGGAAAAGGGCATTTAGAGATGACTGAAAATGTACCTCTCAAGCTGTTTCTTTTTCTATTTCCCAGCTAGTCTTGCTGAAAAGGTGCTTAGAAGGTGCCTTGTTTTATAGGCAAACTTTTTTTTTTTCTATTTCAATACAGTTCTTTGTGTGCCCATCCTGCTACACTTGGAGAGCTTGAGGAAATTCAGAGCTGCACTTCAACACAGGCGATCTGGGTGTGCAATGAACAGGATTTTCTCCATGTTTACTTGTATTTTTACTAATTGTTCTACAGTAGGTGCAGATTGCACTGTAGCAGAGGCTGCAGTTAACAAAGCAGCTTCCACTGTGGGGCACATGAGCAGGATTCCTATGGGGGAAAGCCAAGCCAGTGTTCCAGCTCCTGGTGGGATCAGGACAACAGACCATGCAAGACTTTAAATTGCTTATTAGGAGACCCACAGAGTGAAACTGATGCGACTCAATATCTGTGCAATGTGCATTGCGGGGATTTTTATTCTGAAATTAACCTAATCTAAACCAGGGCTATCTATGGGACCTGGCACAATCACTGAGCTTGGTTGGAAATCCAAAGTTGGCTGTGTTTCCCAGTAATTTTCTAAGCCTTCTAGCCTTCTCTACTATAACAGCAGTTTTCCTCATGTAAACAAGACCTAATCTTTTGGACATGCACATCATGAAGCTGCTCTCCCAGGGACTTCATCTTTGCTCCAGCATTACTTGGGAGTTTTACACTTTTACAGCAGTGCTGTTGAACAAAATATTAGCATCAGGACAGGCTGGGTGCAGGACAGCATTGGAACAAAGTTAGTGTGGTAAATACGACTAAAAGGAGAGATTTAATTTGCCTATAGATGTAAAGCACTATTTCTGCTGCAGTGAGGCAGCAAAGAAAGAAGTACTCCCGAGGCACCATTCCATGACACATTTGGAAAGCTTTTGCTGAAATATCCTACACCATCAAAGTTAAAATATTTTCACTCTCATAAATCTCTTCACAAAAGGTAATACCAATAAGGCTTGCTTGACTTGCAGCAATCCAGGATGACACATCATGCCCTAGATCAGGCAAGAATTTCAACATCTCCCAGAGCTCAAGTCAAAATCTAAGTCTCCAGGTTATAATCACACATACACATACTTCTATTCTTCCTGAGCACTGTTCTTCACCTGGAAATACTGTCAGCTTCAGCAGGCTCTGGAGATAAGCCAGTTCTATCGAGTAGGGACTGACATCTCAGGAATACCCTAATTATAACAAGGTTTTGCATGCTATATTCAAGAGACATTTTTGTATAATCATTTACTAGTTAAGACAATAAGGAATATAATTAATAGTTATATGGCAAGATTTCTGCAATTTGTAACTCCCTAATTGCTATTTTGGATTTCTAACTGAACATCAAAATGTCATAATCTAGTGGCACCAAACACAGAACACTTAAAATGTCAGTCAGCAAAGAAAATGACTTTGGAGAATGGGGTTCAAGAAGCACAGATCTGTGATTTAAAATGTACGGTTCCTGATGGTATGAATTACATTATGCAGAAACAGCTCTTCTCAGTGCTGCATACTTGAGATTAGAGGCTGCAAAACGCCTTTTTCAGAATCACAGCTCCCCACTTCCCCTGCTGAGATGTCAGATAGACTTGGGCTAAATTTGATGGCAAATGTTCCAGGTCCCGTCTGTCAGGTCCTCCCGTGCTTAATGAGCAGCACACTGATGAAAATACTGTGTAAACAATGAAACAGCACATCAAAGAGGTGTAAATGAACTTGCTTCTGCAGGATTTTCAGTCAGAGCAGGGTTTGGGACTTCTAGGCAGGCCTGCAAAGCCCTGCTGTGTCCCTAGAACATAATTGGTTCCTGAGAGCAACAGCATGTATGAGGCAGAGTAAAAGGAGTTTAAGAAGGTTTTTCAATAAACTTTCTATAAATGCAACTCATTCATTTTAATATGCAGCCTGTGGTGGCAGTGGGTGGGCTGTAAGAAAGAGCTGTCTAAGCCCTTGCTCACTTTATTTCCTGTAAGTAACACCATCACTGTAGCTCCGGTATTCGACTGCTTTGGACAAAAGAACACACAAAGACCATCACATATTCTTCTGTGCATGGATGTATACAGCCACCTCCCAAATCTCCATTGCCCAAAATCACCACTCAAAAGGTGCAGCACAAAGGCTCCCAAGCAGCGAAGAAGGGAACCCCACAGCTCTTGGAAAGATTTTATTTTCAAGAATGCTGACAGGTTGATCAGCTCGTAGAATGCATGGGCCACCCTTCCAGGCTTCAGTGACTTAGTGCACCTAATGAGTTATGGATTTTAAGTTATTTTGCAGCTTTGCAGTGGCTGGGTTAGTCCCTGGCTTCCCAGCTGAGGCTACAAACAACACAAAATAATGGCAATTTGTGATCCAGGCAGGCAGTGCTCCTTTGTGCTCCCCCAAGCACCCACTGTACCAGGGAGCCTGCACAGGTACCACTGTTGATATCCAGGGGCTCAACTCACACTGTTCATTGTGCTGAAGGTTTTAATTGACACTACTACAGCACAAAACACTTTTCTTTTACTATATCTATTTATATTCGTCTAGGAGAGAGATCACTGAGTTTGCTTCATGATAGGTACAGTGTAGTACATGATTTCACTGCTGAAGAAGCTCACCATACATTTCAGAGAGCTGTACTCTAGATTATTCAGGAATAGGTCAATGCAGTGCCCAGATGAACTGTTTTAAAAACAGTGTTCAAGTAGAAGCTACAGGGGAAAAACAAACACCTTTACTTTGGAAAAATAAAAGAAAAAAGAGTAAACACCACAGATTTATTTCTAGCTAATGTCTTTAGTTAAATTAGCATTGACATTAGAACCATGGATAAATAGCAAAAAGATTTAAGTTCTGGAATGACAGATCAGTCAATCAAAATTAACTTAAAAGAAAACAAAACTTCCTTCAGTAAATAAACACATCACATAGGAGAGTTTGCTACCACTTCAAAGATTACAGATGTTCCTAGTAAGACAATTAGCCCAGCTGTTTTTCTGTTCAGATCACTGCCTTTTCTATGACTGTACACATTGCAAATGGTCAGAGAGGAATCCCAGGGCACCTGCTCTGCAGCTATTTTTGCATTGTTTTAGCCTCATCCATAAGAAGGAAAATTGGTCTCATCATAGTTCTTTTCTGTTTGAAAGGATCGTCTTTCACTGGGGGGAAAAATCTCTCTTGTTGAATAAGAGCATCCATCATAGTTTAAACAGAATTTCAGGAATGACAGGTACCTTATTTAGATAAGGTAACACATTACTGCTTCCTCTTTCTTCCTTTTTCTTATACAGTAAGATCTATATGGAGAGTAAATTACTCTATCACACCAAGTAAGTATCAAAGTCAAGCTCCATTTTCTGAATTTCCTATTCCACATCCCCTTGAATTGCTCATCTAGCTGTTTGAAGGACATCTGAAGTGGATTTCTGGTTCCACTGCTCTTAGTATCAAATATTTCTGTTGGCTATGCTGAGTGATAAAGCTTACTGAAATCCTTTTTCCTAGGAGAAGGTTACTGGCAGGAACTGGATTGCTGCTGAATTGCTGTTACCGCCTGTTAAGAATGGGGACTTCAAAAAAAATGAAACAGCTATAAATATCACCAATTTAAAGTACTTTTAAATGCCTTCCAGATTGCTTTAAATTGTTTTCTTTAAAACTGAAAAAGATTAATGCACTGAATAGAAATTAAGGCATTTATACTTCTTTGAAGCCCTTATTGCCATGACCAGTGCACTGCAAGGCAAGGGCCATCTCAGCCATGGGATTTAGCCCCAGAGTAGGGCAGGGCAGCACTAACTGCAGGACCCTCCTTGTTCTCTGACACCTCTTTGTCACCTCTCTACTTTTACAGCTATTTTGCAGGTGGAACTGCTAAACAGGACCTAGATGGGCAATACTGGAAATCACAGAAGGAGAGGTTTTCACTGATTGCAAGAACACAAACTGTTAAATGAGGCCAAATATATGGTGTACATACATCCTTTTGTATGGGAAAGCTGAGAATTAAATGGATCCTGGTGGAAAAGACCCTACCTGTCAGGCTTCACAGACAATGTTTGGCATCCCCTGGGTAACTTGGCCCCTATTTGGTACTACTAATGTGTGACTCAGTAAGCTTGGAAACGTAAACAGGAGAAGCGTAGTGAGATTAACTTCACCAGGAAATGGACTCAGCGTTACATGCACAAAAAAAAACCAGTTACACTCATTGCCCCTCTACAAAAATCAAAGTTATTACACTATGGAAAGGGTGGAGTGAAACAGAAATATGTCTGTTCCATAAAGGTTTGATGAAAGACTCACTCAAGATCCCTGGAGGTGATTTATAGAGGATACACGGGGATGGGGAGAAGACTGAGAATTAAACACTACCTCAAACAAGGATTCAGCTGCAGGCTGAGCACACCTGAAGTAAGTGCCATGCCAGCTTAGAGATGTAATACACTGATGTAAAGCCCCTTGGCCCCTATTACTAGAGTCCACTGCACCTTCTCATGTGGCTTATCTTCAGCAAACCTATAGCAAAGCCTTAAGAGCTATGAAAAACACCTCTCAATGGTCCTCTGGTGCTTTCCACAAAAATCCTTCATACATCCCATAGGAACAATTCCTTTCACCCAAGAACAATTTACTCATGGAACAAAAATCAATTTTTATCAGTGATCTGCAAAGGGGCACATGGAGTGGAAAGGAGAGAATACAGGTACATGGCAGATCCAGGGAAGCAGAGGTAGGAGAAATATTTAGATGAAAAATAAAGGCTTTGCATCTCACTGACAGTGCCTAGGCAGGGAGCACAGTCACACTGAATGCACATGCCAGTGTGGAAAAGGAGCAGACACTCATCATGTGCAGGGTGGAAAGCACATGGATCCAAAATGCTGGATTGACAGAGAGCACAAGTCAGCAAGTTTCGGAGGAGGGAAGATGAGGTACCCGCGTCACAATTTCAGCTGTGGAATGAACCACGACTTGCAATAAAAATCTGATGGACTGAGTGAGCTTGCAAGAGCTCAGGGAAGGAGCAGAGGTAGGCATCTGTTTTGTTGGTTTTTCAGCAGCCAAAATGATTTTCTCATATGCCTGTTGTGACCATCCTGAATCCATGTACTTGCAAGGATGACCAACGTGTACATGAATGTCTAAGGGATGGGAATGGAAACAACTGAAGCTGGATTTTATCAGAAGGAAAAGAAGCCAAATATGAGTCTTCTCTACCTTTGCAAGTATATGCACATGGGGGTTTTTTCTGCTCATATGTGCATTTACTGGAACAGGCCCTAAACCAGCCTAAAATTGTCTTGTCACGGTTTAGTTTCTGGCCTCAGAAACTTGGAAATGAATAATGCAGGACATGTCAGGAGCTCCCTGAGCCTTTGGCCACAGCAGGATGCACTGGGCAGGTGAGGAGGGCAGTTACAGACTGGGTGGAATTGGGAACATTTGGCAGCAGGGGGAACCGGAAGTGACTTGACAGAAAAGAAAAGAAGGATATCAATGGATACAGAAGTACAAATTTTCTCGGGAAGCCTTTAGCACGTCAATTATAGCTGACAATTAAAACCCCTACTCAGCCAGCCAGCCTACAGGGATTTCACAAGCTGCCCCCATTTGTGGCAGGATAAAAGGAAGAGACAAATAAAGGAAAAGGCAGTGAATTATTTTTGCACCAGTTGCTGTTGGACTTCTTTTGCACAGTTTATCATCAATCTTAACAGAGAAAGAAAGGTTGCTATAAGAATACTAATTTGAACAAATGTTTTAAATTATTTACAAAAATAATTTTAATTCATGTTTGTCATGCTTCCTGACTGGAAAGGTATGAGGGCTGTCTTCAGGACAACTCAAAAATGACTCTAAGATTTTTCTATAATTGACATTTCTATAAATCCAGCTCAAGAGCAGAGAGAGGGAATAAACAGTTTAGGAACCTGGTTCACAGGGCTCCTTCTATGTTTCATTCCCCAAAAATACTCACCATTAAAATGTTTTAGCTGAGATTTTCAAAGCAGTGTGGGCAAATTCTCTGCACATCTCACATTAATTAACAGCAAGTGTGTGGGTAATTCCCTGTAGTACTTTGATAATGTCAGCTTTTTTTTTTTATACCCATTTAGCATATCCACGTGGAATAGGACGGAGGGAATGTGTACAGTGGTTCCAAGCTGCACCTCAATAAAAAATGCCGTTTTGTTCTGACCTTATGAGCCTCTGATCTGCTCCAACAGAGGGATTCTGATCAGCTATTTTGGGCAGATCCAGAAACAGGAAATAAATGTGCCCCATCATCATGGTGATCTGAGCCTAGGCAAGTATTCCATAAAAATATTTTTCTGTTTAGAGGGCTTGGGGGAAGGTGAGGGGAATAAACCTTTCTATTTACTCTTAGCTTTGGAAAAATCCACTGGGAGGGACTGCACAATTAACATATTAATGAAGGTTGGCCTCAGATGCGATGCCTGAAAGCAATTATGGGCAAATTAAGAATATAAATGCAAGATAACAAACTGGTGCCTGTTTGGGACAGAAGGAGCATAAGCTGCTCAGCACTGAAACAAGAATATACATTTTTCCTTTTCCGTGGGGAAGGAATCCTGTCTTACTTGGCTTGGAAAAGGCACCATTGGTAACATTCACCATACCCAAAAGACTGCAAAAGACCAATATTACTGTGATACCTCTGCTGGTTTGTATAAGGACTGCTGAGCTAGACATTAAAGTTCAGACAGGTAAAACCTGGAAGTGTGGAAAGCCTGGAAGTCTCTACTTAGCTGAAGTGGAGGAAATAGGTACTTTTCCCTTATTGATCTCTGTACATGGACATGATTGAATTGAATCTTATGGTTATCATTTTTCTGTGGGTTTTTTTTGGTNATAAGTATTTGCATTAAGTCTTTAATGCATTAATCCTAATGAGATTCAAACCAGCATTACAGAATATCAAGCTGAAGAGGGTGTAAATGCCTCCAGCATAAGAGATTCTGATTTTCTATTCCTCATTAGCACCAGGTGAAGGCTACAAAAGAACTGGCTGGAAAGCAGGATTTCCCCTCATGGCTGATTTTGTTTTACTCTTCTAGGTTACAGTCCAATTCAGGCCAAAAGCTAACATGTGCTGAATTCCCCAGGCCCTGCAACCACTTAGTGATATTGATGTTCCTGTCAGCTTTCATGACCAGAGTGAAGATGACAATTCTGCTGAGGAACAACAGGACACGATGGCTCTCAGGCTCCAGCAGCAGAAGACTGACCTAAGTCTGGAGCCCTGGCAGCTCCCTGCATCCATATCCCTTGAGACAAACCACCAGAAATCCAGGCACTCGTCACCTGGCACCACCCTGCTCCAGGCTTGGCAAGTGCTCTCACCACGGACATTACGAATGAAACATTTGGAGCTCAACAAAATGGCATTTTTACATTAAAGTGTTCAGCCAGCTCTGTTATCAAAAGCCTTTACAACTAAAAACAAAGCCAAATACCAAAAATCCTGGAGGCAGGGAAAGCACATTTTCGAACATTTAGACTTCTCTCCAAAACATTTCAACACACATGAGTGAAAACCATCAAATGGTGCCACAAGAGATCCATTTTTAGAAAGCAAAGGCAGTGGAAAGTTGTCTTCCCACCCCAGGAAAAAAAACAAACAACAAAAAACTAGCAAGAATTAAACTAGTTAGAATTAGATGAACTAGCTTAGTTATTACACAATCACTAATATTTCCCTGACTAGAGGTAAAACATCTATTGTTGCCTATTCTTATTACTACAGTTGTCTATTTTTACTGCTTTATGCTGAGAAAGATAAGGAGAAAGCTTGCAGAAGCCTCCTTCCTTGAGATCAGTTCTTGTAAAACTGATCTAAAAGATGAGCCTCTATATTAACGTGGGGTTATTTTAATTATTTCTCTATTTTAAACTCCTATAAACAATGTACCTTGAAGGCCAGGTAAATGTGGTATCTATTGCCCCTTAATGTATTTTGCCAAAGCTAAACCTGCAAGCCCAGAAATTCCTTTGCTGAGCTTTGACAGCCTTGGCCCTATCCTCGAACGATCCTTTGGAAAATCATCAGATGCTTGGCCATCCATGGAACACATTCTCAGCAGGAGCTTCTGGGTCAGCCCCAAACCTGCCTGTTAATAACCCCCTGCCTGGCTCCCATGCCTTGGTCTGTCTTATTAGAGCTAACAAGAGACAACACTCCAAGCATTTTTGCCAGCAAAGACTTAATGTTTCCTTTGCCAGAGTGTCCCTGCCTGTGATTTTTCACTCAGAAAACCTCGTTTTCCAATATACCTGCTATAGACACTAGCAATTCAAATATATTCTTTTCTGTGCAGGGTCACTGAGATATCTTTTTTAAAGTTACTACATCTTATTTTTGCCACTGGAGATTCCAGCATCCCTCTTCCTGCTGCCGTGCAGCCTGTGAATCAGAATTGCCAACGTGGTTTCTGCTCCCTACCGGTTTGCTCAAAGATCTCCACAGCCAGGAGAAACCCCCTGATGCTGAAGTTGTTTTCTATGTGAGTGTAACACAACCTCCCACTGGATGGCTGCTGGGGAGCCTGGCAGCACAGCATCAAGGAGCCAGAGCTTGTGTCTAACTTGGAGACCCAGTGGCAGACAGCTCACTCTAAAATCTTATTACCTCTGACAGGCTGCAGAACTATTTGATTCATTTGTTTGGGGTTTATGCCATATGCTGCATGTTCTGCCTTCAGGTATAAAAAGGTGCAGCCAGGCAGTCAGGAGGAATCTGCCTGTTCACCTCATGCTCTGGGTCAGGCAGTGCCTTCCAGAGGGAGGAGAGACTGTCTATCCCAAGAGCAACCCACGAGCACAACAGGAAAACACAGGCAGGGGTGAGCCGAGCAACTTGAAAAATGGGATTGCACTGAGGGAAGCCAAAAACATTCCAAAACATTCCTGAGAAGCAAGAGGGAGACACTTTCTTAGCAGGCAGGAAACTGTAACCTTCCCTGCAGGGGCTCAGCTACCTGTGAAGCAACCCACAACTTGGATAACCTGGGCTCAAACTTCCCAGGAACCAGCTGTTATAAAGCGGGACAAAAGCCATGAAAGGTCAGTCAGGAACAGGTAAACCTTCAGACAGGGATTAGATTGTTGAGACAGGGATAGATTGCAGCTCAAGACACAAAAACACTGATGTGAACAACTATGAAGTCCTGTAGAAATAAAAAAACAGTTGAAGGATGGTAATTTATTGATACTGAAGACCAGGAAGGGAGCCACAGATTTTGACCATTTCTAGCCTGACAACTGCATGGCAATAAAGACATCAAAGGTGGTGAGCAGATTAAGGCCCACCTTTTATTACCTGTTAGATATATTAGCCATATTATCTGTTTCTTCTGTGTTTTTAGCTACTACATTGCCTACCTTTGCCCATCGTAAAAGTTGCCCAGAGTGATTCAAAGTCTTAGAAAGTTGTTTGGCCAAAAAACAGAGCTAGGGGGAAGGATGTGACCAGCCATGACACAATGAAGAAAGAACATGTTCATTGTTAAAATTTATTTCATCTGCAGAGCAAAGTATCTGAATTTTCTCTATTTAAACATCCTCTTTAAATATATTGTTTATTTTTTTTTTTTGGGTCTACTAAAACTCCATTTTATTAAATGGAGGCATCTGATATCTTTTAGTTTTCTCCCTGCAAGAAAAGGGAGGTGGGATCACTTCACCTCAAGGCTTTGGCAACATCAAGTTTCTGTGGCACAGCTGCCAAGTTTTTGCCTTTTATCCCCCTTGCACATGAATGTTAGGATGTTTAATGCTTCTCATGGGTCTGCTGCTACTTAGTTTTCTGATAACCCCACAATTAAAGAAAAATATGGTGCCAGGATCTGCAAGGGTAGAATCTGACTGGCCCAAATCACTTTATGTCCACTGGCAGCTTCCTGTGAAATTCTGTGCTTTAGCAGAGTAGGATTAGAGCTGTCTGTAAGTTTTTCATACTGAAAATGCTCCTACACATCAAATATATCACCGGAGTTATGAAAGAAAACCATGAATGACAGGTAAATACTTATATTTATATAAATGAAGCAGAAAAATAGAAATAACCTTAGCAAGCAGCTATATTCCATGGTTGTGTACAAAACATTGTATACTCAGGCTTTGGAGCTGAGAAAAAAGTAGTTTGCATCAAAATTTTCTGCAATTGTGGATCATAATTGTGCATGATAATACGAGTTACTAAGATCAGCCAGCAAGGCTTCTGTTCCCTTTTTTTGCATCAGGTGGAAATGAACAATTGCTTTATTTGTTACCAATTTAGGAACAGTAGGTAAGTAATGATGTCTCAGCAGCCTATTGATTCCCCCTTTGGGGACATACAGAGAAGACTTTAGGGCTGGCATCTGTCAGAACGAGCTTCCCACGGCATCGGGAGAAGGCGGCGCTCGAGCCAGGATGAGACACAACACATCCCTCACCGTCCCCTTTCTGTCACCTCCCTTGTGTCAGCAGCATGTTCACACCAAAGCACGGCTCTGGGGAAAGGAGCTGCCTCTGTTTCTGTGGGACTGCCCCTCAGCTGTGGCTGTTTCACATGGACAGGATGGGAACTGAGGGATCAGCTTCTCCCTTAGGCACCCTGGGTTCCTACCTAACACTGACGTGCTAAAACCCCTTCCTAAAACCCATCTCCTCATCCCTTCTCCTTCTTCTGCTGCAGCACAGTCTGACAAGGGAAACAGTCTGACAAGGGATGTACTCCTTACCTCCTGCTCACACAGTGCTTGTTTGTGAAGAAGACCGAAGAAAAACTATGAAAAAAAATTTGAGAAAAAAAACCCCAAACTTTTCCTAGTAAATACCTATAGTGCATGGGAGTGCAATGCCACTGGTGTAGTTCCTAGAAGTAATAAATCTGGAGTAGAGCAGTAGGGCTTAGAGATAAACTCCTTGCCTGTTGTAAGATATGTATCTGTTTATTAAAATATACTACCAATCCCTCAACTGAAATAAGTTATAAAGCATTTTAAGTACCTCCATACTGAAATCCAGGATGACAAAAGGCAATGCTGGGGTTAGTCCTGTTCCTATCAGGTCTTAAGCAACACTGAGATGTTTGAGAAATCATGTGTTGATCTGAAGCCCTGCCAATCACAAGAGTTATAACAGAAGGGTCATGCAAGTGATGGTCCCAGCAGGAGCTCTGGGATCTCTGAACTCAGAGTGCCCTGTAGCTCTCAGTGCTTGAATGTTCCCCAGCTTCCCAAAGAAATCCATTCCCTGAATTGTGAAGAGAATTAAAATATTTTAATGACATAATTGTCTCTCTCTAACCTGAAAGTGGCCATTTATCACAGCACACAAATACAAACTTACATGAACTAGCAAGCTCTTATAGCATTAAAAAAAAAAAATTATAATGAGTCACCTCACAGACATTAACATTTTCTTAACCCTATACCTCTTCCCCCCAGCACAAGTCTTTGAGAGGGGTAAATGACAGCAGTGGTGTTTGCAGTAAAATAAAATATACATTTAAGAGTGACACAGATACTACACTACTGGATCAAGCAAAAAATGCAGTTGATTTTAAAGCACCTTTCATCTAAAAGTGATGATAAGTCTAGAGTTAGGGAATTTACACACTTAATTTAAAATAACTTTTTCATCTTCAAGTTGTGTATAAAAAATAATGGAATTAATTCCTATTTGGTCTGGATTAACCTTATTTCAAATCTATATTGTAATTTTCAGCTGATGGCAGTACTGTCAATAGAAGAACACAAAGAAAACACTAAGTGCTGTTGATGAGGTGACTGCATGAGAAGGCTGAAGAGATCTGGTCTGTCTGTAGCTTCTTTGTACAAGTAAGAGACAGAAGAAAAGTGTAAGAATGCATGTTCCCAACTGTCTATCATCTGGATTTACTTCCAGTGGTGAAGAAAACAGATTGTCTTTGTGCTTGGGGGCATCATTTGTCATGGAGTGTTATCTAAAGAAACATTTCCTGCTTAGGAGCACCTTAATACAGAGTGAAGGTCTTTAAAAAAAAAAAAAAAAAAACAAATTGAGAGAAATGTCTGTGATGAACAAAACCCCCACAATGCAAGCTTGATATTGGCTGTAATTGCCAAAGCTGACAAATTTGAAAAATTGCACAGAAGAACACCAGTTCCTAAGACAAAGGTGGTGCTCCTTACATGATTTGTTATGTTGTTATTTAACCATTCATGATGGAGATATCAATAAGCAGCTTCTCAAATGGAGCCATGTGGGACATGTGAAACACAGGAACACCCCATAATAACGACAAACAAATACTGATCTCACTGATCTTCTGCCACTTGTGCACATTCTGCTTGGAGACTCTGATTTCCAAAGGCATGTTGAGATGTACAATGATGGGGGGAGAGCAAACTTCATTTTTTCCTGGAGTAGCTGGTGACTGGAGGAGACAGATGGGCTCTCCTCTCAGGGAACTCCAAGGGCAGCACCAGTGCTAAATCCACTTCCTCTCTCTAGCATCCTTCAGAATTTGCCAGTTGCCCCAGACTGCCCATCAATCTGAAAGTCATCCCAGATCAGGGTGAAGAGGTGGAAAATGTAATTAAAGCACAAGTGACACGCTCACTTTTGTTTCCAGTTCTGTTCAGTGAAGTGGGAAGGGATCACAACCTTCTCCAAGCACAAGTAAGAGAGCTCCCATGTGGAAAGGTGTTGACTTGTCCCTTGGCAGTTCTGCTTTATCTTTTTCTAAGGTAAAGCTTTTCATGGTGATTTTGGATCTGAAGGTGCAGATTGCTTTGGGAATGACTTGTGGCCATGGAGACCAGCCAATTAACTTGGTTGCACATCTCTGTGAACTGAGAATGCATAAGAAAACCAAACTGAAAGCTACCCCTTTTAATATTTGTGACAAGTGTTAAAGGCAGTGCAATATTTAACAAAGGAAACAGGGAAAACAAAAGCCAAATACTAAATCCCTCCTCAAAAAGAAATTCTAAGTTCATCCCTACATAACTACTGATTGTGATATATGAGATATGTGCATACAAATATTTGGGCACTGAATTTAATTGATATTATGCTGATAGAGAAAAATCAGAGCTGGATCAGGGGTCCAATTTTCACAAAGACATTTTGCCACCTGGCTTCACAACAGAAGGAAAAAAAGCTTTTGATAGAACTGTCAGGTGATGATGAACTCAAGTTCAACTCCAACAAAGCGTAGCTTAGCAACTTTCTGTGATGAAGGAATGAATTTAGGCTGGTGTCTGACTGAACCCTTACGCTCCACACTTCTCTGCAAGAGTGGCTTCCTCTGCCTTATTCACCACTGAAAATAAGTAAACCAGACTTTTAACTGAAGCTTACCAATATCTCAAATGACAAAAAGCAGCAACTGTGGAGCAGGCACACACTTCCTGCCAGTGCCAGCCTTTGAGTTCCTCAGGTGCTACTTTAAATCATGGCTTTTCTCTTAATTTCAATTTTGTCCAGAGTGAGCAAGGTGAACTTTGGTGTCCACTCACTGATACCACGCTGAAGAATGGGCAGGAAACTCAAAACAAATTAAATAACTTGAATAGGCAAATCATTGTTGCAGCTCAGCAGCATAGTGCAAGAGAGCAAGTCATTTATAGCATTTTGATTGTTTCTTATAATTTAAAGCAACCTGGAAAGCATTAATAATAATGCTCGCTTCATTGAGATTCCCTTTGATATATTGTCTGGTACCTGCAATGTTTAATAAGGATGTTATAAATTGAACAGTTTAGGCTTTCTCTGGCACTTATTTTAGTAGAGAGCATGGAAGCACAAGTCTGATAAAGGCATAAAAGTGGAAGGAAATGAGAGACAAGTTTCAAGGAGACAGAACAAAGCAAGAAAGTTTGGGAGCTGCTGCTTTAGAAGACATTCCTTATCCTTTATGACTCACTCCAGCTCTTTCATTTCACATTTAATACTAGAATGGGAAAAGGCAGAATACCTAATTTTGTCTTGTATTTTGAAGAGGGTCTGGCTAAAACAAGAGTTGGATCCTAATTCTTTACGTACACAAGGGGTGTCAAAATAGCCAGATGTTTGGGTAACAGGGAACATGCAGTTAAATATACCTGCAAAGAGGAACCCTCATGCCAATCCCCCCTGGAAAACTGCCTTAAGGGAGGACACGTGCAGGTGTTCCTGCTGCAGGACAGCTGCACCAGCTGCCATCCCACCTCTTTGCCTGAGCACAGAGCAGGAGCCTCAGAACCCAGTTCAGAGAGGGACAGCTGGCATACCCTTGAGGGAGAGTTTTGAAACATTATGGAATATATACATTATATATAACATTATATATATAACATAACCCTGTATAACATAACCCTGTATAACATAACCCTGTATAACATAACCCTGTATTTCAATGATTACCTCCTGGTTAACCAAAATTATCTCTTGCTGCTTTTACTGTGTAATGTTGTGATAAGTCTTCTTCCTTGGGCTTTTAAAGCAATTTCAGATCTGAAGGCAGACACCAGGGAGGAGCAAACAAACAGAACTAGTTTTTTGTTTAGATTTGTTGTCTGTTTTTGACCAGACAGTGTTTCAAACTAGGAAACAGTGAATGGGGAAAATTAGAACCATGAAAACAGAAACGGCATTAAATTGTTTGTACTGGAAAAATGTCTGTCAGCTGTTGAAGAGGTAAGGAAGTCCTTTAAAAGTAAGTCTGCCAAAACAAAGTAGAGCCCAGCCCAGAACAGTGTAAGGGAAATTTCTCTTGGGGAAATAGAAAGAAAAGAAAGACAGGAAAGACCTAATTAAAAGTGAAGGTCTTGCAGTAAATAAATGATTAAACTTGCTTCAAAAGTGTGTAGAAACATGATTCTCTGAGAAGAATGCTAAGTTACAGTGTAGGAAAAATCCCCCACAAAATTGTTAAATTTTTTCTTTTCTAATGGAGAGTAGTAGTGAAATCCTACTGTTTTATAAACAGAGCATTAGAACACAGATATGCTTGCCTAATCAGTTACATTAGAATCCCCACGGCTTTCAGGAGACACCTATATTAGTTTGGATTAAAAAAAAAAATCCAATAAAAATAAGTTTATTATTTCCATTTTGGAGATATCTTCTCTCTCTACTGTAGAAAACTGCATCACTTTCATCTCAGAAGTAATTTTACATGCAAACCACAGTATTGAATCAGTATCATATTAAAACACATGAATAAAGGTACCAGTGGGAAACCAAATTAAGCCAGCACTTAAATGCTTTCTTAAATTATATTTCCTGTTGCAGTTTCCCTACTCCACTAAGTTGACTTGAAAGCTCTGAACAAGCATTTATTCTGTAGGGTACCCAGCTAGGCTGAATAGAAGCCCTGAGTATATTGAGTTGCCTCTTGAGAAAACTTAAGAGTGACAGGAAAAAATATGGAGTGGGAGGCTACAAAAATACAATTCCAAGAACACATCAGAGGAAAAAAAAAAAAGACACAGATGAAAATGTAAATGAATATGTAGGCATCTTAAGGAAATAGTTACAAAAACTAGGTGAGGAAGAATGAGCAGAGAAACCAAGCTTTTTGTTTCATTTTGTGGATTTTAGAAGCCTTATAATTATATGAAAAGCATAGTTGATATTTAATGAGTTGCAACCGGTTGCATTATTTTAATTAGTTTATGGCGATAAGGATGAATCCAAAGCAGACAGCTGTGAAGATTTGTTATTTTAATTAGCTAAGCAGACAGGAAAATCAAGAATAGTCTTGATCCACCACAGCAGACTCTGTTCAGCAGGGCCATGAGGGAAAAGAACCTCAGCAGCAGCACATCACGACTTCTGTACTAAAAAAAGTGGCTTGTTGGCTGTTTTAGACAGGGAAAACACTCCAAATAAATAGCATCCACTTCACAAGAGCAAAGCATTTCTGAGAGGCCAAAACAATAAGCATGACAAAGAACTGCAAAGATCAGAGCTACCAAGATTATTACAGCCCAGCAGTTGCTTGGACATGCTTGTGGTATGTGTTATGTACAGATTTATAACCTAAATATAGAATATAATTATGGATTACAGCTTTACCTGATTTGTTTTGGGGTCTAGGGATTAAATAGGTATTGTTCAATCAAAAAAGTTTAGGGCTTCTGAGAAGTAAATTGGATTAAGGGAAAGAATAACCACCTCCTTTTGAAAAGCTGCTGAGTATTTCCACACCAGTCATATGGACAGATAAATTAATTAAACAAATTTATGTCAGGATTCAAAATGTTGTAAGCAAGAATACAGTTGTTGGTATCTCTGGAAACTAAATTAAACATGAAAAAAAGGTTTCTTTTACATCATTCATCACCTTGTCTTTGTTCTTGATTGGATCTGCTGGGAGAAATGAACCTGGATTCATCTTATCCTGACCAACAACCTTAAAATTTGTTTCCTAGCAGCTGCTGGGCCACTTGTAACAGGCTGAGTGACTCTGTGACCAGCACAGTGACTTTCAGGTAGGCACAAGTCTGACCTCTCAAGCTAAGCCCAGGCTCACCCCTAGTCCCTGGGTTTGAAAATAACCAGTTATTTCTGACTCTGTTCACATTCTCCACATACATTTTCAATCCTACTTAAAGATAAGTTATTACTACACACAAATTACAACACATAGACTTATGAGTTAATAATTTACTTGTCTAGCTGGGGAATTTTCCTTTTAGTGCATTATAGATGAACCACAGACAAATTCAGTACTTTCTTGAATTAAGCTCATCTAGCCAATCTAATTCTGAATATATCAAGCACTGCTGTTCTCTGTGGGGACAATTTAGGATGAAGTGTGCTTTGGTATAAGGAAGATTGTCAAGTATTACCCAAGACTGAATAGAAATCTATAAAAGATGCCAACACCAGCAGTAGCACAGTTTGGATTACTAATCTCTGCTTTCTCACAGCAAACATTATTGGGTTTTTTGGCCAAAACATTATTGGGTTTTTTTGGCTGCTACAAAAAGATCATTGGTCCTTCACAGAAATTAAGAAGGAACTGTTACATAAAAATGTTTAAATAGAGTCAACACAGGAAGCTTTAAACAAAGCCATTCTTTCCTTATATTCAGGGATTAGTCAATCAACAATTAGATGACTTTAGACTGACAATGGCACACAAACATTTTCCTTCCTGGAGGGTGTTTGCAATGCATAATTTTAGGCACACGGCAGCCTTGTTAATGTGCTCTGTATCTTGCATGCTCTCCACCTTCAGAAATAAAGGAATTTCTTCCATTGAGGACATCTAGACTTAAACAGTTTAATGCTGTTTATAGCTGGTTCCAAGAGGCTTGGGTACAAATAAAGCCTACAGGTGTCAACAGGGAATGCTGAGTGGATTTTGAATTAGCCACCAAACTGGTAAGAGATAAAGTACACAGGGCACTAGACTCTTCCTATTACACTGACAGCAGATATCACTAGAAAAATATAGAAGCTTAAAAAGTTGTTTTCCCTCATCCTGGTACATTTTGAATTTGGCACTTAAAAGCCACTGAATATGAAGAGTCAGGCCCACAGTGTGTTTCCCCTCTGAACAGAGCATCCTTTGTACTCTTCAAAGCCTGATGTCACTTGTGTCTCCCCTTCCTTTTTGAATCTAAGCAATGCTGAATCCATTTATTGTTGCTAATTGTCCTTCATTAGTTACCTTGCAGTTTTGATTGGTTTGACTCTTCACCCTAATTGATTTGCTACTGTAATTGACTTTCCCCTCCACTGATTTGCCTTGTGTGTTTTATCATTTTAAAATGTAGAAGAAACACAAAATGGAATTAAATTCCCAGTAATTGCTTATTACCATCTTGTGGTGCTTTCATTTCCCACTCCTAAGAAAACTGCAGCACATGGCTTCAAATTTGTGTGCTGGGCCTTTTTTTACCAGTATCCAT
This sequence comes from Dicaeum eximium, assembly GCA_013396995.1. Lineage (NCBI taxonomy): Eukaryota > Metazoa > Chordata > Aves > Passeriformes > Dicaeidae > Dicaeum > Dicaeum eximium. Next base: position 262,638 of record VWZP01008545.1, read on the forward strand.
GATGTTTCTGAAATATCATCCTGTGTCTTCCATCTTCATTCTTTTTTTTTGCTGTTCATTCCTGACATTGAGATCTTACTGCAGCTCTTCACCACTTCCCTGAAGCCCATCCTAAATTCATTAATATCCACAACCCTTTCCTCCACCTCTTCTACTTTGCCTCCTTTATGTGGAAGCAATGAGAGTTTCACAGGGTACATAATAATCCACACATGCAAAAACCCTGCCAAGTTTAAATCCTCTGCAACACAAATAGACTGTGGACTCCCAAGCTATACATCAACAGATTTTTTCCCACATGCTTGTTGCAATATTTTGATAGGGTGAAGAGAGGAGCCTCTCTTTTTCTGGCATGACATCTTTAACCTGTAACCATGTATTTCCTGAAACACCCAGAATAGAAATACACCAAAGAAAGGCCAAATTACACCTGAATTGAAGAAAGGATGAACAGTGTCATTAGGTGGGGCATCCATCTGGTCCCACCCATTCCAGAACCAATGCACCACTAGAGCTGGGTGGGCACAGTGTTTCCCTGAGTCCTGTGAAAAGAAGAGCAAGGGGATAATTCAATGCACTGTTCTTAGTCCCATTTCATCCCCTTCTCTTGCTTCTCCATTAAAGTCCTTTCTGTCCAATTATTGCAATATTCCATCCTCACTCCAACTCCTTTGCACAACTGCTTTTCATCCTCACTCACAGTTTTGTCGCCTTCTTTAACTGCAGCTTTAACACTTCCCCTTCATTTTCTTACCTTCTTTGCTTCCACCTCCAGTTCAGAAGTGTCTCATTTTCCTGCCTGCTGACTCCTTAAATCTGCTCCCCTGCTCCCAGCTCTCTTAACCTCCTACCAACCACTCTCTTCCTCCTCACCCTTAGCTGATCTTGGTCTTTGCATCTATACTTCTTACAAAACAATTATATTCTCTTGCCTTCTTTTTTTTTCCTTCCTTAATGTAGTCAATCTTGTTCCCTCCCTCTCCTTTCAATTCCTCCTTCTGTGATCATAGAATGGCTTTATTTTCATGTAGATTTGGACTCTAAAACGCCTTCTGAAGATGCAGAGGCAACATTCCTGCTCCCAAAACAACAGTTGAGTCCATTTTACTAATGTTCCTCCTACTGAGCTACATCACTGCTTAGTAAATGGTCCAAAACTTACACAGACATACAGATGTATATATAAAAATAAAATAACTAAAACCAATCTGAGCACAGCCATAGGTATCAATGAACTGAAAAAAGGGCCATGTTATTAGCTATGTAGGGAGAGACTGCCTTTAAGTTAAATTGTGCATGGAGAGAAGGGGGCATAGTGAGTGAACAGCTGGAGGAAATATTGATTCAGACTAGACCTGGTCAGGAACAGCTCTCTCTCACTATAAAAATTTCACTTTATAAAGTAATCTATTCTGACCTGCACTGGGACACACCCAAACTTCTTCAAACTTCTCTTTTCTTTGACATGAAAAAAATTGGTTTTACTCTTTAATGAAGAGAGAGTTAGAAAGTTCTTCATTAGTGTCATTACTAATTTTGCATACTCTAGGGAAATGACCCCTTTGCAGCAGAAGTTAATTTTTGGTGTCCTGTTAATACCTGAATGACAACACACCTGAGTTACAGACACTTAGTTAAGGCACCTTATTAACTGGGAGAGTTCAACCTACAGAACCTCCCTAACAATGTTTTTTACTGAAATAGGAGCACCTACAAGGAGAGGTCCCATGGAAATGGATCCTAAAACAAACACAAATTGATGAACAGTACATTAAGGAGCTGCACTGAGTTCCAGGCTTCTTATCTAATTCAAAAAGCTACAAGTCTCCCCCTGTGGAGATTGCTTCTTCAACTGCCTCTTCCTGGAAATCTTGGATGGAGAGATCCTAAGAACATTTTTGGGCCTCTGTGGTTTTCAATTTACAAAATAATTTTTTAAAAAATGGAGAACACCTCCTCCTCACATTCTCGACTGGTAAAATCCCAGCACCACCAGCCTGATCTAGGTCAGTGTGTACTGCTCAAAGATTCCACGAAAGCTTACGAATCTTCTCTCCCAAAAAAATGTTCTTTCGTACAAAATGTTCTGAATTCATTTATTGCTTTGGCCAATTTATATCCAGTCTCTCTGCTGAATTTGATACCAGGAAAGAGTGGACATCAGCAAGCTTGGTCATCACACTGAATTAATAAAAATTTAAATTCTATGAAACAGAGAAAATACCACAGATTCTTCTTTATTTAATTGCATAGAGTTATTCTATGACTGAGGCCACAAATAGTTACTTTCTCAGTTGCTTATTTTAATTGCAAGTTTGTAATTTTCTACACAAGTTTTAGAATCTCTTTCTTGTAGGCTGTATTTTTAGAGGTTCATTTACATTGTTCTGCTATATTACAGAACTGCATATTATTTGAAAAGCAAAAATGACAATTTATGGAGAGTCAATTTTAACTGCATTTTTTTTTGTTTTTCCCTTTTCTTAATTAGAATGCTTGTTAATTGAGAGTTTTCAAAAGGAGAGCCAAGACATTCTTACAGTATTTAATATCTCCTAACAAACATTTCACTCTATTTATGCCATGGACTTGTGAAAACAGCAAAACAGTAATAAGAAATATACTTCAGTTTATAGTAAATTGATGTTTTCAGTAAAATATAATTAGAGTTACTATGCAAAATGGGATAAATAAGTTATTCTGGTGCTCATAGTACCCAGCATAACATATTTGCATCTTAGACACATGGGAAACAATATTTGTAGAGCAGCATAGTGGGTACCTTTGCCCCAGTTGCTCTGCACAGTACCTGTATTTCCCAAAGAAAATTTTATTTTAGATACTCATGCTTACTTTTCTTCATAGCTACTCTTCATTTGTTTCACAGTCACCATGGAATTAGGTAACAGCAGTGGGCAATTCTTAAAAAAATTCTCAAACTAGATAATTTTCTCAGGAGAAACATGGATTTGGGCTATTTTTTCTGCAGAGCCCAAGAACGTCTGCAGATTAATTTTTCATGAGATCCAGCCTGTACACTCCAGCACACGGCAGATTTTGCTGCAACATGATTAATACGAAGCTCTGTGCTAAGCACTTGTTAGGCACTAAACGCTTCCCAGAGTCCACATCCGTCTCTCTGTGGGATTGTTTGGAAGCTGACCCAGAGCCAGGTCACTTCAACAGGGATTCCTTGATGTGAGAACTAAAGGACATTGCACAACATCCTTGTGTGTGTGGATAGATAGATAGACAGACAGAGAGATGGATACACACAGATACACCTGTGTATCCAGACACAGGTACACACAGACATGAGGTCTTGGCACTGTTATTCCCTGTAAAGACAGGACACCAAACTGGCGCTCTGGATTCTATCCTAGGACTTGTTTAGATGGAAAGGGTAATAGTCTGTGCCTTGGCTTTCAGCATTTAAACAGTTTACATGATAATTTCTCCTGGTAGCTTGACTATTCCTATGATTTGAGCTCAATTCCATCCTTTGTGGCTTGGGCTGGTTTCTGCTTTATGAAGACCTCATCTATGGATGCAAGGCCTGGAACCCCCAACATTATGCAAGGTGATGCTCAGGCACATGGTGCAGATGGGTGGCAGAGCCATGGGCCACTCTTGCCTCCCAGCTGACTTTTAAAAAGGCTCTACTTGGACAGGTAAGCCTGACCTCATTGCCTGCTGGTAATTTCATGCTGCTGAGAAATGCATTCTGCAATGACAGCTCATGATGGGGTCTGTCAAAAGGAAATAGCAAAGAGACTGCAAACCACTAACGAAATAGCCTAACAAATATTGCTGGAGGACCATACTAAAAGGAGCACTATTAAGAGAGAGGCAGGAAAAATAAACAGCAGGAGACATTTCAATACAATTGTTTCGTTTAAAAGTGTAGTAACTTCCCAGATTTATCTCTCTGATAAACTACCACTGCTCAATTTTTACCCACGTGTGTTGTGTAAGTAGCTGCTGACATTGCTCACGTGCTATGCAGTCCACAAGATTTTATACCCAAAAGGATCATACTTAAACACTTTCATTTAAATTAAAGGTGTCATCAATGCTGGCTTTTCATGGCTCATCAAGGTTTTGATCTGACCTTGCACATAAAGCAGAATAAGCGTTTGGAAAGTAAGTTAAGCTTGGAAATGTAGAGATCAGTAAATTCTTTACCTAAAAAACAGATAGGTGCTGGGAAATGCCCAGCATTCTGACAATATTCACACCAGATTATCAGTGTCAGCCTAATCCTGAATGGTCACCAGCCTTCTACCCCGTCATGATGTCCATTATTCACTTGAACAGCAGCCTAGCTCAAACAACTGATTTCATGCAGACTGTTAAATACAGAGAGAAAAGCTGCTCCAGTGGGAAGCTTTACTTCATAGCAACATAAAAGACTAATGTGTTGCCTTGCTTTGACCCAGATGGGATTGCTTACAAGCAAATAGCAAATCCTTGATGTTGGATTAATTTCTTTTTCAATCTCTGATGAGGGAATCCTTCCCTCAACTGCTCAACTACACTTATGTGAAGTTACACATTTTCAAACACTTTGGTTCTTTACTTGCTTGTGCTGCTACTGCATTATTACATGACTGCTACAAGTGAGAGCTGAATAATTTTTATGCCTATTTTTTTCTACCTGAAGATAATGGCACGAGGCCTGCAGAGATGGCAATCAAACATATTGGGCATGAGATCAAGGCCACTTTACAGCACTCATCTTCTCTCACGAATTTCACATATCCACTCACCCTCTCAATCAATCTGTTGTTATTCTATTTGCCTTATGTTCTAACTCAACATGTCATCACTGTTCAAAATACATCACTTCTACCCTGGCACACTACTTTTGCCTGTCAGCTGTCATGGAGAACTTGTGACCAATCAGTATTTTGCTTTTTCTGCTAGGGACCACTTGAAACATCCTCAATCACTTCCCAAGAGACAAACTTTGTCTCTTGCCAAAGTAAGTCACCACATTAGTTACCTGGGTTTTCACATGCCATCTATGAGCCTGAATCAGAGTTACAGAGCAGGGTTTACTAAGGGTGAAAATCAGAAGGGTTCTGTATGTGATTGCATACACTTCATGTGAACTAAACACCTGACTAAAAGACAGAATTTGATAAAAACTGTTTTGGTAACATCTGCTGCAGTAACTAGTAGCCACTACTCTGAAACACAACAGTTGGTGCATACAATCCATAGAACATGCTGGGTATGGAATCCATAGAATAGGTGTTGTATACAAAATGAGGCATTGCTAACAGCCTTTGTGTCTGAGCTACAAAATCATGTAGGATTAAGGGACCCTTAAGAAACCACCTACTTCAACCTCTTGGTCAAAGCATGGCCAGTTAGAGAAGGTTGCCAGGGCCTTGTTTATATCATTATTTCCAACCACAGCTCTTAAAGTATTATCATTCTTCTGCCTCAGTAAAGAAAAGTTAAGTAACAATTCTGTTGTAACTTTGGGTCCTCTTATGGAAGCTTCACTGTCATCACAAGCCTCCTTAATACCAGGAATTTTTAGCACTGCCTCTCTTAGGCCTGGATTTCTCTCCTGTATATCATTAACATTTCATGCCCTTACAGAAGGAATGCCAGAGCTACTGTCTTGTGGCTCCTGTGTTTACCTGCAAGTACAGTCAGCTGCATTATCCAAGGGATAGGACACTGAGTGATGGCAGGTAATTGGTGTACGACTGAGCTGGGCTCCAGCCAGCTCAGAAGCCTCTCCCCTTGCTCACTGCTCTGGGAGAGTTTATTTGCACAGGCACCAGAGCACGTCCTGGTGCACATCCAGGAAGGCTGGCACCAGCCTGAAGCCAATGAGCCCTGATAAACTCAGCCAAGCTCTGTTGAGGGGCCGGCTCTCCATCTTCCCACTGTGCTCCCCTCACTCCTGGTTCTGGGAATACAGCCCAGACCCACCTGAGCAGGCTCTGTGCACTGCCAGGCTTGGTTGGGAAAACAAGCAGCCTGCTTCTGGGCCTCAGTTGGATCTGAAAGCCACTTAACCATATTTGTATTATGCTGCACCTGCCAGACCCAGACTGGAGGGTGAGCCAACACAAAACCCACCCAGCTGGCTGTGTCCATGGCACTGCTCACACAGCAGGGATCCCGTGCCTATGGAAAACAGTGTGGTCTTGTTTGTCCTTAAAACAATCATGAGTTCACAACTCTAAAAGAAATCAATCTAAATATTCCTAGTTTACATTACCTGATTACAAACATAATAGTGAGCTTTACTCATTTGTCTGAAGTGGAGATGCTGAAGAAGATAATGTAGCTCTTTTCTAGTTGCATCAATATTGTGAAACGCACAGAAAGATGCTCTGACTCGTCCAAATTAACATTAATAATGTTTCTCCTTCTGTGTCAATCAAGCACATCTAAACGATGGCTGAGAGTTGACCAACAAAAGGTAATTGATTTTTCTGACATTTATTTGCTTACACCCAATAACCTCATTCCTCAAAGTAAGTTCATCAGTATGCTGAAAGACAAGCTCTAAATTCTGGTATTTGAAAGCTTGAATGGCTGCTGCTCAATCTTATAAAGCTGGAAAACGCTAGAAACAGAAGTATTCTGTATGAAGGAGAAAGACAGGAATGACTGCCCAGCACAGCAGCAGAGATACAGAGAATTCAATCAGTTACAGCCCCCCAATCTTCATTAAACATCAGTTTTCAATTTGCTGTAGCTTCAGCTTATAAAGTGCTTTTCACATTTAAAAGGGGTTAAGTTTAAAGACTCAAACCATTGACATTTGTACAATTTACTGTACATCTGTAATACAGTGGCAATGTCCTGCATCACTTGACTATCACTGCTAAGAGAAACTGCACTCACCTGCTACACACTGCACCTGGATTCCAGCACAGATATTAAACAACCCAGTTTGCTCTTTGGAAATATCCTCTTTAGGGCAGTCAAGCGTATCCAAAATAGAAATGAGCTCAGATGATTCAAATAGTTAAAATAATGGCAAACACACTGGCTTTGTCAGGGAGATATACAAAGCACTGGGAAGCCACAGTGTTGCAACATTTTTACATTAGTGGCTGTTTCTTGTCTGCCTTCCAAGCTGAGTAAAAATGCCCACAGACATCACAAGAGAATAACTTTTTAAAGTAATCTTTGTTTTATGTAGGAAATTAGGCTAAAAGCACTGAAAAGCGTGGATCAAACACCTTCAAAAACTTGCTCAGAATGACAAGGTAGCAAATCCATTTGTTGGAAGGTCCGATTTGAGACATTCTCTTTAACTCAAGTGTAGCAGAGATTTATGCTCAATTCAGATACCAAATTCCAGGGCCACTTATTTGGTTTCCAGGCAGGTTGTTTAGTTTTACATCTGTCATTCTTTGGACACAGCTATGAGCCTCATTATTAATTTCTAGCAATCAAGGCAGCCTCAAAGCCTGATTTTCTCATGTTGTTGTTTCTATGTCTCCCAATGATTTATAGAAAAAAAATCTCTGTGTTTATACAATGTGAACTTCTTTCAACGCACATAAGCTTTTCAGCTAATTTTTAACTGATAATTTACAAGGTTTTTCCACTTAGCAAGCAGCTAAGGTAACTTCATTCATCCATCATAAACAACATGAAACTATTTTGCCCTTGATAAATTCTGGACTTATAGGGATTTTTGTGCAGCAGGTCAGGAACATGGACAGTATGATACAGCTACAGGAGTGAAGTTTCTTGTTAATATTCTTTGACATGCATTTTTTGCATAAATGCAGACTCCAGAAAGCAACTGGTTAAATTGCAGGCTATAAGGACAAAGTATTCCAATTTGCAATGTTCATTACAAGCTTGTAGTTCAGAAAACACTGGATAAATCTCAGCAATTTACTCAGTATTTAGCCTAAGTGACTTCATACCCAGGAGTAATTACACTGTGCATGCTCTTCCAGACAGGAATGCTGGGATGCTCTGCAGAACAGAGCTGTAACTGAGTTTCTTCCTACCTGAGCCTTGGTAAGTTAAACTAGCCCCAATTTTAGCAGAATCCTTTAGTTGCCTGAAACAAAACAAGGTATTGATCCTTTGCCAGAGGAGGATAAGGGTGGTTAGTAATTCACAGGATCATGTTCCTCTTCTCACTCCATTTTGTGCTTTTTGTTTAGACAAATTTGAAGTGTAAGAATGACTATCCCTCAAGGTTTGAAAAGTAAAAATACACGTGACTTTATGTAAATGCAGAAGGTGTGCTATCCTCAAATGAAACCCTTGATTCAACAATTCTAAACACACCAGCACTTGCAAAGTTGTAGAGATTAATTCACATGGCTGTGAATTGATTTATCTCTTACTGATTTGGCCACATTGATTATTCTGATGCCTTCTTAACTGGCTTAACTTTGGATGTCATTTTTAGTATATGTGCTTACTATACTCCTCTCATTTGATTTAAATTACAGCTGTGAATCAATTCTCTCTACCATGCAACTGAATTTTCAGATATGGTTTCACTTCATTTTATATGAGGTTATTTAGCTTCCCTCCCCTCCCCCCCCAGACTGTTTCAATAAATGTGTATTCATTCTACAGGGTTGCAAATGGAAACAGTATTTTACTTTTACTAATTTTAATAGTGAGGCTCGGCTCATGGATAAATCTCACTCAGCATCACAGAAGGGATACATTTGCTAACTTACAATATCTTTCCCACTTAACAAGCTTCTCAGCTTCTTTTTGGAATCAAATCCCTGCAAATTCAGGCAAATTTCTCGTCAGTGATTCTGGAAACTGGTGGACACTTGACAAGATGTGAATACAAAAACAATGCAGTGGCTTCTCCTCATGTTTAGATTTACCCTCAACCCCTCCTTTCCTAGTCCACCTTTTTTGTTGTTGTTGTTTCATACCCCACAGGAAGAAGAATAAAGATATTTTTAGATATCAACAATTAAAAAAACCCCACACCACTAAAAGATTTTTGCAGCCAAGAGGAACAGCCTTTGTAAAATAGCCCCAAGACTGGTTTTGCACCACAGTCCATATTCACAGTAGAGGATACAGATTCTCATGAATGGGCACATAATGTTGTAAGCAGTAGTGTAGCTGCAGATGCAGCCCTATTCAGGATAAATGTAGCTTTTTAGAATCTCTATACACCCTAAAAAACAACTCCTCCTTTTTCCATAGTCTCAATTGCAGGTTCTAAGCAATTATTTTATAATATTTTTGAAGTGTAAGACTTTTCTGTACAATCTTTCATTCAAGATCCAGTAAAAGTGTACCTGCCATCCTTACACTGTGCTACAGAGCACACGGATGTGTTTTTACCATCAGACAGATAATCTTCAGGAGCTGCTTTTGCTCTGTTTGTCAGAAGTAATGCTTTGTACACCTCTGCTGGGAATGCTGAGCTGGCTGCTGAATACAGAGCCAAGAGGTCTAGATATTGGCTTCCTTCCTTTTAATTATCATCTCACATGTAAAGGAGACTGTTTTATCCTTCTGAGCACAAGGGTCATATAAATAGTCTTTAGTACAGAAAAGAGCTAGACAGTTTCATGGTTATAATTTAGAATGTAGTTCCACTTCAGTTATTTAGTCTTGAAGCCAAATGAAGCAGAGAAATGTGAGGTTTTTATGATATTATCTCTTCCAAAAATATTGTTTTGATCTTATTCAAATCTTTCTTCCTGGTAAGCCAAAGACATTTTATTGAGATTAGCATTTTTTTCTATGAAAGTGAAAATTAAACATTCCAGCAATTTCCTATAGCCCAGATGGAAAGAAATAAGGCCATGTGTTTTCTGTTCATTTTTTCCCCTCCCTGAAAGCCACATTAATAAAACCAACTCATCAAAAAATTCAGCTACAATGTAAGTATCTTCATTTCAACTCATGCTGTCAGTGTTTGAACATAACCTTGACTGATTTATTTTTTGAGATTATATTAATTTGAGGAATTTCAGTAGGTAGATGTACTATAGACTTTCCTAAGTCCCTTGACTGAGCATAGCATGACATTCTGATTAAAAGATTAGCACTTTGCTGTATCAGTAGAACACATTTTAAATGGATTAGGAACCAACGACTGGACAGATCTCAAAACAGAGCAAGTTACTATTCACAGAAATAAGGGGATTTCTTAAACCATGCAACTGCAAAATTGAGCTAAGACTCATAGTCAGAGACCTGCACAGAGTTTTTTGTTGCTCTGCACTTTGAAACAGAAAAAGTTGGAATATGTACACATATTTGTATCTAGTTCTCATTAAAAAGAGCCAGGTGGGTCTTAATACAAGACTCTACCTGGATGGAACACCAGGAAGATGATTCTCTTTTAATGTGCTTCCATACTTGTGTGACAAGGGAGAGAGAGCAGCACCACTTCATGAACACCAGCAGTTACAAAAGCAGAAATCATCAGAGCTGTCCCAGCATTTCAGGAACGACTACATTTACCATGTCTGCCTCCAATAGGCCTGCTTTATTAAAAGAGCCACTCTGATCCCATTGTGGTCTCCAGAACTCTGCAAAGACCTTCCTGAAAATGAGCCAAGACGTTCAGGAACAATTCCCAGTTTGGTTCCACCATCAGTTTAACCCCTGCAGGACCATGAGCACAATTGTAGCTGTGCAAGCTGTTCCTGTTCACACTGCTGACAAATGGGGGGTGATAACTTGCCTGAACACTTGCAAGGCAGGGAATTCCCCTGCTCCCACTTCAGAGGAGTGGGTTACAAGACATGTTTTGAAATAACTGATGCATGGCTCTCAGCAAAACTTTGAAATACCATCATAACCATGTGATGGTATACCATGAAATACCATGTCTCACAACATGGTACTCTCCTGGCCAACAAAGAAAAACATAGGTCTTAAAACATCCTTCATTAGTCTTCAGAGGGTTGAGGATAGAAACCCTGGAGTAGCCACGCTCACGAATCTTGATTTGTAAAGAGCTTGGATTAAACAGGGTCAAAGAGGAGGGTTAAAAGAGAGAGATAGAGCAGCCTTCTTGTCCCAGGTGAGACTGAGTAAGGGAGGAAAGAACCTAAAGCATGTGCCTAAGTGGGACCCTAAAACTCAGGGACCTTTTTGCCATGTGTGTAATAAGGCTTTAACTAAGTCCTCTTCGTTAGATAAGATTCTGTGAACCACTTTTAAGCAAGTAGCTTGCAATTTCTGAGGGCAGCTTAAAAGTTTTTGGTGCTTAATTGTGAAGAAAAAGTCTCAAAATTCTTTGGGGCTGGAACAACTTTGCTACCTTTGACTCTAAACAAAGAAAAACTTCCTTGCCTTTTTGTGTGTGGGGACATGGGATCACTATTCCCACAAAACCAGGCATGTTGGTAAGTGACACAGGGGACAATCTGGAGAGCAGCAGAAGCACCTGGCCTTTCCATGATATTAGAGTATTTTTGCTTGACAAAGTTTGAAATTCACAGAAAAGAGATGTCTACTTAATTAAAAACAACTAATCCCCTAATAATGCCGCTACCAAAAAGATTTGTCTTTTAGCAAACACATTTTCCTATCCTGATAAAATTTATCAAAATCATGTGGATCTGCTTCTGTCTTCTCTATATGCGTGTGCAGTCAGGTAAATAAACATGCACTAAAGCATGGAGACAATCCACCTTGGTTATCCTTTTGGGTACTGTTTTTGTTTTCCCTCCATCATTACTCTTGCTGTTTCTGCAGCATAGTGTCACTTGTAAGCACACGTCTGCAAAATCAAAAGAATTCTTTGTCTTCTTCATCCTCCCGACCAAGTTTGATTTATCTTAGCACCAGCTATCAAACCTGAAATATAAACATTTTTTCCCTGACACAGGGAATTATCATAGAGTCATGAAATACCCTGAATTCAATGAGACCCACAAAGAACAATAGGATTTGTAGCTGTTCTTGGTTAGGGGGAAAAAATATAAAAATAAAATCACAGGATTCACTTCTTAGGTGACTATGCCTCATGGATGCAAAAATCACATGATCAAATCCCCCCACCCCAAATATTTAGCTTGCTGACACATACTGTAAAGTGCCTTATGTTTGATCATGCAACAGTCTAATGAATCAATTAAAATCAGCCCTTCAGTCCAGGCAGCGCAGAGCATAATAATCAAAATTACAAACAGAACTGCTGCATTGATTTTTGTTAATCTAATCTCTCCCTCAGCACCAGCCTATCATTAGATCCTTACACCTCCCCAGCTCCTGCCTGGCAGCAGTGACAGCTGGGGCTGTAGCTGTATTGAAGGCATTCTCATTAAACAAAGCCAGCCATTATCAAATACACTCATCAAAAAAAATGTGACAACTGCCACTCGTGACTCAAGGATTGTATAACCATAAAGCAACTCCCAATACTGCCATAAAATTAGTAAATAAGAGCTCTGCATAAAGCAGGGAAATACTTATTAACTTTGCTTTTTGTAGCACTTAATATACCATTGTTTTAATTGTGTTCATTTGTTATATCTCTGCTCTACAGAAAGCTGCTGGAGTGGTTTGTAAATCCTATTGTGTCAAAAGACAAACAACTGACTCAGTCTGCAGTGCAGGAATAGGCAACAGAAAATCACTTAATCCCCAGGTGGTTTAGTTCTACCCCACTGGCTGTGATAAAGGTGTAGACACAGGAAAGCAGATTTAGTACAAATATCAAAAGCAAGGCTCAAATCCTAGGTCCCAATTGGCCTCTTAGTGTACCTCTGAAATTCAAGGGCTGGGATAAGAAGGCTGCTTCAAACAGTCAACAAGTATTTTTTTCCATATAAACCAGCCCTTTATTAGGCTGGGAAAAGAGTGGCCACAGCATTACTCATAACAGGCTCCTGACCCTAAAGGGCATAATAAGGTCAAAAAGTATGCTGAGAGCTGCACCACTAATTAATGCTCTCATCCACAAGTAATACAAGGAATTCTACATAACTTGTTATCCCAAAAAAGGCAAACAATGTTGCTCTAGTGAGCTTTCTGGAGGATCCTCTCTTTCATCATTATCAGGACTGTAAAGAAATTAACTTCCTTATCTAGTTGCCTAATTTTTAGAGATGTGAAAACTCCTATGTGTCACTGAGTAAAATGGACAAGAAAAACTGAACATCATTGAAGAACACAACTGAAGGAAAGTTCTTTGGCAAAAAGAGACTTGTAATTAAAAAAAAAACAAACCGAAAACCAAAACACAACAAACCCAAACAACCAAACAAAATACCCCAAGATTCAAACTACAAGAAAGACGGTCAGTCCCACAATTATTTGAGCTCCGGTTGCCTTGCATGAAAAATCTACTCTAGCTCTTCAGTCTTGTGTGCTCTATGCTGCATACATAATTAAAGCCTACCATTTTTTATTACAGAGAACAAGTGGCTAGATTTTTACCAGTGATATAAAAATAACATGACATTTGCTTTGGAACGCTAGTAAAAATTTCGTGATCAAATGCAAGGTGTTCTATGGAAGCTTCCTTTCTCTATCATTATCTGTCATTTTCAGTCAAAACACAGCTAATATTGGACATCTGGGAGAAAGGCTGCTTTTGCAGGCTTTGCTTCATGAGCAGAATATGGCAAATAACAGGATATTTTAAAGTTTTTCCCCTTTGTGGTCAGAAATAAAAAGCATAATAAATATGTTAAAAAGGGCTAATGAGTCCCAAGCAGGAAGATCTTCATCTTTCGAAGACTTTTATGAACCGTAATTATCTAATTACTGTTAATTGGTTGAGTGGGATGAGGGAGTACTATGGGTGTAGGAAGTCATGCATTGTGCTGCACACTCGAACTCATCCCAGCACCACTGGGTGTGATACACAACTTGCTCAGGAAAATCAACAATTTCCATGGAAAGTTTTTTGATTGAATTTGCACTTTTCATCTTTGGTTTAAGAACTATTGCTGATTCTTCATGCCCTGTGCATGCTAAGTTAGAAAAGTTGACTGGCTTCCTCTGATGCCCATGAAATCTAGAAAAATCCAGAGAATATACATTTTTACTTTCTTTTTTACAAAAACACCTTCACTCTAAATATTGCACACTGCAGCCCTGAAGTAAGCCTGAAGCAACGAATTTTTTGCATCCTGAATCCCAAGCACATACCAAAGGGCTAACTCTAATGCAATTTCCCAAAATGGACTCTGTGAACTCATCATGAAGCCTTAAAAACTTCTGCAAATAGGAGTTTTGGCTCATGCTGGTGCCACTCTGTATTTGTACATATGATTTTAATTATCCCTAGAACAGTGCTAAATGGTCACCACCAGTGAGGATTGTGGCAGTGCTGTGACTCAAGGATTAAACCCTCTTCAAGCAGTTTAATGGGGGTGAAATGATGAGAAAAGTATCAGTTAGGCACAATGATAGCTTTTGATACTCAACTTTGTGCCCGAACACTTTTGCAGGTATGATTATTAAAATCTCATCTAAGCTCGAAACACGAAGAGCAAAATTATGTGCTTGACTAATTGTTACTCTGATCTAGCAGAACTTCAAATGAGTGGCCACATGGTGAAGAAGGCTGTGAGGAGTCAAGCTTTTTTCTCCAGAAGCTTAGAACAAAACTCACAATGCTAGACAAGTGGAATACCTGACTAATATCTTGATCTTTGGTCAAATGCTTTATAGTTCTGAGAAAACTGAATGTGAGTATTTTCAAATTTCTGATGTGTTAGGAAAAGCAATGGAAGGGAAAACAAATGGGAGCACCACTGTCTGGCACACATCATTACCTGCTCACCCGGGTGGGCAAGGCACAGACTGAGCCTAATAGCCCTCCTTTGTCTTCTAAAACACAGCCCAGGGCCCTAAACACATTACTTACTGTCCAGAAATCGGTGTTTGATTAAACAGCAACTTTGCTTATTAACACCTACTGCAGTGACAGGTCTGTGGTGACAGTGCACACACACAGCAGCATCACTGTCACTACAAGATTAACAGGCATGTCAGGGTCTGAAGAGCAGCCCAAATCTGTTGAATCAGGGAAGGATAGACACATCATTGCTGCCTACTCCTCATATCTCAGGTAATTGAGCCAGTAAAGTGCTCTCCCTGAGAAGCTGGAAATGCACTAGTTCCTTCTGTAATAGGTGCCTCTGCCCAGTTAGCAAAACGCTGGCAAGGGAGAACAGAAGTATTTTTAAGAAAAAGATAGCAAGGTATGCTTTGGCATGGAGGAACTCAGTGAGGAGAGTGAGACCTCAGAAATGAGAAGGGTAATCTGAATACAGAAGAAATATTGCTGTCTGCACTTACATCACTCTTATGTTTTGCAACCCACTGTAGTTGTGAAAATAGCCAATAAAAGCTGCTTTTATTCTGTTTAGTTTCCTAGAAAAGCTGAGATTAAGTGCTCTTTGGAAGATCATTTCCACTTAACTACAAAAGCACTACTCTCACTATATTACTATTACTGCACTACTTCATGCTCTATGTTTCAGACAAAATACTATGCCCAAAATAGTTACTCTCACATTTTGTTTTGCAATATTTTTCACCCAAAATTTCTGTTACAGGCTGGCTGTGCTTCCAATGAAAGAAAAACTCCCACGTGCAACTGGACCAGAGGTGCTAAAAAATGTGTTATGGGTCCAGAGCCTCAGCAGTGCTTATCAGAGCTTTGAGAGATTCAAACTGTGCATATCCTTCATAGCCTGGGCTTGATCAAACAGCCATGACTTCTGTGACCAGGAGAGGCAATTCCAGGATCCATAAGAGCACACAGCCAGCTGTAACTTTTGTTTACCCAGCCTCAGCCTCTTTTAGTACTGGAGTGTAGGAATAGCGAGTGATGACTTGGGATTTTGCTCAGCAACATAATAAACCCCCATCCTTCCAATGTTGTTTAGAAACAGCAACAACAATTTCAAAAGTAGCTTGAATAGCACTTAAATTTGTGTTCCAAACTTTCACTGTCAGTCTCACACCATAATAGCCCAGCATTCTATAGTGAAGAGCACAGACATACAATTGAAAGCTGTGCAAACTGTTCTACTTCCTCCATGTCTTGTAAAAGCTTGGCCTGAATTTTTCAATAAATTGAACACTTGTTCTCATTCTATGCACCAGCCTAAACAAATCTGTGAGAATTTCATGATCTTTCTACTCTTTTCTTTGCTATCTCGATGTTGACATCAGATTTATCACAAGAGTTTCTCACCATCCTTGATTAATTTTGTAAGCAGCACTATAGGACGATCAACAACACATTCTCTTAATTTTACATCTGATCATCCAGCAAACATAATTTTTCCTGAAGTGTTTTCCACAAAGAAATTTAGAAGTAGGAATTAATGTGGTCTTGAATTAATTTCCCTCATCAACCAGATGGTTTAATTACTGGAAATGAAAGAGCCAAGAAGGAAGAGTCCTTGTACCAAATTCAAAAGGCTATAGAATGTAGCATCCCTTGTTTATTTAAGTCTCAGTGAAACTCAGAGTATTAAAACACGTGTGGAGAAGTTTCCCTTAAAATCACAAGATTTTTTTCTGCTCTCTTTCAAAGTGAAACCTATTCAATCAAAGAGCCATTTTAAAAATTGTCTGTTTTCTACAGTGTGAATATAATTGAATGTATGGACTTTTTCCAGTGCAAGTTTTAAGTGGAAGAGTAATGATAAAAGATAATGTAAATATCACTCCAGTGTCCCTTTCCATCTGTAACTCACACTGTTTTGTGCTCATGAGCTCCATCTTGATATCCTGAGAAGCCTGCAGGTATTCTTCATATTTTTACATCTGAAGAGTCCAATTGTGTTTTTTTCTTTTGTTTTTTTAAATTAAATAAGGTTTTAAATAAGCAAAGGTTTGATGTTTAAGTGTGAAATTAGGATTTTTGACATATCTGTTGACAATATTCCAACCCTTTGTGGTCCATTGAAATCCACAACAGCTGCACAATCTTTTCTGAGTAGCACTGCAAGACTACAACTTACATAAAAGTGTGATAATAAAAATGCAAGCTAAAAATACTACCTGCAACTTGACTTTTTTCATCTAGTGGGTTTGAAATCACAAATACATGTTTGTTTTAGTCTCTGTGACTTTCTGGCATGTTAAAGCACAGCAATACAAAAGGATCATAAACTATGGCACTGTCTGAATTTCAGTGAATAGACTAATCCAGGTTTGAATTTGGCAGCCTTCTCTACCTTGCCCTCTTGCTTCTTCATATTTTGGTCTTCCTAACTAACCAGATCTTACCTGGGGTATGTGGGAAGTGTGATCTGCCCAGTGGCTGCTGTGGTGTAACTGCTCTGACAATTGTGCTGGATTCATCTCCAAAAGCTCTGCTGAACCTTCCTGCACTTACAAGGCTGCCTATAACTTTTACACGATCAAATAGGTTACAGTACTATACCTCTCACTTTGGGGGTTTACCCTGTTTAGAATTAGTAGACATTGCTTAAATCTTTCGGAGTGAAGTTCACCTGGGTATTTCAAGGATCATATATTCAACGAAGTTACATGTTTCCCCTCAAGTATCCCTGGAGGAGTGGGCTAAAATCTTTATTAATATTCAGAAGACTCCTATTTCTCAGAACCAACATTGCTTTAACTGAGTGTGAAGATTCAACTACTGGGTGCAGGAAACCACCAAAAGAACAAGTCCAAAGTGTAGTAACCAGCAGCACAAATTCCATCTGGAGGCTGGTCTCTGGTGTTGTGCCCCAGAGACTGATGGTGAGGCCAAGTTAACATCTCCACTGGTGTTGTGGATGATGGGACAGCAAATACCCTCAGCAAATGTTCAGGAATGTACTCTGAGGAGCAACTGATGCAGTGGATGACTGAGGTGCCATTCAGCGAGATCTCCACAGGTGAAAGAAATGAGCAGGCAGTAATATAATGGAGTTTGATGGAAAATGCAAAGCCCCACATCTGGGGAGGAATAACCCCAAGCAGCACTAGAGGCTTGACACCAGCTGTCTAGAAAGCAGCTTTGCAGAAAAAGACCTGGAAGTCCTGGTGGTCAGCAAGCTGAGCAGAGCCAGTGACACATCTTTGTGGCATTGAAGGTTGAGACCATCCTAGGCTGCATTAGGAAGAGCATTGCCAGCAGGTCAGGGGGTGATCCTTCCCCTCTGCTCTGCCTTGGTGAGACACATCTGAGTGCTGTGTCCAGTTCTGGGCTTCCCAGTGTGAGGCAGACAGGAGCATGTGCTGCAGGGAGCCAAATAAAAGGACACAAAGGTGAAGGGATCACAGCATCTGGCACATGAGGGGTGGCTGACACTGCTGGACTGATCATCCTGGAGAAGAGAGGGCTCAGGGAATATCTCACTTATGTCTATAAATACCCAGGAGAGTAAAGATTATGAAGTCAGACCCTTTTAGGAGCTGTCCAATACCAGAAAGAGAGGTAATGGACACACAAAAATACAAGACATGCCATTGAAACAATAAGGAAAAAATGACTTCTTGACTGTGAGGGTGGTCAAACAAGTGCAAGATTAAAACTACTTATATCCTAATCTCTAAATCATAGTTTTCTGTGCAGAACAGAAGCAACTGAAGATCAGAATGACTCCACAAGTAAAGCATATGTACATCCACACAGCTGAAAAAATATTTGCTACTAAATTTTACTGCGACATGGCACTGCCTGGGTAAAGACAGAACAGATTTGCTATCTCTTAATGTTAAAGAGCAAGGAGAAAAAAAACCCCAAACAGACAAAATTGTTTTCCTATCCCCTCTCTTTGTGTTCTTTTCCTCTGAAAATGTTAATCTATACACTCATTTTGTGTTCATAACTCCGTCCCACTCTCTCTCCTCTAATCTTTTATTTGCTTTCTTTCCTGAAAAATCTTTGTTAGGATATACCTAGGCTGATGGGCAAGAAGCAAATCAGGAAACTTAATCTCTGAGGTCTGGCATTCACTTTAGTTAATTGAAATCTTTCAGGTCTAACAAATCCATTTTTATTTCTCAAACTAGGTAGGAGAGAGTCACAAAAGCATCTTTGCACAACAAAAAGAAAAGAGCTAAATACTATTTCTGACAGGACTCGTAATGAACCTTTGCCAAAAAAAAAAAAAAAACCAAAAAAAACCAAACCTGCAAAGAAGTTTATTTTTAGCATGATGAGTACTTACTGCTATTTTGTACAAATACCTTGCCCTGGAGAGATGGAACCCTCATTATGCTGGGAAGGTGGAGCTAAACCTCATATCTTCCATGGCAATAGACAGTTTTCACTATAGCAATGTCCTTCTGTCACAAAGCAGCTTTCTACTTTCCTTCAGGATTCTCTGAATTTGCACTTTTGTCTCTTTGAATATCTAGTTTACAAAGGTTCTCACAGAACTTCATCCTTGGTGCATCATCTTTTTAGCACAACAACTTCTAAGCTTTGGCTGCTCTGGTCTACCTCTGGTTAGAGACATGGAAATTGAGGATGTTCACAATAAAAAGAGGTAGAAAATTGCCATGCTAAAATTCAAACTTTCACCCACTTATTTCAAATTTCTGCCTGACCAAACACTTCTGTGAAAGAAACTAGAATCTTTGGTCAAATAAAAAGAAATAATTTTAAAAAGTTAATGCTATAAAGCTTTATGAGATTCAGGTTGGTGAAGCAACTAATAGCCAGTCAACCAGAAAACCATAACCAACCTCTGGCATGCAACAGGCAATGGTTTACACTTCAAAGTAACTCAGAGCTCAGGTATTCACTAGTCTTAGCACACTACTCTTCCCTCTCCTCCAACGGAACAGCTTTTGGGTGCCTCCTCTTTTCTTTCAGGTTTTTTCTTCCACAGGAGAAAGGATTTCTCCTTTGCTAGAAGAACTCTGTCAATGACATTGTACTTTTTTGCTCAACTTTCAGCTTTCTACCACATTAAAGAAACCGAGTTCTCAATTGACCAAGTGGACAGAGAACAGGATACTAACAATTTTACTGTAGTTAACTAAAGACAAACAAGTGAGATTTAACCTGTTCTCATCCATGGCAACAAGCAGCATTCACTAATTTTTTCCCCTAATGGGTAGTGCTGTTGTAAAAACTCTTGTGCTTGGACTTCTGCACTTATGGCTTTTTCAACCACTGACTTTCTTTTAATCACTTTGCTACCAACTATTAAAATTCTGAATTTCATAAGGTCTGAAAGTCTCTGTCCTAGGGTTCCCTACAATTGTATAAGCCCTAGGTTCCTTTTTCTAAAAAGTGGAACTTTAGTTCCAGAGAGAACTTTGAAAAAAATAACGTGAAAAAATCTAAAAGAAAAATTAGAAAAGTGTGTCACAAGGGAGTTTCTTTAAAATCACTACTTTTAAGCAAGTCTCAGCATTTTGAATGTCTGGCTTTAACGATATTGCTTAGCTGTACAGCATAAGAAAATTGTATTTCTGTAGGACCAACTCAATAGTTCATGTTTCAACACATCTTAATAATTAACTAGCACAGTTTGGGAACATAGGTCAGCTGGGCTTCTAATTTCTTTTGAGCAAAAAATAACGTATATGAGGTTGCGATGTGCCTAATATAAAAATAAAGTCTTGTCCTTATGCAGTAATTATTTCAGCAAGTTTTTGGCTGAAGCAGCAATAATCTGTGTGACTGTTGAACATGCACACCCACCCGTTTAAGAGTGCAGAACTCCCTTCGTGCCCATCCTTTGGGTACAGGCCGTGAAGGAAGGCACAGCTTTGGCTCCGGGCGCTGTTCGTGGTGCTGAAAGGAGACTCCCAGTGCACGGGTGCCGGCCCGAGCTCTACTTCCAACTGGAAATTGTACTTCCAGTGGCATTTGAGTGACATCACACAGCCTTTTAACCACGTTTTCTCAAGAGACATTGTTTTAAAAATAACTGTTCCATGACACAAGTGTGCAGATCTAAAACTAATGGATCTATGTTCATGGATCATCCTTGGATGACTCCATGCTATAGCAACTTTTTGTTCTAATAAATAGACAAAGGGTTTATTTTTCCCATAGATGACTGGCTGAATAATATGACTACCTGAACACATACAAATACTATCAATATTGTGGACTTTTTGCATACCTAAGGACCAAGTGACAGTTTTCTGACACCACTCACTGATGGTATTTTAGTTCACTTCCTGCAATCTTTATAAATGCAGATCACCGATCAGCTTGCTGAACGAGGGGTTCTGGTTTCTGAGCTTTTCAGCACTATGCAAGAAAAATAACTGCAAACAGTTTGAAGCTTTTTTTGGTTGGGTTTTTAAAAAAACAATGTTGTGCTCTTCTTTGTTAGGAGAACTGTCAAGTAAACTGGAACAATGCAAGAGTTCAGAATCTTAGTAACACTATCATGAGCAGAGTCTCAAAAAATTGCTGCAAAACTGCATACCTAAATATAGAAAAGCTGATACAAATATTTTATTAAAAGGAGATTCTCCTTTTGATAGCCAGTAGCCATAAGCATCAGGCATATCTACAGATAAAGGTGTATTTTGGTTTCACAGCTCTAAGAACTTAGAAATACAAATATCAGAGTTTTATATAGTCCCTGAGGAGAGAAAGCTCATTAAAAAAACACTCCCTCTGAGCATCCTGTCTACTGCTTTACCTGCCCCAACATTCATTGAGCTTCAAATGAAACAGCATTTCTGTTTACAGGGGGGGCCTCTTATTAAATTCCCTCTTGTCATAGCATCTTTGTGAGAAGATGGGAATCAGAAGCCCAGTGGGAAGTCACTGACTTCCACTGGTGTTTTTACTACCTTTTTTGGCTTGGTTTTTTTCCAACACAAAATTCCAAATTGAGTTCTTCCCTGTGCTACACCAGGCCCTAGGCAGATGAGGTCCATCTGTCAGAGTCCAAGACATCCCCTATCAGCAGGCATATTTGAGCTGACTAAAGGGCCAAGGCTCACGGGCAGAGTACTGCTCACTGAGGGAATGAGGCTCAGAATTTGCAGGCACACTTAAGGAAAAGTTCTGGTGTCAAAGACTTGTGTTGCTGTCCCTGTGGGAAATAAGCCAAACTAATGAGGAAAAATATTGAAAGATATTCCATTCTCCAGGCTCTCCTATGCATCCAGTTTTCTCTATTTCAGCTTATTAGTCTTCATTCTGTGTCTCCTGCAGCAGCCTTTGTCAGCACATGAATAATTAATGTTAACAGTCTCATCAACTTCAGGGCACGGTGCAAGACTCATTGAGCAAATGTTGGTTGGGCTTGTCCTGCCTCATGAAGCCTTTTCTTTCACGTAAGAGATCCCACAGAAGAAAAGGTGTGTTCTCCTTCTTTGGTGTTCCTTGAATTGGCAAACCAATAAGAATTATGTCTGCTATCTCCTGGTATATAGATGTGGCCAGATTTTCAATAAATGTGAACATTTAGTGAATATCTAACACACTGTTAGAAAAATAGCTGGTTTTACTTTAACCCTTTTAAATACAGCCAGTAGATTTTGTTGTTTTAGGATCACATGGTCTTATAACCATGGTTACATGTAACATGGTTATATTGTGCTACCCATGATTACTTCATAAGTTTTAAATGAAAAAGAAAAAAAGGCAGTGGAACTGTTTCAGTCACAAACAGTTTCTTACAGGCTCCCCAAATGGGTTTGTCCACTGAAGGTGTCAGCACAAAACAGATGAGAGAGGAGAACCTAAGAGATCTGTTATGGCTCACCACCCCTGTGAGAAGTGATACAACCTCTCACCTGTATTGCCCTGTATTTTTCCTACTTTTTAATCCCTTCTCAAATCCATAATGGGGAATTGGAGTTGCAATGAGACTTCCCCTTTTGGCTGTGACTACAAATGGGGCATGGATAAAGTAAGCACCAAATCCTACCTGTGATAAACAGATCGCCAAGTTAGGCTGCAAGATGCAAATACTGAAAATAAAAGGGGTTCAGTGAGATGCACCTGGTTTTTAAATCACAGCATGCTTTCCTCCAGGGTGGAATACAACTGTGGCTAGCAGGACACCTGCAGTTCCATTTAAGATCCATCTTATGAAAATGTGAGAAATTGTTGAATACCACTACAGTTGAATAAAGTGCCATCTCGTTAACTGCAGATTTTGGCCATTCATCTTATCAGGGAAAAAAAAAAGTCAAAATAGAGCATCAGGAGCTTCAAAGAGTCTGACTCATATAAAAGAACCCCTCAAAAGAAATCTCTTTTTAAATCTGCCAAGAAAGAGTAAAGTCACTCTTGAGCACAATGAGAATGCACAAATAATAAATTGCCCAAGTCTCAGAACCTGAAAATGCAAGTAATTTAATTTAAAACACATATTTTAGAATAAACAAATACAATATGAATCTATTTATGAAATGTACTTAATATGGTTATATCTTTGTTTTTTAATTTTAGCATAGGCATAACAACATGATCGCTAGGTGTTAGAACCCCATTAACAATGTTTGAAAAAATTGAGTGTTTTAAAAGCAATCTGTACTACTGGCAGTACTTTTTAAGTACAAGTACATCCTTCACTGTTGAGTGGATCAAGAAAACCTCTGGTGCTGATTTGAAATGGGTCTAAACTCAGAGAAAAATACCAAAACAATTTTGGCGACTTGCTTTTCTGGTCTGTTTTAATTGAGTAAACTCGAATTGACTTAAAAGAAAGAAAGAAAAAAAAAAACCAAAAAAAAGGAGAGCAGACCAGCAAATATTTTGAAATTCACTTTGGCTGCTTAGTATATAATGAATGATGACAGCATTGGCTTTAAGGAGATAATTATTTTCATAGTCCATAAGAGTGAATATTTACTGGAGACTCTTAGAAGAATTTCTTTGCATGAGTGAACTAATAAATTTTAATGAAGACAAGTGTGATATTTGGGGTTATACAATTAAAAGCAAACATATAGCATATTTAGCAAATTGAAAACCTACTAGCTGCATGTATAAAATACACATTTGTTTTGCAGTATTTTGTCATTTTTAAAAATTATGCACTGCCATCTATTTTTAATTAAAGTTCTAAACTTTTTTCTAGGTTTAATACCAGTACCCACAGCAACAAAAATGTAGATACTACAAATATGAAACAATTCATTAAATAGCCTAAATAAACTGCAATTTAGAAATGAACTCAAGCCTTGTCTAGAAAAAAAAAAAAAACAACAAAACATCAGCAAAAAACCAAACCCCAACTACCCACAGTCTAATATCCCATTAAACAGAAGGCAACACTGAAAGTTAAAATAAAGGAACTTCAAAGCAGGGGGGGCAAGAGGAATGGTGGCTTGTGGACTTGGCCATGAAAATGAAGTGGCTGTTTTACATTTTAAATGTAATTAAAATCTGTGGTCATACTTTCAGCTGTTGGCATCTGCTTGTAGGAGATGCAAGGTCTTTATTTCTTGTTGCTACTTCTGACACCCACTGCACTGTGATCTAGTGAACTCTGCCAGTGTCACACAGTGACTTTGTCTAAGCAAACAGATGACTCTCCACTCTGACTCCTAAAACAATATGTTTGCTTTAACACTCCTGCAAACACAGACAGGCCCTGATAACTAATAAAACCAGTCTTAAAAAGGTCTTAAAACAGAGAGCATTGGCACCACACTGGTCCTGTAGCTTCCCTTGTGATTTCCCACAGCAGCCAAGCACAGGGTATAATACCCATCTTCAATATACAGGGAGTTTCTGCAGCCCAGCAGACCCTTTACCAGCCCAAAGCAGCCCCACAATCTGCAGTTATTTCCCTTTCATTTCCCAGCATTACAAAGTAAGTGCCAGACTGTCAAGAGCTCCCCTCTAAGAAGAGGATTTTCCTCTGAAATCCCATTTATTTAGATAAGCAGTAAAAGTGACATGGCAGCAGAAAGAGAAGAAAAATGATGCTAATTGGGCATGTGGAAAAACCTCCACGCTGAGAACCAGGACTTCATTATCCCAGAGCACTTTTTGAGTCTCAAAAGACACTGTGCAGTCTTCAAACACAACATGATGACAGTCCAGGCAGGTCTGGGAGAAAGGCAGGAGAGCAGCCAAGTAGGGAATAGCACAGTTAGAGCAAATCCAGAGCAGATGGATAACACAAACAGCAAAAGGAAGGTATAGAAAGAAAAATTAGACATAGAAAGAAAATATTGTACCACCCTAATTCTATACAAGTGCAAACCTCCTGTCTGTGCCCTGTCGGAACAGTTAGAGAATTCCAGTACAAATTTCCTAAAAAACTGGGATAAGTGTTGCAATTTTCCCCCCTGTACTAAACTCTCTCATGTTACCTACTTCTGCAAGTCCACATATACCTGCTCCAGTCTGGGAGATACAAAGTCATCTCAGGAGAAATCTCTGGTCTCATTTAATTCAGCAAGGTTATCAACAATTCTAAAGTCCTGTGTGTTAATTTTGCAGAGAATTGAAAGTGATTCCAAGTCAGGCATGTGGAGTTTTAAGCAGGTTGCCTGAAATAATTCAATGTTTCCTGGGGAGAAGTCAATCAAGCAATGTTGATTTTGGGCTTGCACTTTGTGCAATGTGATAAGCAAAATGCTTCAAACCCCATGTAACAGTGTGGCTGTTGTGGGTTGTACATAGTGATATTTTTCATAAACTACCAATTGTGTCTGCCCAGATAATGCTAAGCCCTGTATGCTCTTTTTTGGCAAGTCAAATGCATTCAGCCTACCAGATTAATGACACTTATAAATAAATAAATGCCTACAATTTACTGTTAATAGAAGACCAGCTGGCATCCTACAATGGAGCTGAAGGTGCAGCATGCACTGACAGAGATTGGTGAAAGGTTGCTGACTCATTTTTCATTTATTTTATGGGTGTTTTTCAGCACAAGGAGCTTTCAAGCTATGATGCAGCTATCTCTGTCTGAGTTCTATCTCAGCCTCATAACAGAAATCAGTAATTAAAGTTTAATATGCAGCATAGAGACTGTCTGCATCTCTCAAGGGGTAACTAGAAGGAAATTAGCAAAGAACGATGCAAGTTTGCTATAGAAGGATTTGATAGCCAATTCTAAATTCATCTGCTTTGATTGGAAAATGGAAAATGCACCTCTGGGGCATTTGTGTGTTGTGTGTTTGCTGCAAGTTTCATGTCTAAATAAACACAGCACATGGAAAACTTTGAAGTAGCCCCATGTAAACCCCTGGAATTGCCATGGATTTGTGCTGCAGAAGCTCCCTAATCTATCCTGGTAACTCCAACTCCCCCAGCATAAAACACTGTCACGCAGAGCAGGGCGGAAGGAGAGCAGGCAGACAACTGAAATTAGATGCTGATGAGATGCCAAGAGAAGATTGCTTCTAATGCTGTGCCACACCAGCAACTGAATAAGATGAAGTCCTTTTAGCTGAAATAAGAATCAGCTTGTAGCACCTTTGGTAGTTTGTGCAAGAGAAAGGGTTTTTTGAAAGGTTATTCGAAGGTTCAAGTGTTTTGAAAGGCTGAAGGCTTCTAGAAAGCTCACAGTTTCAAGAATACTTTACCACTCTGAGTTCTCATTCAGCTCAAGTGAAGGCAGTTCCTTACCTGCATTATTTATGCTTTGTTCTTCCACCAAGCCATCTTTCTTTATGCAAACCAAGCAATGCCAGCAAACTCCCTCTGTGCCCAAGATGACTTCTTCCCACATTTTTCAGTGCTCTCAGTTTGCAGAGAGTAACCAAAGGGAATTATTTCTGCATCCTGGATTATAGAATAGGTACTTCATAGATGTATTTCACAGATTTTCTGGCCTGGTTAACAAAAGAACAGAAAGGCTTGTTTAGCCTTCCATTTCTTCTAGTTCAGCCTCTATTACAACTCTCTGCCTGCATGTCTGCAAGTGGCCATTTACTAGCACAAGTCTCCAATGTATAATTTCAAAATCAGCTTTTTTGGCATGACATTGAAGGGAGGTAGCACAGGCTCTTTAGGCTGGAAACTCTTTCACAGAGTTTTCTTCTCTTACATATAAGATGTCTGTTCCCTGCTTCCCTGTGTTTCAGGAAAGAATGAAATCCAGCTACATTGATTTCAAGCATGCAGTGATACTTGGAATGTGGAGGAAAAGCTGCACTAAAAGAGTGCAAGACAGATTCAAGACACAGGATTGATGTGCAGTGTCCAGCAGGCATTGCTCTATCCTGCATCAGCTTCTGGAAAATAAACTTTCCTGCTGTTGGCCAGACCAGTAGTTGAAAGATTGCCTGGTTTGGAAAGGAGCTTGTACTTGTTAAGATGCAGATCCCTGCTATAAGAAGACAATTTCTAGTTTGAGTCAAGTAGCTCAAATAAAGGAGTGTCAGGTATCAGCTGCTAATCTGAGTGAATCAATGCCATTTTGATTAGTACAATGGGAATTTGAAGAAAAATTGCCAGGTTAACAATTTCACTTTTCTTCTGGAAGTCCCCATGTGTACAAGTGTATGTAAGCTTAATTGAAGTCAACAAAGTGCAACTTTTAAAAAACTATTTAAGTGCCTTTTATAGGAGTCTAATGATTATAGTCACCAGAGCAAGTTTTCAAAAAAATCACTGAAAGACAGAGAGGCTTATGCCTTTGTTTAGAGTTATGGAAAACAAGTAAGAACCCAGAGGAAAAAAAGAAAATTGACACATGCAATTTCTAATTAATATAGCAGTTTGGACTCTAATAGGGTCACTCATTTTCATTTCAAATATAAAAGGCTTATGTCAACATTATTCAGAGTAAACAGTCCAGAGAAGTAGAGGAACAGGATTTTAAGGGGTTTTTTAAAAATTTTTTGTTTGTTTGTTTGTTTTAATAAGGATAAAAGCATGCTGGTTTTCTTTTCCTTGTTCTGGGAAATGTTTCACTTTTTACAAAGTATTCTGCCTGTAATATAGTTTGATATGAAGGAAGGAAGAGAGAGGAACAGGATAAAATTTAAAGGCAGAGGACTTTTCTCCAGTGAAGGACTCCTGTAAAAAGTGTCTGAACTTCAATAAAGTTTAAAAGAGGTAATTTTCTTCCAAACCCATGACTGACTTTGATGAAGAAGGTGCTGCCTACCTTCAGAAGCAAAGAGCAAGGAAGACATCACACTGATCTGATTCCATTTGTGTAAGCACATCAGCCCATGCATCTAATCAGTGAAACTCAAATGCTCCTACTGCTTGCTCAAGGAAAAAATCTTCCCCTCCTGCATCAGGCTTCAGGATTGTCCAGAGGCCCTGAGTATGCTCATCAACATCGTTAAAGCATCAAGAGCCATGATGGCAGCAGCAAGTAATAAACACACTAAGCATTCCAAAAGACAAGCTTAGCTTATCTTCTCTCCAAGCCTTTGTATCTCCCCTGTCTCACTGGTGGGGTTTTATGAATTTTTACTGCATATCCTCCACTCGAACTCTGCAGTATGGAACATGGACCAACACTATCATTCATATAGCTGGGGGAAAAAGTCAAGAAATTGTGGTTTCTTTCCCCCCTTGGCGTTTCACTTGACAGGAACACATTCAGGATACTTCCTTCTACTCCCAAATTCTTCACCTTCCCTCTCATATCTGCATAATAATTTTTAATCTAACTCTGTTAACCCGACGTAAGAAAAGGTTTGCGTAACGTTGCTCTTTCCTTTCACTGTCTCAATGCTCTAACAACAATAGCATGATGTATTGCTAAGCCCCTGTGTGTTTACAAACTGGCAGAGTTAAGTGGCACCTCGAGGGGGATGGCAAACTCCACCAAACCAGCCTGGGTACCCAGTGGTCTGGCCATAGTCTGGCATGTGTTCTGCTTGCAGCTGGCAGACACGTTTCAGACCTTTCTGTCTAAATATTTGGATCCCTCAAATGAATTTTTCTTCCCCCTCCCCACGAGCTTAACACAATATTTTGAATAGATAATGCACCAGAACTGATTTCTGATGTGCATTTGCTTCTTGTAAGTAATTTTGTTTAGAAATATTAGCCCATAAAGTAACTCTTGTCATTGCTCTGAGTACCCAGCTAATCATTACACAGATTTATTTACACTGTGAGCCTTTAAGGTACTGTAATCGTCTCATACTCCACACTTGTAGCAGGGCACCACTGAAGGCAATAAAAGAATATGTAATAAGTGGTCTTTTCTACAACTTTTTTTTTTCTTTACTTGTATTGTCAAAATATTACACTGTCTATGAGGGGGTAATTTTGTTGCTACCTGATTCAAGGACAACTTTATGAAGGTGAAAACCTCCACATCCAGAAGAGTTCACTAAGGGTGCAGACACACTATTTAAACAGCAACATTATAATGATCCAAAGCTTGCCATTTCATATTTTTACTTAATGTTTGTCGATATAAGCGAGAAAAAAATTAGTGTAAAGTTGTTTTGTAATGAGCAAGATCATCCTTTGTGTTTATAGCTGATCAATAACAACTTGAGATGAGAACTGTGATGCAAAGGCTGTCTTATTTCCTGCTAATTTAATAGAGAAGAAGGAGGGGCTGTACCACTGCCACACGCTGAACAAATAAGCCTAATGCTATTGTTAATAGTGTTTGAAATAGAACCCTGAAAATTTGGTCTGAAATCTTGCTTAAGTAAAGCTGAAGTTACCACATAAAGTCACCTGAAACTGCTAAAAGCACATACAGCATTAAAAAAAAGGAAAAAAGAAGGTTTTCCTTTCATTTAAGACTGAGCACAAGTAAAATTCCATATTGCTTGGGAAGCTTTGTCCTGTTTTTAGACTCTCATGGCAAAAAGCTCTTCACGTGTCCACCAGTAGCCGAACACATGCGCAGAACCGAATTCTCTCCCGTTTACAGCATTTCCTTGCAGGCATCCAACATGCATCAGGCCAAAATAATCTGGTCCTGTTATGACAGTGCAGAGCCATCAGCAAGCCAGATCATGCAAGAGAACCCGACCCACTGCCTCTAACATTGTGCTGCCTGTGGACAGCTCTGGTGCAGCATCCTTACGCTGCTGCCTGATTGCCTCCCCCTGCAGCGACACGTGGAGGCTGGCTGAATTCTGCACAGAACTCAAAGTCAGGTTCATTGCCTGATAAAACAAAAAGCTTAGTCTCAGAGCGAGAAAAAGCCTTTTCTGCACAAACAGGGAAATAAAGCCTTTGCAGGCCTCCTGCTGCCGGGCACCATTTTGTGGAGATGGCAGCATCCGAGGCGCTGGAATAGCGAGGGCCTGGCAGAAGGGCTGACAATGAGCCACCATGCTGTGGGTGTCAGGAGCCTCACGTCAGCAAAACAGCACTCACCAGCTGGAGGCCCACAAGTGCCAGTTTTAATTATAAACTTTATTTTCAAATAGAGTTCACAGTTTGTACAGGGTACGCTTCATGCCATCAGAGCACTTGAGCGCTGCGCCAGCCAAATTGGTGGCTTGCTATTTTCTTAGCAATAGAACTGTAGACCTAAAATACTGGTGTTCATTCAGAAGAACAATCTTTCACACTTAGTTTGTCAAGGATCACGTTATCCAGATGTACAAGTAAAATACCTAATGATTTCTGTACACAGAACTATTATCCTCTGCTCTACTTTCACCTTTAGACTCGTGATTATTCCTTTTATATTTTTATTTCCTACAATGTCAATGTTCTTAGTTCTACAAACTTAGTACATGTACATTCACCTAAATGTTGATTTAAATGTTTATTTTGGGCTTGCCAAGGAGATTGTTGCTCAGTTTTGCATACCTTGATTTCATTGTACTCATGCCACAACTCAGGAGGCAGAAAATATGCACATGAAAAGAACTGGTCAGTCAGTTTGTGATTTCACCCGTGCTTTCCAATGTTCATTTGGCACAAATGTAACATTTCACTGCTGCTCTAGACTTCATTCTTCATTCTTTTGTTTTACAACCACCCCTCTTTTTTCAACCATTGCTGTGGTACATTTAATTAAGGGCTCCATTCCAAACTTTCTGTATTAACATTAGGAAGGTCTTAAAATGCTCATTTCTTCACATACTTATATAGAGCCTTATGTGTATATATACCTACATATGCAACATTATTCTTTTAAATACATTCTTTTGAAGCATCTTGCTATCATGATAATAGGACTTTAGAAACAACAAATATGAGTTTAGAAGGTATTATTTTTCTAGTGCATTCCAAATAATTCTCATCCACCAGATCAGAAAAAATATCAGACCAATTTTTGTTATCACAAATTATATCCATTCCTCCTTGATACTCTAAGCTACTTTGAAAATGCATGCAAAGAGGTTTCAAGTAAGGAATTCTCCTGACATAAGCTGCTTCATAATACTTTTAGAAACTAGAATCTGATGTAAAAATGTTGCACCCAGTTTATTCCGTAAGCTGAAAAATGATGCAGTGTTGATTACCTATGGTGAACAGATCTCATGCATTAGTTAACTGCTTCTTAAACTGTCCATTTAGATTAATGGAGAAAATTCCACTAGAGATGAAAACTGTCTCACTACCAAATAAAGCATCTGAGTGACAGACTGGTAATCTGCATGAAAAAAAAAATGGAGGAGATATGAATGAAAGGACAGAGACATATCAGATATATGCTGTCAAAAATCTCTTCTAGAACTTGCTTCACTTAATTCCTTTATAACACACTGACAGGGATGATGTATCATTTAGTACTTTAAAAGATTCTCCAGTAAGCCAGAAAAGTGATGAGTGGCTCTGAGTGACCCTGGCACCCAGAATAATTATGATTATCTGCACTATTTAGCCTGAAAGGAATCGGACAGTGTTCATGGTCTGTTAGTTCAGCTATGATGTTTGATAATCTATACACACAAGTCATTGGAGGTCACTCAACCTTAGAGTACTTCAAGCACACTTAGTTAGCCTTCACTGAATGGTAAAGTGCAAGTGCCCCATTTCTATTGCTATGACACTATTGAAAGACTGGAACTGCTGAAGGATGAAAATAATTTCATTTTATGTCTGCCATGTAGAAAGATTTGAATACACTCAGTTGTTTGGTTGGACTGTAAATATGAAAAGCCTGCTAGGATGTCAAGAGAAGAGAAAACCAAGCAGATGGAAAATGAAGCTGAAGAAAATTAAGCTGATTCTGTGCAACTGGTTAGAAGTGCTACCAGAACCTTCCCCTTCACCCAAACACAGACAAAATCCCCCAGTGTAAAAGCATTCCTTAGCTACAAGTTAGCTTGACTTGAATAACAAAAGCATAACAATGGTTCTGTATATGTGTTTTCTAAAATGTAAATACAAAAGTAGCTTCTGGGTTGCATGATTAATGTTTCTATATTAAATTGAAGGTACATTGGAATTTTACCAGCATACCAGAATTTGAAGAGGTGTTATTAAAAGCAAGTGTAATATAAAAAAAGGACCACCAAACCACTAGCTTATCTTTAAACATAAAACCATTTACATTTTAAAAACAAACTGAGTTAATTATCTCTGTAGACCAACACCATGGACTTTTGGCTTCCAGGGGAGCAGCCATGGCATCATCACACAGGATGAAAAAATAGGTATGTCAAAAGAGGTCCTTTCCAATGAGAAAGTGCTATTTAATAGATCTATGCTCACTGAAAACAATGATACATTTTCTGGGCACTTTGGGGAACAGATCCACATGATCTTTCAGAGGTAATGCCTTTTTCACTGTTTCATGTGTGCAGAAAGCATCAGATAGAGTGGGCACAAGAATATTTTTCCAAGACCAACTTTACATTCTAGATTTGAAAAAACACAATTCAGAGCAAAAGTTAAGATTACATATAGGTATCCAGTTGCTACAGTGCCAAAGTTTTTCAACTTTTCCAGAAATCAATATAACCACAATGATACAAAACTACGAGTGCGTAGACTTAGCCCTCAGTATCGACTCAAGACACCTCTATGACTCGACCATGTTTGTAAAGCAAAAATCTTCCCAATGTATAATCTCTTTACAAGTGCATTATAACCCTTTAGGACAGTGTATTCTCTGATAGTCTTTGCTGTTGCAAATTCTGCTTCTATGGCAAAAAACCCCTCCAAGCAAATAAAACTAAAGCCTCAAAACCACAGCAGAAAAGCTGCAGACTGTGTGTGATTCTGTGAGACCTCCCTAACTCCCTGGGTACTTTTCTGATGCTGCAATTTCTTATTTGAAATTCATCTTTACTGTGTGCACAACTGCCAACTCCCAATTTTTTTCACCCTCACAAGCTGCATGAACCAATGCTGAGAGGAGAGCAAGGCTCTTTGTACCCCTCATGGGTCATCTCTCACTGGTTTGTTTACCAAGAAGGAAATACCGAGCCCAAGCCAGGCACAGCAAAAGTTTAAAAAAACCTCCTTCTGAGAAAGCTGGAAGTGCCTCTAAGAACATTCTGGAGATGTTTTTCCTTCTCCCCAAAACTTTAGGCCAACAGCAGTTTGATATTTCTTTGTTTTACGTTTCCTCCCCACTACCCTTCATACGTTTTGTTTGTAAGAATCTCAGTCTTAGGACAAAAGCCTGAGCTAACTTTTTTTTTAAATTTGCTTCCTGAGATAACCTCATTCTCAATATCTGTGGTAAAATTATTACTTATAAATAACCAAACTAAACACACACAGGGTTCTGCTGAAGCTTTATGGTGGCATGGTGGTATATTTAAATCAGAGGCTGAAAAAAAGATCAATACACAATTATTTTTAAATACATCTATATTATTCTGTTTTTCTTTGTATTTCTCTATTAATCTTGAATTAATTTTCTTTTTGCAATAGTTACAATGCCATTATTGGGTTTTGTATCTGAAATACTTTAAAATAGAAAGATCACCAAGTATTTTAATATATTATAAGGGAATCTATATCCAGGTAACAGATCAAAGCCGTATATTTCATTTTTACAACCAAATAAAATTGCATATTCCTTAGTTTAGCACAAATAATTCATGCTGTGGCAAAGAATGGTATAAAGAGCTGTCAGAAAAGGATGCAGATATTCCTTCTTTTTTTTTTGTTCTATTTAAAGCAGTACATTTTCTGTTCTAGCAAGTACCTGTGATCACTAAGAAAAATATTAAAACCTCAACATTTATCCCACAGTGGCCCTGCTCACTGTGTCTGCATTTCTATTCATGAAAACCCTTTCACTGAGCTCAACATCAGTAGTAGAGCCTGCTCTGTTAAGTTCCTTAAGCTTAGACACGTACTCAGGACAACTTCCCAGTCAACAGCCTCAGGATAATGTTGGAAAAAAGAGGTTATGCACCTTCATCCAGCTCTGCTTTTCATCATACAAGTCAGTTTGTTGATTTTGTTTGGTTTTTTGCATGGTAGAATAAAGAAGGAAAATGTTTGCCAGCAACTACTTTTCGAAAATTGGTCTGTTCTCACTACTGGCCATAATACAGCTCCAGCATTTAATGAATACCTCATTAATATACCGAGTTTTCTTATATTGTGGATTTTCTTGATTTTGAAGGGTTTCTCATCTGGAACAGAAATTTGATTGTTCCACCCCAAGTTTCAGTGATTGCAAATTAAGAATGTAAAATGTAATGCACTCAAGGGCTAAAAGACTTTCTCCCTAAACTTAGAAAGAAGAAATATGACAAAAGTAATTTCAAGTATTTCAGTCTTTAGATAAAGCTTGATACTTCTTTTCCCTCCACAGTCTTCCTATTAACTCTCTCCCATCAAGTTTATTTAAGTCAAGGAACGATCCAAAGTCAAATGTAAGAGATTAAAAACTAAAGCGCACCTCAGCACAAAGACAATCCGACAACCCTTGTACTGATGAAAATTCAAATCAGCTTGAGATTTTAAGCAGTGTCACTTTCTCATTCTTACTTTCCCCCCACATTATATTATCCCTGTTCATCAAGCACCCCTGCCAGTTTTCAGATGTGCAGACAAAAATTGTTATTTCTCATAGGCCCCAGAAGCTCCCTCCACAGTACCAGAAAGCAGAGTTTGATGACAGCAAGCTTACTCAGCATCTCTCTTTTCCACTACCCTTAAAGGGTGAGTAAAAGGTGCAGAAAGAAGATATGAGAGCCAGAGAAAATAGGGTGATGTTTATCATTCAACGGAGCATAAGACAATTTTGCTTGATCACAGCTTTAAGTAGCATCAAACTCTTCATGCAATGCTATAAACCTCTAATTGCTCCATTGCCTTACTTTCCTCAGAAACTTCAACTTAAATATCACCACACAAATCCAGTTGTTGGCAGAGAAGTGAGAGTGATTAGGAACATAAAATTAAGTATGAGGGGGAAAAGTAAATCAGAAATGAGTCACTGTGGAGACAAAAAATCCCAGAGCCTAACCCAATGAAAACAGCTCAGAGTAGTAAGGCTTTTGTGCAGCAGACATTATGAAAGAGTTCAGATTTATGGAGAAAACTTGATTCACAGGCATAAAAGTCTGTAGGCACAATGGAGAACAAAGCTACTGCACAAAACAGAGACACCTTTAGTTCAGGTTCCAGGCCATTCAGTCATCTATCCTATAAAGCGTATAATTTTTTATGATTTAGGGTATGTTTTTTTCTTGCTACTGTGACGGTCTAAGTGAGGAAGATTTGTTAAAAAAATAATAATCAGATAACATATTATAATCTAAGGAAAAAACCAACCAGCTTTTGGGCACAAGCCTTCCTAACTTCCTACATAATCAATCATAATTCTAAAACACATGACCCTCCAAGCAAAATGCGTCAATACTCTTCTTCAAGAGTGACAGAACTGGGAAAAAAGCAGCCTTTGATATATTTGCTATTTCACCCACATAAGAGCAAATCTCAGTTTATTTCCATCTCACTGCTGATGTCCTTGTCAGCTGTTACTGGTCATTAGCATCTTAGTTCATTCAAATAACTTTGCCATTCAATCACTTCCTCACCCTTCACAACTATACTTCATGTGGCTTATACTGGGATTAATGATCACTTCATAAAAAAAGAATTTGGCAATTACTTATGACTTTTGAGTTTTGACTAGGCAGCCAGCAAACAATGAGGCTGAAACTCAGACTTTAAGGCAGTTACATATTTATAATTAAATTTCACAGAAGACCAGGATCATCTTTCTTTCACAGAAGACCAGGATCACCAGCCTTTCTTTTCAAAAGCACAGCCTAGACAAGAGGGCTCAGCACCCTGTCCAGCAGCATCTTGAAAGTGTCCGATGTTGTGGAATATACCAGTTCCCTGGGAAGATTATTCCCATGGCTGAATACTGTGAAAAGTTTTCCTCTTGCATCCAATTGCAATCTCCCCAGAAGCCTGATTTATCAAGACATATTCTGATATGGGAAATCTGATACTGGTCTCATGTTCAGACATCTTGGACAACTTTTTATGCAACGTCGGTATTTTGAATTACAATAGACCATAAATAGCATAACAGAGGATCCTATATATGTTTGAGGTCCATAACAGATAATTGTTCTCTTCCTTTACTTCTTCTCCTTGACTACTAATGATGTCAGAAAATTCAAAATCTTAATCTAGCAACAATTTAGCAAGAGAGCAAAATCTTAATCTAGCAACCCTGCAACAATTTCTCACCCAAAAACAGGCAGCTTAGGTACAGTGCACCATTTCACTATCAGAGCTGCTTTATTCCCAGCACATTTTCCATTATTCTCTCAAACCCAAGGCAGGATGCCCTGTGGTTTTAAGGCAAAGACATTTCAGCTGGCATTTGTGGCTAACAAAAGACTGTCTCTGCGCACAGTATCACAGAAAACTTGTTTTGCTCTTGCCCCGCAGAAGTGTTAGCTACAAACCCTGTCAACAAAAACTGCCTGGTTTTCGCTAGCAGCACAGCCACGCTCGGGTTTCACTTTGCTGGGGGCTTTGCCGCATTCCAGCAGAGCCGTAATCGGGCTTGTTTGTGCCGGGTGAGGGAAGGAGGGCTGCCACTCCACATGGCACTTGGAGCTGCTGCCACACACCAGCCAGTCACATTCTGTTTGCGAGCTTCCCAGCTAAGCTGTGTTTTACTGCAAACATAAACGCAGGGGTTTGGGTTTTTCTTCTTCAGGCACCTTGCAACCAAAACCCAGCCCTCATAAAGATACAGAGCCCTCGAGGGAAGCTGCAGTGCCACAGGGGCAAGAGCTTGCATTTAACCCCAGTAAACAGATAATGCCCAGAGAGAAGCATGCTTTAGAGCATTCCTTAAGGCAGAAAGCACATGGACTGTGCTCCAAATATCTTCTGTGTGATATGGAACTAAGGAGGCATCTTTCAATGAGCTT
Source organism: Dicaeum eximium (assembly GCA_013396995.1). NCBI lineage: Eukaryota > Metazoa > Chordata > Aves > Passeriformes > Dicaeidae > Dicaeum > Dicaeum eximium. Next base: position 299,721 of record VWZP01008545.1, read on the forward strand.
TTATCATCATTTTGATAAATTAGTGCTTCTAAATTCTTGCAGATGCCTTATGAAAACTCCTACCTGCATTCATTGACTGTAATAATAATAATATTGCTAAGACCCACTCACCTACTGTAAATGCCATTTTGGTAATTGGCGATACATAAGAAATCTCATCAACCAATACATGTGTATTATTTACCACCTATAGGGTAATCCCAGTTTGCAGGCTAAGAAAAATAAACTAGCTCAATATTACTGAAATCCTCCCCAAGATGTGCAGAATCAAGTAGTTCACTGAGATCACATGACAATAATAATTTACAGTCATTATCCTGTTCACTGGCATTCCTATTACATCCCATATGCTTTATTTTTCACATGCACGTGTCATATGCTTGCTACATTAGAGGAAAAAAAAAAAACCAAAACACCAAACCAACCTCAAAAATCTTTCAGGCAGGATGACTTGTTTCCTGAACAATTTTGCCCCAAACCCACAAAGCCCTGGCTTCCTCAATCCAGCTGTGCCAAGATACATGAATCAGAGAAGCCACCACACTTTTCCATCCTCACAGACAAGTTGGCTAACACTTAAACCAGAGTTCGAGCCCCTTATGAAGGGCTTTGTGACTTAGAAAATTTGGGTCCTTCTCTTGATTGATCCCATGGAGAACAAGCATGGCAAAGTGGACTCATGGTTGTGCTGCAGTGTAGCAGCCATGCCATTTTTTCTCACAGCAGCACAAACCTGTAATTTTCTAAGCCCCTGATGGCTGCAGAAGGTGTGTGGAAGATTCCCCTGCTTTGTCTGGCAGAAATAATAAGACCTTAAAAATGGACAACAGCTTGGGAAAAAAAACATTCTATATGTTTCCAGGCTGATTAATCAATATTTAATTATTTAGAAGCTCTAAATGGCTATCTTTGGCTGGCATGGGTACAAAACATGTTATCAGCTGCCAATAGAGGCCAGGAAATCAGATCTTAAGCATGTAGCAGGGCACTGCTCTGCAGAGAAAGTGTTTACTCCATTTGCTGCACTTTACCATTTCATTTCATCAAAGGTGTTTGTGTCACACTTAATGAGATAAGGGACAGCAGAGGCCTCAATTGCAGGTCTTAGCACTGTCTGATAACTGCAGCAATCTGGGAATAAACACTGCTTTGAAGAAACCATTTTTTAGAGCCCTAATAAAGTAATCGTAGGCCTTAGTAGAAATTGGTTAATTGGATCATCTGTGTTTTGTTCTGGGACTAAAATGTGTATTACTATGATTAATTCATTAGAGAGTGCTCTTACTGGAGTTAATTTGATAGTTCTGAACCAAGGCATCACACTGCTGAGTGGCTATTGTGCTTCTGCAGAGCTTAGGTACTAAAACCTCAAAACATTTCTGCCTTGCTAAAGGTGCCGGAATTTTTCTGATCCTCTGGATATAATGAGGTTCTCCTTGATTCAGCTTGTGGCCAGCATGGCCACTGCTCCCTAGAGCTCAGAGTTAATTCACTGCAGGTCTGTGAATGTGAAGAGATGGGAACATCCAGTGTATCCAAAATGGCCTGCTGAATTCTTACAATTCTTTTTTCATCTCCCCAGGCAGAGGATAAGCTTTCTTCTACATTCACCAGAACCTAAAAGGCTCAGAGAAATGGTGGCACTGGCCTCCATCTGGGCAGCAGCTACTAAAAGGGATGTGCTCCATAACTGCTTGACAAGTTGACAGCTGACACAGTCCAGTTTTTGAGCTCTTTTGGGTGCAGCTTTTTAGTGACCAATCTGCTATGACAGTCTCAGCTGCTAGTGAACCCTTTTACAGGCTTTTATGTGCTTGGTCTCATAGACATGTTTTTACTCTTAACAGATGTACCTTCAAAAAATAATGCTGAAGTGCTCAAGTATGAGAAATTAGTTACTTATCAGCTGTGAGAATGCCTATGGACAGTGGGGAATTGTCACACAAACAAGAGGGAGCTTGAAATGACATTTCATTGAGGCAAAGAGCATAAAAGTCTTTTACTGTCCATCTCAAGGTTATGATACTCTTTGAAGAAAGCAGTCTCAGAACCTTATACCTTCTGATATCTCAAGATAAAAGTTACATTTTAGCTAATATCAATATTTAGTAATATTACTCAAAAATTCTTACAGTACACGGCTAGAAAATATTTTTTTTGCCTGGAATAAACTGTAGACTGGGCTGCTGGGAAATCAACACACACAGATAGAAGGATAAAGCTAACTTAGTGACTTCTCTCATCATGGCTATTCTAGCTCAAACTCTCATGTGTTCCACCTAAGCCATAAATCTTTAACCCTATAAAGTAGTGAGAAGCAAGGACTAAACTGAATTATTTATTAATCCTTAAGTCAAATTACAATATTCCACATATCTTCCATTCTTGGGATTTGACATGTTCTGAACAAGGAAAAGTTCTCTTTTACAGACAGGAAAACTTTCCACTGCTCTCAAAGTTTATGTGCTTGTTAAATAGGCTGTAATAATTAAATGCAGACACATGCTTGAATGATAAATTTTAGTAATAAGTGCACTGGGACTTACCATGACCTTATCAAGTGGGGCTAGCCAGTCATTAATTCAGATAACGCAATTTATTATCATAATCTTTCGCTTGTACTATTGTAGGGCATGTGATTTATCCTAATTTGCATATGCAGATTGAGATGCAATCATTTCATTAATTTTAATGCTTTTTCTTAATCCCATCAAGATTAACACTTTGTCTAAAAGTTCTGTACAGCGTACTTGTAACTGCCCATTAATGTGTTATCCTAATATTAGTATGGGTGAATTATAATGGACAAAGTACGTTGATTTCAATGTGCTACTTCCAGATGAGAAACTGCACCAATAGGGCACGTATATAATTATCTTTTTTTTTTTTACACACAGGTAGTGCATTTGTTGGGAGCACTGCAGTTCCTGTAGACATTGTGGGCATTGCTTCAGGCAGGAATTTGGGGTCCATCTCTGACCCTCTCTACAACCACTGCCAGAGATACCATGTGGCATCTTACACATCACCACCAAACATTTGACTTCTGTTTTTCAGTAAGACATGCAGTGGCAGAGTCAAGCATTCCTTAATACTTTAGAAGTGAAGACTCACATAAAGCACATGCTTGAAATTTTTGTTTACTAGCTACATATTAGGAGCATTAATTCATGTCTAACGTTCGATAGAATCATCAACTTTATTCTAATATTTGCATTGATTCAACCTAATGACATCTCCATTTTATATACACTCAGTGTGTATCTGAGTGTATAAATGTACTTATTCCAATGCAGAGAAAGTAACTACACTTCATTTACAAAATCAAGAATGAATGTATAGCAAGCAAATTTTTTAAATTGCTGACAGTGAAACTCCAATCGTGTTAATTTGCTAAAACTGCTGAACAGACATTAGGTAGGAATTTCAGTCACCAGTGATATCAACAGATATCAAAGCAAAGGTTAAATTTAATTTACCATTTTATTGGAAAGGAAGTTTGATTTTTAAGCTTATTGGCAGAAGAGAACCTAAAATTAAAAACGTTCAGAAAAATGTCTAGAGATGCTTCCTAATATTATTTTGTTTAATTAATAAAAATAATCAAGTGTCTGGATGCATTGCTTTTTTTTCTACATTGTCATATATTAGAATAAGAAGCTGAAATAAAGTGCTTTTATATTTTTAACCAGATTCAAGGTTTGACCCACTTAAGCATATGCAAGAGGAAATACATCAAGCATTGAAATATATTAGGCACCCTAATCAGGTTGTGAGGATTTTTCAGTGATGAGTAGGTTTTCCTCAAGCAAGTAAATATACATTTTGTTCCTAGTTCTACTGAAGATGCTTAAGGTAATAGATTTGGGCCAACATGTTTTATTCATGACTTAAAGCTGGTGTTATTTTCCAATGGGAAAAGCAGTTGTAAGTTTGAGTAATTACTATATTACTCTAACCTTTTGCTATTATTAGCCAGCTGGGATAATATTGAGGATTTTAACTTCATTCAGGCCTCTGCTGAGTTCAAAGAACTCTTTCTGCTCTCCTTACTCCTTCCCAGGCTGTTTCTAAAACTTGTCAATGCTTTCTAGATAGGCTTAATCAGAATTTCAGTCAGCCAGGGGAACAGAGGGTGTGTAGATCACTTTGACATGGATGTTAAGTACCACTGTCTTCAATTCTCACCCAAATGCATTTTTGTTTGGATTTGTTTTCAGTTTTGCTACTTTCATCAGCAGTATTTGTTTTTCATTCCAAGTTAGCATTATCCCAAAATAATTTTTTTATTAACTAAGCAACTACTGATACTGCATCCACTTCAAAGGCACACTAAGCAGACAGTGGGTTTGTGTGGTTCTGGGGAATGCATAGCAGGGGCAGGTGCATTCTCACGATAATTTTGATACACGTTTACATAATTGTATTGAAGCAGAAAACTGAAAAAAAAAATCAGTGTGGTATTACAGACCACCTATACTTTGGAGGTACAGGACTGTGTACAAATTTACCTTGATCTTTATAAAAAAAGTCTTGTGATATCTGGAAGGAACTTTCAACAACATGGGTATAATTTTAAGTACTTCTCACATAATAAGAACATTCTAATGACAGCACACAGATTTGTCTGTAAGTTTTGGTACGGGAGAACTGAATTTCACATCGGTTTTGAACCATGTAACAGCTAACGTTGAGTTATGCAGTGGTTTCCTTCATTCTTTTCCATCTTTATTTTTATGAGCACCAAGTACTCCAAACCATTCTTGTACATGCAGTTCAATTCCCTGGGCATTCCAGGCAGCTGCAAATAAATCTCCTACTAACCCCACCGGCGGTAAGGGCAGGGCAGAGACACCCAAGACATCACGGCAATGCAGACACACGAGTCGGTAGCTCCGGTTCTAAAACCAGTCTCAGCCTGGCTCAGCAGCACCAGTTCCACCCGAGCCATGCCAGAACAGGCAGCACAATGCTTCCTCCTGCTGGACTCCCCAGCAGCCTCCCCAGCCATCCCCAGCATCCACCCACTGCTCACACCAGCTCAAATACCGATTTACACCCTGTAGTAAAGCTTCATTTGTATACAAACGGCACTGACACCCTCCCCACTGAACCTAAAAATACAGCACGCAGCCCCTAAACGGGATTTTAAAAGGTGGAGGAATAGTCTTTGATCCTAACACGTGCAAAATCCCTCTGATTAGCATCTTTTAGCACAAGATACAAAAAAGAAAATTGTGAACACCAAGATATAGATCAAACTCTGCCAGTACATGCTACCATACTGAAAGAGTATAAAAAGAACTCTCTTTTTAGTGTAGAGTATTGATCTTTTTTATGTTAACTACAAGCTTTAATTAAAATTTCAGGTACTAATATCATGCCACATAATTAAGAAGAAAAAACACTACTCAAGTTTAGAGAATATACAAGTTTTATGGCTTGTTGCCTTTTTTTTTAAGTAGTAGCAGGGAAACCCCTTACAAGTGAAAGAATATTTCTAACCACTGGACTGTTAGGATGTTATCCCAAAAAAACCCTAAATTTGTTTCATAACATCCAGGATGTTAAATTTCTCAGCTTTATGTCAGGCTGACTGAAAGGAATCCAGTCTTTTCTTCCATTCCCTCAGTCAGATATGTTTATAAATGTTGGGTTTTTTCCTTATGGATCCTCAGAAGCTTACATTGCAACATGTTTTATTTTTATGGCCTTACCGTGGAGTTTCCCACTGTTTCTTTTTTGCTAAGAAGGAGGGGGGTGGAATCTGATTCTTTCTTCTGGATTCCTGTTCTACCATGAGAAAGTTCATCTGTGTCTCTCCAGATATTCCATAGGTAATAACCCAACAGCAAACACTGAGCTTCAGTGTCAGACTCTGCCACCAGCAATTAGGAGATGCTCACATTCCCTTTCTATTTTTCATTATTCTAACATGTCCAATTTGTTTCTCAATATATTTACAACATAAATTTGCCCCTCACCACCCATTCAGTGATCAGAAGGGTTCTAGTGGAAGTACAATAACCAAAACTTCCTGAGAGCACTTTGGTCACAATTGGACTTAAAGTCAGAGATGTAAAAAGAGTGATTCTGAGCTCATTTTCCCATGGTCACTTCTGGAGAATCTCCATCAAGCCAGCATCTTAAATAAAAACCAGATTATACATTTTCATTCAAGACTAGTGCTTATTTTATTTTCACTCTTGAATGGAGTTATTTTTCCAGTACTTAGTTATATGCATTTTCTCTTCCCAAAGCTGAAGGAACTGTTTTTTAAGCCAATACTGTTATTCTAGTCTCCTTTGCATGGAGATGCTGGAATAGAATTTTGTGAGTTTCTTGCAGATACTGCTATTATTAATAATCTCAAAAATAGCAAATTTTACCAAGCAACTCGGCAGAAGAAACTGTTGCCCAGTGGATGTGCCAGTTAAAACCTGTCCAACCAACAGGGAGAGATGGTTGCTAATAAGGGAATTTTCTTTGAAAATCCCTATAGAGTGTCTTTGCCCTGAACATGTCCATCATTTTCCATGGCTCCTCTGGGCCATGACTTGCATCACCCCACAATGTGGTTAGTGGGGGTATGGCCAATAAACACACCTTTATAACCACAGCCATACAATGCACTTCACAGCACTTTGAGAAATATGTGCACTGGAACTTGCAGATTTAAATGCTTGTGTGATCCACAAGCAAATCTGAAAAGGGAAAACATGTTGATCACACACTGTAGATAAGCTATTCTAACAATTGTTTCATTACCATTGCAGCATCTTCAAACAGATGGAATGATAATGAGTAGGAAGTGAATTTTATATCAATTCATAGAGCCGAACTTCAGAGATAAGCTGCCAGCAATTTTGAAAATACTTTGAAGACCCTAAAGGTTTGGATATTACTTTAAAAATTCCTCCTTAAAACCAGGAACAAAACTTTAAATTTTTCTTTTGATCTGCAATGATATTAATTTCTCTTTAATTCAAATGGTCTCTCTTAACTTTGAAGGATATGCTAGTGCATGTATATATACAGAACATATAAAATATATATTAGCAAAAGCACAAAGATAAAGTTCTGTGCAAACTTTGTATTGTGAAGGTCATACATTGAACATTAGTAATTATGGTTCACTATGGGATGAAATGGCATTATGTCAATATTTCTAATTTTTTTTCCTCTCTGCAGCACCAAGATTTACTCAATTATTTCACTGGCCATTAATGATAGGTGTTCTTTCAATTAAAAAAAAAGCCCACAGACCTATATAACCTATTGTGTTCCAGAGACACTGGGTAAATCATTATCTCCTGTACAAGACCATTATCACTGTGTGCCATAACAATCAGATTTAATGAGGTTTTCCTCTTTCCTCCTCTCTTGACTGCCACCAGCAATGTTTTCTGTTTACCGAGTTTCTCTATGCTGATTGTGTGTTGAAATTACAATCCATCCTTTTCCCAGAGAACACTGTTTATATCAGCAGCTGAAAAGTAGAGAAAAGGCATTTCTGTTCCAAAGGCACAGGGAACATCTTGGGTATTCTGGGTTTAAATAAGCTTTCTGCCCTGACTTGGGCAAAATCATTAAAAGTTTTGGTATATCCTGGCACTTTTTAAAGGCTCAGGGTTGTCATACAAAGGCAGTTTTGCAACCCCCAGAGATGAACCAGGACCTTCCCCATCCACTTAGGATCCCAGCTATGTCAGATGCTCCTCTCAGTGTGATGTTTCCTTTAATAGATTAATTTTTCATTAAAACACTCTGGAAGAAGGACAGTCTCACTATTTTGATCACAAAAACAGACCACTGTTATTCTTACCTGAACTTTCACAGGAACTGCATACTTGCCCCATAAGAATGGGTAGGTGAACCATTTCCTAGATTTTAGTCACGCGGCTTGCACCTTAAGAGCTTCGTGTTTGAGCAAGCCCAACATCCCAAAGCAACACTTAAGACACAATCATTACATCACTGCCTTAAATCAGTGCCAACTGGACCAGGATGGGGCCTCACAGGGCCCCTTTTGAGCTCCATGAACAACTCCATGAGTTGTTTGACTGAACTGCACTTTGCAGGGAAACACAAATAAGCTCAAGAGGCTTTATATTTCACAAGAAAAAAAAAAAAATTGCAGTTTTAGTAATAAGGTGAACTTTAAAAAATACCCATGACAGGATGCAATCTGAAATGCAAATACAAAGCCTGTCTTCTCCCAGAGTTTAAATATCAAGAATGACCTAAACGTTTACAGTGGTTCCCTGGAAGATGTTAGGCTTATTGTTATATTAAAATTAATTGGTTGAGATTTGAATGTCAGGAATGGGATTTTCAAAAATTAAGCATGGCAGAGGTGACCGTGAATTTTTTTTTTTTTTAAAGATGGCTTTTATTAGAAGATGTTTAACTTGACCAAAGCAAGGCAAATCAATGGGCAGCATGTGACAGAAGATGCCAACACAAATCTTTCCTTTGCACTCTCTGCCCTTTTAAAGCACATGCCAATTTAAGTCAAGACTTGCTTTTAACACAACTATTGGTAGGGACTTTGTGTTGCAAGAAAACCTAAAATACGTTGTCCTCCCACACAGTAAAGTACAAATGTCCATCCTAAAACTCAGCTCTCATTCTCAGGCATCCAAACTATTAACAGGGATGGGATGCTATTGGGTTTGGCTATGGCTTTTTGGTTTGTTTAAAAACCAGTTCTCTCCTTTCTGGTCAGATTTGCATGTTTTGACTATGTGCTTGAACAAAGAGATAATTTAATACCTTTAGGGTGTATCTTTGACATCTTTTAAACCATACAGCTCTAGTTCATTTAGATACTGGGACTGTTGTGTGGACAGACAGTAAGATAAGAGCATGAAGACTTCTTCTGTAGCCCTCAGTATAATGCCAAATTCAGTTACCAACAAGTAAATATATGTAATTTTGATAAATTACATAGATTATTCTGTCTGTACCACACTGACTTGCATAAACAAGATTTCTAGTTTTCAGTACTATGACAGATAAGTTGCATCATCTAATGCTTATAATACTGAATAAATTGATTTAATATCTGCAAGTTCAATAAAAAACCTTAACCAAACAAAAAAGCCCCCACTTACTGAGGATTAAATTTGAGGTTCATGAAAACAAATAGTTTTCATTTACTCAATTTTGAGCCAGAAGTTTAGATGCAGTATAACTTCAAATTTGTTTAAAGGTACATTAATGTGAAGGGAGAGCTTTTTCTTCTGGTGCTACGAGGCTGCCCAGTGAAGGTGTCTGAAATGAGTTTGGCTCAAGAGCTGGGGAAGAATCATCTCTCAAAGACAGACTCGAAGCCATGACAATTTGAGTTGCACAGAAATCCATGCTCAGAAACATGAGGCTGTCAGGCAGGTGAGAGTTAAGGTCAGTAGGTTAAACAAATGCACAAAGTGACTGTGCTAGAGGGTTTTACAGCCTTTCTGCTCCACACGAGGGATAAATAAGGTGTGGAATTGTTTCTGAAATTACTTTGGCTCAACAGTCTGTCCATTGCCTCTCCTCTGGGTAATCTTGAAGCCTTGCCAGGATGTTATGTTCTTTGATACAGAACATTTGTCATGATGAACAGCATTATGTAAAAGTTGTATTTTCCCCTTCTGTCTTTTGATTCATAATATGAGAGATCATAACATGCATTTAATGTTAAGAGGTCTGAGTACTTTAAATATTTAAAATACCTGAACAATTGAGAGCTTGATATTTACAGTGTCAAAACCACCCTTTTGGATTCATTAAGTTCATACAAAGCTCTCATGATCTGATTTACAAATACAGTTTAAAAAGAAACAAAGCATTTTTCCTCACAGCAAGAAACATTTTCCCCTCAATAAATAAAAATTACCAAACACAACACTTCAGACATTTTTATCCTGATTTCCCAGTCCTTCCTCAGTGCTAGTACCTAACAGTGGTTGCAACGTACTCAACTTTCAACATTGCCCTCTTTTTTTTTTGCCCATTCCTTTCAGGTTCATGCTTATGCACATCTTTAATACCAAGTACTGGAGTACCTCTCCTTGCTCCTTTTTTCAGAAGATATGCAGGTAGGCTGATGAGCAGCAGGAGATAGAATTGCCCTGCCATTTACCACTTGCACTGATCAAACCACAGTGACTGGCAGCAGCCCTTGAGCGATAACTCACAGCACTGCTCTGAGTAAGCAAGGATCACAGGCTGTGGCCAGAACAATCACACTGCTCTGGCAGCCAGGCACAGGGCTCTTGATCTCCACGCTCCCTTTGTTCCCTCAGACTCCGTACAGAAGTCAATTACACATTTACTGATAACGTGGCTTACCCTGCCAGAAGGGTACTTCCATTAATATTACATCTAGTATCAGAATAAATGCAGAATAAAGGCAATTCTGTGGTTAAAACCCGTGATATCTTGATGGCCACTTTCTGAAAACAACAGTAAAATGTACCTATAGCAGTAACAAGGTACAGAACCACATGACAGTTCTTCAGAGAAAGCCGAAGTGCTTTGAAAAAGATCAATTACTACAAAATCGTAGTGCACTGCTGTCAATCTTCTACCTTCCTTTATAGTGAGAAATGAAATATAAATAGCCTTTGGCAGTAGGTTGGAGTATTCCTCGATTAAGGGGAGAGTTTGCAGTGAAGTCTAAGGCCAATTCTGCTGACTTCCACGAGCAGTGCAATGTCCTATACTCCATTTTGCAAGGCAGGAAAAATAATTATCCCAACCCTGCTGCTTCCAGATGCCACTGATACTTCTTCAGTCAGCTCTAATGAGAAATCAGCTCTCCATAGCCCAAATTGTTTAGGGTGCCCACGAGAAAAGTCTATGAAGAAGCCCTTTTTGACAGCTATTTAAAAGGGGAAGACTGTTTTAAGGTAACCAGAAGACTAGGAAAAGGAAGCATTTTCCCGTTTCCTTACAATGGCCACAAAGAGCATGCAAAAATACCAGAAGTGTGAGAAATAAGGAAAAGGTCATTGAGCCACTACTGCCTAAGAAAAAGATGTCTCATTTCTATTAATGTCAACTCAGAGAGGCCCAAGTGTGTCAGGCTTGGCAAATGTCACCGGTGTTATTACCTCCTTGTCGAGTATTATGGGTGTGCTAAAGGTACATATTCTTCTAGATGGCTTTATGCTGATCTGGCAGGATAAGGCCAATGAAGCATGAATAATGTGTGAATTTATACCATCATGAAAAGTGCTCATAACTACTTCTCTCCCTTGACATCTTCATAAAAAGGTATTTCATTACAGGACACGGAAGATACTTTTCCAACTCGAACTCAGCTGCAAAGTAGAACCCGGATTTTGTTGTGAGCAGTTTAAAGCAGCAGAACTGAAGGTAAATTGTGTGCAACTCTGGGATAAAATGCTGCTAACTGGAGTCACCAGTCAGAGATGAGAGCCCATCTTCTGGGCTGGACTATCCACCAGCAAGCAGAGCTGTCAGAGCTGCATTTGGCAGCAGGGCCACAGCAGTTTGAGAGAACAGGGCAAGCACCATAACCTGCCACCTCTGGGTTTCCATGTGCTTGGACACAGAGAGCACAGACATACCTATCACTGTCCATCCCTGGGTTTTGTACAATTTACACTCCTTGTTCATCTCCACCTGAATGCCTTTTTCCAGCCTTACTTATAAAGCAATAATGAACTTGTAACGCTGAGCAGGACACAAAATAAGCATGGGTGGTTTCTTTAGGGTGCCAAAACCTGCTCGAGACTGACAGAACAAACTAATTTTGATTTTAACCTCCTTGTCCTCTTCAGCATTAGTTCAGAATCTCAGCAATTCTAGAAAGAATATTACAGACTGAGCAAAAAGTGCTACATTTCACAACAGTAAGGCACACTAAGAAATAAGAGTAATTTTTCTCTTAAACTATCAAAGTAATTTAAAACCCTTAGTGAGAACCTTAATAGACAAGACCACTCTAGCTTCAAATGGGTTTTAATGGGAGGGTAACCACAAGAATAAAATCAATTAATGAATACTATAAATAGATTAGTGAAAACTCTCAGCTCTTTTTCTTTTTCAAACATCCTCCTACCCCACCACCCATGGAACTATTTCAAGAATAATATGATAAAACAGCCCACATAAGAAATAAAATACTGCTACCATTTGGAGTTCTTTACACTGAATTTTCTGGAAAGTTTATGTGAGTTTATAGTCCAAGAAACCTGAAGTGTTGTAACTACACTAACAATACATTCACATGGAAACAGAACACCATCAATTTTTGATGTATTTTGGCTGCATTTGGAATGTCAGAAATAAGATGCCTTGAAAGTTAAGCTTATTAGGAAACTTGGTCTATTTGATGAGTTGAGCCATTTATAAGTTTTGTCAAGCTACATCCTCTAAAAGCAGTAAAGACTTCTGAAAAACTTAGCCATAAGGTGTCAGTTGCAATGAAACTCAGATAAACACTAACAACCACACAAGTGCCTCTTGTATCTTTAGGGGAGGTAAAACCAGAGAAAACGCTTGATGTGAGCATTCAGAAATGAGAGAATATGCTTTCTGCTCCTCTTTAACATTTAAAGACTGAAAGAAGTGCTAACAGAGATGTAAATTCCACTGTTAAAGGATATCACGATATAAATAATCAGGCAGTGATTTGCTATGGAACGATGCAGAATCAATAACCAGTAACTGGGTGTTGAATCCACATGAATGGTGTTCCAAAGTCTTTCCATCATAATAAAGCATGGCAGAAAGGCAGATCTGACCTCCTTTTACTGATGTGATTGTAATTACACAGTGTCATCTGAAAAAGAGCCAGAGGTCTCTCTTGGAGTACCTAAGCAATGAGCCACAGCTGTATTTCCCTTTCACAGCCTCTGAGAATGGAGTGTGACAAAGGACAAGAGTGCTGTTGAGAGCGTGTACATGGCCAAGAGTATCAGATGTGGGGCTGTTCTCTTCTGCTGAGGCCACACAGAACTCCCATTCATAAGAAGCAGATATGGTGAATTCAACAAAAGAGCAACCATAACAAAGGTGCACTAAGCAAGAACAAAGCTAAAGCAGGAATTAAACACCTCTCCCTGCATGCTGTTTAGGTAGGGATTTACTTTTCTAACATCTATGTGATAGTAAAGTAACCATGGAAATAGCCTATGAATGTTTATATATAGAGGTTCTCTGATTGTGCATCATAGTTGTTTCATTCGTAGCTTTTAAAGAATGTGAATTAAGTTATCCAATTAGTCCATGTTTGTTCTTTTAATTACTTCTGTTCCTCTGCATCCTCAATGATGCAATTTGTGCCCTCTGATGTCACAGAGGGTAATGCCAGACATATAAAACCACTGACAGTGGAAAGTTCCATAAAGATTTCCACAGAACAGATTTATTCACTATTGCTGTGAAGTGTGGGAGAGCTCATACAGACCTCACTGATCTACACCAGGTCAAGCTAAGGTTAGATAAACTCAGTTACATAATTGGCTGACTTTTCTATGTGTTTCTACCAGACAAACATATCCACACCCCGAGAATTTATAGTTCTTATCAGGAAGCTTGAGTAATTAATAATTTATCAATTTCAGCAGTACAATTTTTCCATAAGACTTATGATGGTGAATTAGAAATCAGTTATGTTCTGAGGAGGGATTTAGGCATTGTCATGATAACCTGAATGCATATAACCTGATAAACTCTTTGTTTACATGGACTTCCACCCCAACAGAGTCACTCTGTGACCATACCTCCTCTCCACTGTGATCAAACTGATTTAAAATAAATCTGCCTCATGTATACACCAGTCATTCATTGACATTTCACTTCAATTGACCCCAAGGGATTTATTAACCAGAACCTCAGTCATGCTGCCTCAGAGGTCCTAACACCATCTTCCCAAGCTGCATGCCCCAGGCCCTTCAGGAATCCAGATGCTGACTGATGTGGGGCTCTGAAGAGGGAAGGTCAGATGTGAAATAGCAGATGTGCCCACACAGAAAACTGAGTCACCAAACCTTTGGTGATGTCTAAATACTAAACTATTGATCCAAGAGCAAGACACCTAAATTCTGGTTAGATTTAGAAAAGACAGGACAGAGTACACACATGCACTGCTCCACAGGAAACCTCATCGCATCATGAAGTGTTGCTAAGATAAAAGAGATGAGATTGTACTGAGGTGCTCCTCCACTTCCATTTCTTGTAGAAGAGATGTGAATGACACTGGGAACACTTCCACCTGCAATGAACTCTTTGTTCTGAATATATCAGAGCAGTCAGAACAATTTCAAGCAAGCATACAGGATATAGCAGACAAAATGAGTAAGTTAAATTCTCCTAATTCAAGATCAAATGAGGAAATAAGTTCAGAAGAAGAACCTGTTTGAAAAGCTCTTGCAAATCAAACTTAATAGGAAGCACTAGGAAATATTTGGATTTTAAAAAGCATATTGAAGCATGACGGACCAGCTTGATGAGCTGAGCCTTTTGGAAAGCAAGAAATAAAAGTCTGAGCAGGTGCTTGGTCTTCCTCTTAGTCACACATTCAAGACAAAGCAAAGGCTAATTAGCAAGAAGTTCACTGGTTATAGCACGTGTTCAAATGAGCCAGAATTAACCAGATGAGTACAAACTTACTTAATTTCTGTGTTCTTTAGAGTAGCTAAAGATTATTCAAGGCATCCGGTACCTGTTTGTCTTTGTATATTCTAAAGACAAACAAAAATCAAACATCTTGCAACAAACTGAGGAAACAAACACTTGGAATTAATTAAGACTGAAGTCTGACTTAACAACATTGTTTTGTCACACTGTCTGCCTAAATCACTGCAGGAAAACACCAATTCACTCCTTCAATGTCTGTGCAACTATCCTTGGCTTACAGAGGATGTAAACTCCCAGTCAAACAGAGTATGACAATCACAGAAAAATGCAAAAGTATCATTTGAGTAATGTGATTAGTCCCACAGAAGCTGTAACCACATCCCTGCAGTTAATCATGTAGCTAAGTGCTCTTCCTAGCTCAGACCCTAAACCAGCAGCTCAGTGCAGAATTACACTTTCATAAGGACACAACCCATTGTCTATATTAAGACATTCCACATGCACCTCTTTTCATCTGTCAAGGGGACACATTTGTACCTCTTGTGTTTGTGTTTAAAGTTATTGTGCATGTCTCAGGCATTCTCATTTTAAAAGGTCTAGATGTATGGGTACATTCAATAAAATTCTCAATAATTCAATATTCAATAAAATACTCAAAATCCATATTTATATGGATTTGCAACTCTTTGTTGAAAAAAGAACTGGCCAGGAATCAATTCATAATCACAACTCACATATTTTTATCAAATGTAATATACATAAATGTATAGACAGACATATCAAAATATATGCAGAGGGAGCAAGATGAAGTACTGGAATGATCAGCTTAGTCCAAACACAGACATAACATGGGAAAAAAAGCACCACTTGCTGTATTTAGGAGCTGCAAAGCTTGGAGGTGAGGTGGTTGGTGTTTTTATTTTGGGAGTGTTGGTGGGGGAAGGAGAAGACCTCTGTTTCAGACCTCTTTTTGGTTTTGTTATTGTTTTTAATACAGCCTAAACCCCATCTCCCACACGGGCCAGGCTGGACCCCCACCATGACCTAATGACAGGCTGCCAGGCACTCCAGCAGAAACATTTGTCTGGCAGTGGCTGAACCCCCTGGGTACCCCTCATGTCTCATTATTCCAATTACACTGAGACCTGTGCCACCAGCTTCAGCTAAATCCACTGTGACACCTGTGTCCAGAGGCCTGGACTATCCCCTGTTCCTGACCAGGGGCAGGTAGCCACATGGTTTTGTTCAGTATGTTAAAGCTTTTTATGTGGAGTAAAGATGAGCATTACACCATAGAAAGGCTGACAAACACAGCACACCTGGGCTCCTTATTTAGCTGTGTTTTGCTGAGCACAGGAAACAGTTTTCATTACATGCCAGGGAAATAACTGTAAGAACAGACCCTGCTTCAAAACTGAGAATCAACCATGCTGCAGCCAAAAGCAGTGCCAAACTGGGACAGGTGTACAGTAAGTGAGCAGGTGGAAGATAAACCCCATTGTGGGAAGCTCAAGGATGCCTATCTCACCACAAAGAACACGTGTGTCTCTAGGACTGGTTCAGTTTTTACTCTCTGCTTCTACTGGGACTGAGTTTCTGCTCTGGAACACACCACAGGAAAATGGGAGATCACAAAAGCATGTTTGGAACCCTCCCCAGCTTTTCAAATTAAGGACTATTTCTGCAGCAGAGCTGTCCTTTCCTTCCTAATGAGCTAAAGTAGTTCATTAGGTTTCTGATCAAAAATAGCTCCAAAAGTAAAATTAAAAAGAGTAAAAATTGTGCCCTTGAGCAGGTAGAAAAACATATTTAGTGATATTGTGTTAAAATAAAGATATTGCTCATTCTGACCTGAGCCAGTAAGGGAGAATCAAAGCCTGGAAACCCAGGGTAGCTGTCAGGGGTTTGCTTGCTCTAGGATTGTGTTCCCTCCTCTAGGAATGCATCAAATGCACATGCCACAGGGACAACCTCTGACATAATTTCTCCAAACCTGCAGTATTACACAGACAAGAGAGGACTTGCTGAACACAAAGGACCAAGTAATTTCAGTTTTATAGCTCCTGTGCTTAGGTTGGGGTTCTGACTTTCAGTCAGCATTTTTAGCTGTCAGATTTTGGAGAGGAAAGAACAAAAGCAAAGCAGCAGCAAATAAAATGAGGGCAGTATGTAGCACCACAGTTGAAAAGAACAGCTACAAGCTGTTGCAACATCTAGAATTCTCAGAAAGGGTAGAGTTAAATATGAAATACTCCATAAAATAAGATACATAATTTTTCCTGCATTCAGTGTAGGCAAACAGTGAACTCCACAACACAGCCAGTCACTGCAATCAGTTTTGAGCCACATGTCAACAATGTGTGCCTGTGCAAGCTGAGAGAAAGAGGTAGCAGTGAGATGGAAATGCAGCCTGCATCAAAAATTGCTCACTGAGGTTAGACTGCCTTCCCACTTCACTGAAGTCAGGTGCAAATCTCTTACAAGATGAGTCCTCAGCAACAGGCTGCTTTCCTTAAAATTCTTGTGCTTTCCAATAAGTATCATAAATACAAACCTTAAGCACAGCAGTGGTTGCACTTTTTTTCTTTTCTTGAAATCAATCATTTATAGATTAATTATAGAAACTTTTTTTTAAACTGTAGATTTGTCTCAAGCAGAGATGAGCCATGAATTGAAGTGTAATCACCTTAATAGCAATTATATATGTAAGTTTCACCTCCATTGCACTTCGAAAATTTCCTTAATTAATGAAATGTCTTTCTGCCATGCTAAATGCAGCAACCCAGAAGTCTGGATTCCAGCTGCTTGGGAGGGATGAACATCCTGCAAGATTTTTGCCTACCCAGCACAGTGCCTGGCCCAAAGCCTCTCATTTAGAATCCAGAAGCACACCCAGCCTGTAAAGTGACCTGCTACAGCAGGAAGGAAATCATCCCTGCCCATGTTCATGCATTTCTTGTATTAAACAGGGCCCCCAGACAATTGAGAAGCAGTGGGTCCTGCACAGCACAAAATGTTTCTCTCACCTTGGCAGGCAGCACTGCCAGGAAGCCACCAGCTCAACACAACTCAGCCTGAATTAGCTATTACTTGTTAAATGCAGGACTGGACACATAAGAATAGCAGCAATGCAAGATTATTTACTGACTTTGAGTTTCAGGGCTGTTTAATGTCATTATAAGAAAGTGGTACCAGCTACTTTACCTGCGGAAACTATGGCTGTGTAGAAACAAATAATGGGGGAAATGCTGCCAGTTTGCAATGTTTTACAGTAAAAAAAAACCAACAAACTCAGAAAGCCCTGAAAAATCAAACCACTTTCTGAGTAAAAAAGCTTTTACAAAGTTTGGCAACATGAAGTAGAGATTAACTCAAGGCTCAGAGGTCAGTAACAGTGCTCCTAGGGAACACTACTCAGTATTTTGAATCAGGCTTTTAGAAACTCTCAGTTCCTGAGTAGCAGTCAAAAACTCACAGGAATTATTATTTTCTCCTGATTATAAATTCTGGGGGAAACAACATCATGCATGTGATTGAAATTCTCACATAACCTAATAATTGCTCACTCTTCTTTTTAAAATACTATTTTAATAACTCTAAGCAGAGTATTTGATTTGAAAAGCTAAACAAGTTGTTGCAAGAACAGGTTATTTTTTTTTTAGTCTTGGAGTTGATAAGGAGGATATTTGGAAGCTGCAGCAATAGTACATGCTCCTTGACTCATCAGGTATCACTGGCAACATATTATTTATATAAACCAAAATGTAAGAGGTGTTTCATAAAGATTACTTGGGAATTACTTCTGTGCACACACATGCTTCATTAGGTATGTTAAATAGAATAATGGTAGGCTGTAGAAATATCAACTCTCATGTAATAAAACCATAACAGAGTTTTAAGGTTTTTGCTCCTCTTTTTTGCAGATTTGGAAATAAGAGTTGACAAGCAAGAAAAGGGAGAAAAGAAATGGGGCTAAGCAACCCAGATATAAATACTTGTGTAGTACCTCTTAAATGGGCTCCAAATGGTTCCTCAGGCCAAGCAGGGAGTATTTAAGCCTTAACATACAAACTTCAAAGCCAGTTGCACAGTATTGCTCACTCGTGCTATAATCTCTCAAAAAAAACCAAAAAACCAAAAAACCTCATGGCTGATATAAACGAAAATCTCATGTTCTTTCATCTATTTCTTCACCATTCTAACAAGCATTTACCAAATTTGCCAGTGATATATTTAGACAACAAAATGAGGGCTGAGTGCTTGCAACTGCCTTTTTTTTGTATGCATGGGGAAGTGATCAGCAATTGTAGAATCTCACTTGGAGACCTGCTCATTTTAAGTTTCCATGAAACAGAGGCATGGTCCTTCAAAAACATATCACAGGGGTTCCCCATAAGCAATTTTTAAAATGGCATTTTCTTATCCATACAAATGTAAGTCAAATAAAATTACTCCACAGCTGCTGGGTTCCTAGCTTTTCTAATTGTATTTATTCACTGATTTCCTTGGCATTTCAAAGTGGAACTAGAAACAAAAGCAAACAAAAAAAAAAAATCCCAACCCAACAAACACAATGCATACATTGATGAAACCTCCTGAGTGCTTTAACATAATCCAAGGCAATTTTCTCCAAGAAACAAAATGAATGAAATTTGCTTATGGACCCCTAAGCTTTGCAAACCCTTCAACTAGAACAAGAGAAATGTGTGGCTGGAAGCCAATCGGCAGCCAAATGTGTTAGATGTGTTCCATTTATTATTAATGTGACAACATTCTATACAGCAGCAACAGGGCAGGCAAGTAAAGGGTTGCCATGGAGATAAGTTACTCAAGATGCAGCTAAAAATACTCCCTTCTTCCCTTACTGTAATAAATATTGCATTATGTGAAGGCTAACAATGATGATATCAAATGCCATCTCACAAAGGCTTCCAGCTGTGAGCATTCTGGCTATCTAATGGGCTGCCCCATGGACACGCAGCACTTCTTGCCTGTGGATGTCAAAAGAGCCTTTTTTTGCCCTTATTACATGGTTAAATGTTAGGTGGCAGCTGTTGGCATTATTAGGACAAAATATTGCTCCCTACTCAGGGTAGATTTCTTACACCACTGTGACTCTGGGGGATTACAGTCGTGTTCTGGGAGGAGATGCAGCTTAAACTGGAAAACAAACATAAGGAAATGTCCTTTGAACAAGATCACAGGAGGTTATTCAGCCTTGTCTCTGAGGACTGTGGTTACACATTTCACCATTTTGCTGCTCACCAGGAGCCTTAAGATTACCAAAGATTCTAACAGTACCTATTAATCAGAGGGAAAAAAAAAATCAGGCTTTTTGGAAGGACTCCTTTCCACCTACAGCTTTCTTGTAGTTTAGATATGTCCAAACAGCATCAGAGTTTTTATAGAGTTGGAAAAAAGCTATGTTGCAACATTCTTTGCCCTTCACAGGAAGTTTTTAAAAACACAAAGCTTCCATTTTTTAGTTTCACTTTTTCTGCTTCAGTAAAACTTTTCAATGACTCTGATATGAAGTGAATCTTAATCAACCAATTTAGCTGAGAGATTAAAATATTTAATACCAGAGCAAAACGTAATTCAGGTCTTTGCTAATGTCAATAACCATTCTTACTTTTTCTCTGCTTATGATCTTTAAAAGATGGAATTCACATTTATTTCTTAGTTTATCATCTAATTGAACAAAGGACTTATTTTCATAGAATCCCAGGGTATACAGGTGGGAAAAGATCTCATCAATCATCCAAGCTGTGTCCTTGTTAAAGCCTGCTACAGAGTAGTAGGTCATGTCTGGCCTTTTTTCAGTCAGAAACTCACCTTCAGCACTGTAACAACAGAGCTTCTTGCCAATACACATAATCATATATAAAATTATCATATTTACAACTCAGTTTAAATATTTTCATTTTGTTTAGGGTGATAGTATGCTTATTTTTTAATAGAATAAGCTATAGCTTAAAAAATAGGATAATAATTACACTTGAAAAACCCAGGAATTGTTCCTAGAGAAACAGAAGGCAGGGTGGAAGTTTTAATTTTGCCATTTCTCAAAGTGCAAGGCTGTATCTGCTGTTAACAGGCAGCAAAAAGCACACATGGGAAACACAACCAGGGAATTCAAGAAAATGGGGTAGCACTACACAAAACTTCTGCCAGCGTGTCCCAGGAGCACAGAGCTCTGTGATCAGCACCATCTCCCCTGCAGGGGCACACTTCATCACTTTGCTGAGAGCAGGAGCCTCCCCCTGACAGCACACACAGCCACTTCCTTCAGGAACACTGTTTTTAACTATCATTTTCCCTCTTTTTCTGTGTGCACTCTCCTCTTGCCCTTGATGGCACAAAAATGAGCTCTCTAACACTACCCCCAAGCACGCTCAGCTGCTGGCTGAGTAAACACAGGAGCAAGTCTGTCCTGCACAGCAGGTGAGCCCACACTCACAGAAATGTCTGGATACTTACTCAAAAGAAAAAGCACTCCTGAAAACAGGCCTCCCCTCCATGCCTAATTCCTGCTTCTCCCCTTTACCTAAAGAGGTTACTTCATTTTAAATGCTCACCTGGGCTCAAACCCCACCGAGCCTTTAAGCATGGGCTTTGTGGTTTATTTGTTGGCTCTAAAGGATTTACCACACTCTTGGCACGGGATTAATGATATCCCTACTACCATTTCATGGATAATAATTTGACTCAGATGTGCCTGTGGCTCTGTAAACTCTCTCCAATTGACTCTCCAACACCTGCCACTACACCAGGTTGCTTAAAGCCCCATCCAGCCTGTCCTCAAGTACCAGCAAGGATGGAGCATCCACTGATTCTCCAGACAACCTGCTCCAAAAGGGATTTATCCCTTAAATAGCCTGTTCCAGATTCATGATTCTCCCTGAAACAGCATAGAGCAATTTCCTTCTATTTCAAGGGAACCTCCTGCTCCCTGTGCTCTGCCATGCAGGTGGAATCACAGTGACCTTGGATGATACATTTGCTGGACAAGCCTCCAGAGGGCTGCATTATTTCTGGAGTGAGGCTTCCTGTCAGATGTTGTAATACATGGCATAGATGCCTGTTCCTCACAGACACGTTGCTTGGAAAAAGCATTCTCTTGTTTTTCACATCCATTACATAGAGGAGAGTTAAGAAAAAGAAAAACTGCTTTTAAGCATCACCTGGTTGTGTTTGCTCCCACCAAATCCTCCCCCCCACTTTTTCATTTGTCAAATCTTATGGTTTACATATAACAATTATAATAGCACAGATAATAAAAACAACAAAAAACCCCAAACCAAATATCAGATATAGAAAAAACCCTGGGGAATGGTGTTTTTAGGAAAGGACTGATTTGTACAGGACTGTGATTACACTGCATAAATACACTTCAGTGGCTGAAGATGTCAATCTACAGCAGAAGGGACTCTCAGAAGGACAATGTTTATCTTCTAATTTAGAATCCTTGTTAGCTGAGCAGAGGGACACCAGGACAGCACCGGCTACATTTTTACAATGGAGTGTATTACCCCTTCAAAAGGGGGAAAAAAAAAAGTGAAAAGCAAAGTTCTTGAGGTGCTCTGGGTGGTTTGTGTATTTCTGGTTTTTTTGGTTGTTTTTTTTTTTTTTTTTTTTTTTTTNTTTTTTTTTTTTTTTTGTTGGTTTTGGTGTTTTTGTCTGTAGGTTGGGATTTTTCCTTGTTGTTTTGTTATAGCTTGTAGAGGATGTACATTTAAAAAAATAAAGATTAGTAATGTTTAGAAGCCAAAAACTCAAGTCGTAAAAAGTCCAGGTGGATATGATGACAATTTCCTATCAAGGAGAGCAATTAATCATCACAACACTCTCTTAAGCAAAATGGTAGATAATACACCTTGAAGAGTGGATGCCTTTCAGGTAGCAATGTTCTAGCTAACCACAAGTCATGCCTTAAAGAAAAGTTACATAGATGTAAAAAGATTTAATGAATCCCATCATACTGGTTTAAAATTAATGATCCCTTCCAACTTTAAGTGTAAAATACCCTTCATAAAGTTTATATAATTTATGGGAATGCAGCCATTACCCTCTTGAAATAATTCTAATGCTAAAGAAAAAAAAATAAGCTCTGTTATGCACAGGGTAATATTGCTCACAGAGATCAAAATTTTAAGAATTACTTCAGATATGACATGAAGTAAACCAATGACAGCACAGAGTCCATACTACAGATTAAGCATATATTTAAGAAGTATTTGAACAGAGAGCTGAAGTCCCTTTCCACAGTCCCCTGAGGAGCCCCTTGAGAACAGTCTCCTTCAAGAGCAAGAGCATTGAGCTTAGAGGCTTCTGCTGGTTCCAGGTCACTGCTCTCCTGCTCTTGCTCTGAATATAAAGTTCTGCATTAGCCCTCCACCATCACACCTCTCTGATACCTTGCAGGTATTCCCACTCAGAAAACACCACGGGCTCACGTGTCTTAGAGCTACAGTGTCCTAACTGGCTGCTGCCTCACATGGTCCTGCATTCCAAGGTCACCCAGACCAAATACGCAGGAACAAGTCATTAAATAATAAGTTGAATTCGGCACATTTATAACTAGGGAATGGTGTCATTTATGTTGGAATTACATATAAGCATTGACAAATTCCACCTCTGATATCCATTGATATATTTTGGTCTTAGCTTAGTTTCTCTCTTCCATATTTGTATATTTTCTAAAATCATCCATTGCAACTTCAGTAATTAATCAACAAATGTCATTTCCCATTAAAGCATATTTAATCGTCACAAAAATTAGGAACAACTAACAACCACAACCAGTATAATTACTTCTAATGCAAATGTGCTAATTTAAATTGTGGTATACTTCTTTAAGAGAAGTCTGTGTTAATTGGGGTCTGCTCATGAAAGCAAGCTGCTAATTGAGCTGGCATGTGCCAGATAGACTAGTCCAACTGAAAGAAAGACAATATTTGCAATGTAACACTGATTTTTAAAGTTAACATTTTAATGAAAAAAGCTGCTATCAGGCTCATGCCAGTTCAATTAGTCACTCCTTCCCATGAGCAGACCCCAATTAACACACTTTTTCGAAAGAAATATCCCACTGTTCAATTAAAACATGGAAGCATAGATGATTACACAAGTCTATTTTGATAATTAGTCTTACTTGATCTGTCTCAAATGTGTTGTTTCTGAACTGCTGCATCATCAAAACTTATGGATTATTTTCGAGCAAGTGCTTTTTATCTGGACTAAGCAGGCACTGTCTGTACAACAGAAGCAAAGCAGCTCAACAATCCAGCAGTGGCAAGGTAACAGCCAAGATCATAGTCATGATCAGTTGGAGAAATCAGGTGAACAGGATTTCTGTTCTAAGCGAGCTCTTGTACCATGCCATGGCAAACATGAGTAAATAAAAGCAGGCACAGGGTGATCCAAAGCCTGAGGTCAATGAGAATGTCTTTACCTCACTGACTGTTGGATTAGGTCCCCATGTTCCATTGGGAGAAGAGGAATCACTGCACTGCATCAGGCAGTGGGAGCTGGCAGCTGGGCAAGCATTGATTTGGCATGGTAACTGCTATAATATTGATTTTAAACATAACTTGGATATAGATTTATCAACCATTCTACAGCACTGTGTCAATGTGCAATAACGACAGCCTTTGATGGTTCAGTAAAGTAACAACAGTGAGGAAGAAGGAAGAGTCATGATCACTGCAAATGTTCCCTCAGAAGTATCATGATACACATACCAGGGGAGCTTGTCACCTAATTGAGCTATTGAAAGGATTGGTAAGTTGTGTCTAATTAGCCAAGAGTGATGTTAACCAATAAAGCCACACAGAATTTGGAGATTTTCCCTGTATTTGGGACTGCAGCATAAAAATACAGTGGTTTTCTCTGGAAGGAATTGATCTTGCCTACTAGTGAGTTAAAACAATGCCTCTCATCGATCCCTTCAAATCAATGTTAGGCTTTTTGCTTGATAAGATGGAGCAGGCAATTCTGAATTCACAAGCACAGATGGAGTGGAGACAGACATGCTATCACTAAAGCAAGCAGTGTGCAATCCCAGTGCCCCTGCAGTCCCCTAGCAGTAATCTTGGCTTCAGCACAAGACTTTCATTGCATGGTTGGACCAAACTTCTGTTATTACCACTTGTCAAAAGCAGTTATCACTGTGATTCCCTGAAGAGACATCCTTACTGATCTAAAGTGTCTTTAGAGAGTGCAACAAGAACACCCAGTCTGAAGGAGAACATACAAATCTATTTGCCTTTGGATATTACATGCTTGCTAACTTGACATTGCTGCATCTAATGCCATTACCTAATGTAGTATGCAGGTATTCCTGTCACCCAGAATTTATATCAAAGACAAAACCCAAAAAACCCCCATAATCATGCTTTGGAAAATCATTCCGATCAAACCCAAAGAGATTGTTAGCTATCCATCTCCAAAATATTATAGGGGGATAGGGCAGAAAGACTAAATGGCACATGGTCTTTAACTCACATATTTACTTTCCTTGAGATAGTTGCTGTAAAAGTACCACCCACATTCCTAGAATTCAGAAATAATATCAAATGTGAAATGCAAAAGGAGTTTATTCACTAAAAGAATCTCATTTTGAAGGAGAGGCTGCACTTCCTGTTGGAACTCTTAATTCCTTTAACCCCAGAGGCTTGACTTGAACTAAAAAACTGCAATGAGACTGGTGGATTTGCTAAGGGATCCCAGAAGGCTGGCTGCATAAGGACCTCCCCTAAGCAAAAGGCTTGAATAAAGGCTGTAGGAAGGTGGTGCAGGACAAAAGCTGCAGCTGGGACACTGCAGCCAGCACCTGGTCTGGTAGGTCAGAGCCACCTTCAGATAGGTCAGTGCAAAGGAGACCATTGAGATCTTTCAAATTAATATTTGGTTTTATTTTTCTTGTGGATAGAGTCAGCCTTCTCCCTCTGGCATAGATTGTAAAAACTGTTTAAGTCACAAACACGTTTCTTCACTTTATGGGACTTTTGTTTGTTTGGGGTTTCTTTAAAAAAGCTTGGAGCAGGGGACACAAGGTATGGCATTACTTTGATGTCAGTGGAGGTGCATGTCAGTGCAGAATTTGCCTCATTTTTAAAATCTTTTCAAGTATGCACAGCTCCTCTGTAACCTCCCTGCAGAAACTTGGCAAGAAAAAAAAAAAACAACAAAAAATAGTAGGGGTAAGTGAAAAGGAATGAGAAAAACTTGCTTTTCAGAGGATGCTTTGCTCTTCTGCTTAGAATCCATCACTCTGCTCCTATACATGACAGACTCCTCTGTTCCTACCCCCAGTATTGCTGCAGTTACAGCTGCCCCCTCTCTTTTTTCAAGCTATTCAGTCTTTTTTCTTGTTGATTATGGAACATTCACTATCACAAATTCTCATGCCATCTCAAAGTTTAAGTACTTGGCCTCTAGCAGCACAAAACATTTTTTATTTTATTCAGAATGTCCCCAGTTCTCAGTTTGGTCAGAAAGCACCAGCAACCTCACATTTAAATTCAGGAATTCAAACCCTTGCAATAAACTTCACATTGAATGAGTTAACATAGACATACAATTAATTTTTTTTCCTCAGGCTGAAGATAAAGGCCATGTAAAATCAAAACAAAGTGTTTCTGTTTTAATCAAGCATTCAAAATCCAAAAATAAGTATCCTTGGTTTTAAGTGCTAGAGAATCTTTTCAGTGGACTTAAAGTTTCAACAACTTCTCCAAATGTGGGGGGTAAAAAAAACCCACATTAAAATACCAATACTTCTTAAGTTTCAAACCTATTTATCTCCTGAGGTAGTAGAAAAATAAATTAATGTACTTGCACAGAAATTCAGGCCCTACTTGAACCAGTAACTCCTGATATACATCTTGAATTAAGTCTTCATTTAGGTTATCAAACAGAAAATAAGTGGTTTGTGCTTTTCAAGCACTTAAACATAAACTTCAGTTTCAGGCTGAGAAAGAACACAAACTTAAACACTCTACACCACATGTATGAGCTAAGGATGCAAAATAAAGGCAGCCTGGGACTGCCCTAGTCAAAGAGGAACAAAAACATTTGCCAGTAACTTCAAGATAACATGAGAGGGTTTTTTTTAAACAAAAAAAAAAAAAAAAAGGGAAAAAAAATACAAAGAAAAAAGGAGATCCCTATGACCCAGCTGCAGAAGTAAAAGCAAATTGCAGAATGCAGCAACAGCAGATCTAAGAAGACATTGTTTCTAAGAAAACTGAAGGAAGGGAGTCAGCAGGGAAAGGGAAACAAAATGTTTTCCATTTTGATGTTGGCATCTCTCAGGCTCCTTGCCAGAGGCTACAGGCATCCCCAGGGCCCACCCAAACCCACTCAGGAGACTCTGCCACTGAAAGCTTCAGTTCAGCAATGCAAGTATCTCTCTGGCCCCATATTTTGTGTGAAGTCTTACAGCAATCAGTATACAAGTGCCATCATTTACAATTCTGTTCCTAAGGTAACCAAGGTCTGCTCCTACTGATCCAGACTTGTTAGGCATTAACTCGAAGCTCAGTCAAGTTCCTCAGGTGCAGGAGCACACTTAGGGCAATGGGTGGTGGCAAATAAAGAGGTTTCACAAGGCACTACTGGCCCTGCATACAGTGACAGCTATTATCACGCCAGGTATGATTTAAGATACAAGATGCCCACATTTATTTGCTCAGGCTTTACAGAGAACTAGACTTTTTCAGGTACAGTCAGAAAACTCATTATTCAAACACAAAGGCAGAGAAATTGGGTACATCTTAAGAAGGCCAACCCTCTCCAAAGACTGTAGTGTACATGCCTATCTTACATAAGCAGCAATTCTACCTTCTCGACACCTCATGTTCCAGAAACCCTAAAACAGCCAGAACAACTCACGTCATCCTTGCACTTTCCAATCTTTCATCTCCTTAAGTCCCTGACTCAGGAGCGTCAGAGTCCCTTGATCTAATATACATTACAGGAAAAGCCAGGTAATTCCATAAGCAGTGACTCACCCTCCCAGCCTCCGCCCGGGGGACACAGCTCCACAAAGGATGGCTCCAGCTTTTCTCCTTCTCCCTCACCCAGCAGCTCTCTGAGGGAAGGCAGAGCTGGCAGCAGTGTGGAACTGAAAGGTGCCCCAGCTCAGCCTGCCCCATCAGCAGGGATTGGGAGCAGCTGAGATGGCCCCACCGCTGACCACGCACAGCTGTGGCTCGTTCCCTCCTCTCCTCCAAGCCACACTCAGCTCCAGCAAATCCCTGGGTTTGGCTGCACAGGTGGGGCCAATTCCCACTGCCCTGCCTGCAGAAAGGGCAGTGACAGCTTTCTTCACTCTCTCCTTCCCACCAGTGATTGTAACCACTGAGCCACTGATTGTAACCTCAGAAATACAAACTGAGAGCTGAGGGAGTGCTGATAGAGTTAGCACCATCCTTTTCACACTAAGGACAAACAAGAACTTTCAGAGCTTTTGTGGGAAATCAGGAGAGCTGACAGACCACAAGGAAGGACAGTGGCCAACTTGGAACCTGCCAGGAGACAGAAAACCCCCAGTGCCCCACCTCTGCCTTTGATGGCTTGCTAAAAAGCCACCTTGTTAGTACAGGCAGGCAGGCACTGTGTGCTGAGACTTTCACCTCTGTCAAAAAGAGAGAAGCCTAAGTCCTGACCCCTTTCCCAAGGTGCTTTCAGGCTGTGCCTCCTGCACTGTCACAACAGATTGGGCTGTGACAGGTTGGTCAGGAAAACCAGAGATGTTTTACATTTTCTGCTTGACTTGCAGTCCTTTTACCAGGCTAAGGCTTGGGACAGTTTTTCCACTGGTATTTTTTATTATGCTTTAGGAGAAAAACAGGTCTGAGGTTGACACTCAGCATTACAATTTCAGTACTATGCACATAAATTTAACTACTTAATTCCACTGAGCACTGGGTAAGTGGGGCAGCTAAACCCAGTATATTGCATGGAACATTTATCACTAACTACAGTACACAATTCCCATTGCCATTTAGGCTTACACATTTTACAGCATTTACAATCATGCTGAATTATGCTGGAATTCCCATTTCAAAGGATTTCATGAATGTATTGCTTGAATGCTGCCAAACTCTTTTTTTTTTTTTTTAATTTCATGCAGACATTAAGGGGAAGTGAGGTCCTGTGAGGCTGCTTATGCCCTGCTGGATCCCAAGTGTTTTTGGGATGTCTGGATTTCACTGAGAAGTTGCTGGAATAAAAAGTTAAGTGGGATCTGACTGAAAGCTACAAAGAGAAAACTGATGTAATTTTTGATCCAGTGCACCATAACTATTAGTGAATGTTAATTTCTTACTGGCATCTAATTGATAACAGTCCTTATCAGCTTTTTATGACTGGGGAAGGTCAGTAGGGTCCCTCAGCCTGTACTGGAGCAGTGACCCAGTGATGAGGGGGCTCACAGGGCCTCGCTGGTGTCTGACACAGCATCATGAGAGGGTGGCAGAAATCATCTCTTGCCTTCAGGTGAACTCTCCTCCCTCTCAGAGCAGCTCAGCCAGGCAGGGAGCCCCACTATTATCCTTCATAGGCAGCTTGGCTGGCAGCCATCCTCTCCTTGAAAATCTCCCAGTGTGTTTTCACAGTTTAAACCTGGCTTTCCCTGGGCTGGGAAAAAAAAAAGAAGCAAGCTCAGAAACCCCTTAACTTTCACAAGACAGACCTCCCCCTTGTACAGGGGCACACCCGCCCTGCAACTCCATTACTTCTACTTACTAATTTGGTGATGCAAATTTTTGGATATATAAAACACTTTCAGCTGTAATCCTGGGTTGTGAGAAGTGCAGAAATATCATTCTAGGTCCCCTTAAATAGATGACAAAATGAATCCAGACTTTTCTACCTCTATGCAAATCCTGCCTCTGATCTCAGTTTCCTTCATGTATTTTAAACCCTGAAGGTTTAAGAGTAATATTTCTGTAAGTCAGATACTATTAGACACTTTTAAAACTCTTCCTTCTCTTCTTTCAAAAAAAAGGAGACTCAATTAAAAGAAAAGTCTTCTCACTCTGACTTCAGCTGTACTATAAAACTGTTATTAAAACTATCGTGGATGTGACAGAAATAAAGGAGGTGATGAGGAGATATTTATGATGTACAAAAAATGTCCAGGGAATCTGTCTAATGATGTGATCAGGATTTTTTCGGCCCTTAATACAGTGATTATTAATGCAAGTCTGCTTCCACGCTTATGCAAATAGGCCTGGGACATTACAAGAAATTTCCAGTCATGTTGCTTGAGAAGGCCACGTGGGGATGTGAGGCTGTCTGAAGCCTGAAGAGACTTTCCTAATGGAGTCCAACAAGATTAGTTGCCTTTCCCCACTACATGACTCTGTAAAAAAAGCAAATAAATCACTAACAGTCTCCTAATAGACTTAGCTCTCTCCTGTCCTGAATGAATATTGCTTGGAATAAGCTCTGCAATGGCTAACTCTGATATTGCCACAGTGACTTTTTTTTTTTTTTTCAAGGCTGTGTAAAAGATTTCCAAGCTGTTGAAAATGTTGCTCCTTTTCCCATATGCAGGAGCCTGTAAAGGCTTTCTGCTGCAGGGCTGGAGCCCAATCACTGGAATGGTTTCCACCTGATCATGTTCTCCAGTTGGATCTCTGAAGTGAAAGGGGTAGCTGGAGTTCCCTCCCTTCCTGCAAGTAACCCAATACATTCCTCCTCCAAGCCCACCTTGTTAATGGATTTATTATGGACTGTGTGATATAGATATAGATATATATATATATATATTACTGCCTCACCCAAGACTCATCTGTGTCTAGTGGAGCAGCCTGATTCTGACCAGCCTGGCTGCATCAATGCAGGGAGCAGGGATTATTACCCCTTTTTCCGGGATTAACAGATTTTATTTACCTTTTTTACCTTTTTTTTTTTTTTTCATTTACATTATTATTTACATTTTATATAATCCTTCTGGATTTTTTTTTTTGTAAATTATTTTTCTCTCTTCTGTGCAAGCTCAATTTTAAGTATTGTTATTGTTAACTTACAAGTAAGTTACAAGATGCTGCTCCATTCCTTTGTTAGTGAGATCTCCTCCTTTCCTGCAGAGCAGCCTGCCTGCTGGGAGCCACATCACTTTGCAGTACATCAGGAATTAACTAAAAACAAGGACAACTCTTTCATGAGAGCAATTTCCCTTCACAGGTCTCATTCTGCAGTGAGGGTTAGCCCATTAGACAAAGCCTGTTTGTTCCCACTTTGTAACCCGTCATACTCTCAATCTGCATTTGTAGCAATCACCTAGAATTTCAGAATTTTTATTAACTAGCACTTTGACAGACCCTTCCTTGATATTTTCTAGGCAAGCAACACATTTTTGAAATGATGGGTACCCTTTTGCATTATCTATTTATTACACTAGAGTGATAAAATGCTAAAGTAATAGAAATCAAAGGTTTTGATTATGATTAGATTGGCCTTTTCTTTACAGGAACTATGGACCTTTATTAATGCAAGTATGAAAGACCAAAATTT
The DNA here is from genome assembly GCA_013396995.1 of Dicaeum eximium. NCBI lineage: Eukaryota > Metazoa > Chordata > Aves > Passeriformes > Dicaeidae > Dicaeum > Dicaeum eximium. Next base: position 330,849 of record VWZP01008545.1, read on the forward strand.
GCCCTAGTTTTCCCCAAAGAGTTTTGGAGGAAGGGTGGTGTAGGGATTACCAAGTTGCTGTTTTGTGTGCTTACCCAACGAAAGTACTAAATAAAAATGATTGCTGTTTTGATGGAAGTAACACTGCAATTGACAATCAATGACTGACTTGAGAAGTTTTATGCCTCACTCAGCTGAATCAGTGCAGATGTTTGTGATATTATTATGTCTTTTTTTTTAAACAGAAAAAACTCCTTGCAAGGCAGAAAACTTAATACAACTGTAGCGGAAGTTAAATCTGGAAAAGTACCATGGATTTGCCACTGACTTCTGTTTTGATAAAGAGTATTTTATGTTCAGAATTCAGAACTCCTTACCTCTAAAATGGCCTGAGACATGCTTTATGCTTCAGGGGAAACTATTTCCATCAATCCCAAAGCTAGAAGGGACTCACTCTAAATTCCCCTGTTAAAATAATGTCAAAGTGTTATTAGCTAAAGCCTTTTTACAACTGGATTACAAGCACCCTGTACTCAATCTGTGTTCTCAAGTTTGACTTAGTTTATTTACAGATGGTTATCTAACAATGCTAAAAAAAAAAAACAAATCAAAGGCTCCTCTTTTCCCCATACAATACTTCACTTCTCAAAAAGCGCTGTTTACTTTTTTATATAGAAATAAAAGATTTTGTTCCTAACCTGGTAACAATAAATAATGATATTGGACAAATCTCAGAACACAAAATAAATTTGGATACTATACAAATGCTTGGAAAATGCAACTGTGCTCCACGGGGAATATGTGACAATTGGAGTTTCAGCTGGAAACAAAATGTTGCAGATTATTTGAAATATCTGTTCTCACTGCAACAGAGCACTCGCACAAGTCCACTTCAGTCCAACCAGTAGGAAATTTAGATTGATAGGATAAATTGATAGTAGATAGACTGACCAATCTGTACCCTTAACCTATCCAACAAATTTAACACAACAAAATGGGGTTCTCACAATTCAGAGGGCTGAATTAAGACACCTCCAGAGACCTGCTCCAGCAGATTTGTTTTAATTTTAGGAGCGTTAATAAATTTTGAAGGCGTTTCTAAAACAGATCAAGGGACTACTTTTGTGAAACATCCAGCTGCCTCTGCCTCCTGAGTGCTCAACAATGCTGTAAGCCAAAAATAATCACCAGGTTTGGGACATAAACTCTGAGAGTGTGGATCAGGAGAAAGCAGACGCCTGCTGAGGATCCATCCCTTCCTAATGAGATGCTGAGATATTTGTGTTTGGATTGCCCCATGCAGTGTTCAAAACCAGCTGTACTGGACATGGCAGGGAACTGAAGGTACAATCGATTGAGGAAGGTTTGGGGAAGTGCCTGCATTAAGTGTTACCTGCTGCTGCTCCCTCTGCCCAGCATGGCTCTTCCCATACCTGCAGTTAGCTCCTAGAAATGTAATTATCAATTCATTAATTTCCTTAACTGTATCATCTAGAGCAGATATACAGATATACAACAGCACACAACTAGAACTCCTGCCAAACTTGCAAATCAACATCTCAGTCTTGGTGACTAACATTTTAATTGTCTCCTAAATATTATGTGGATTATAGCACACTGAATAGAAAAACGATGTAGCAACTCTGAAATTCCAGAATTTGGGTATGGAAATGTTAAAGTTAGATTTTGGGGACAAACCCCAGGTTTTTGTCCTGAATCCTTCTTAAAGGGAAGCATAAATTCTTAGAAATTTCTTTAATTAGACCAGATTTTCATTTAGTACAACAAGAACCAAATAATCAGCAGCTTTATTCTTAAGCCACACATGTTCATAAAAGTGCCTGTAATACCTTCAAGTTTATTAAGGTCACAAGTGAATTTGTAAAAATCTAACATTATAATGATTGCAGTAGTACTATTAATTACCTTTGTTATCATCAGCATTGAACTTCAGACCCTACATGGTGCATTTGAATGACTGAGCTTTCAGTCATTTCTTGCTGAGAGTCTAGATTTAAAAAAAAGCTATTTCCTCACTAAAGGGAATATCAGTTTTGGGACACCAAGGTCCACCTCATCTCCCATATGGAATATGGATACTTAAGGGAAGAAAAACCAAACAGAAATTGATCTATATGAAATGCATCAGCACTACAATAGCCATTTCTTTTATTTTGCACAAAACAGACACTTTTTTTCTATCTTCTCAGCCAAATCTGTACAATGTAATAAGAAAGTGATGTTTTGGTTCTGGTTTATGTAACAACTTTAGATGAAAATTTAAGCACATCCTCACAATTCTGTAAACCTAACATCGATGTGGAAGAGTTATATTTTTATCTTACATATTGGTTTTAGGCTTTATAGTACCAGGAAAAAGAAAGAGGAAAATTATTTGTACATGCGGCGTGGAACATTAAAGATGTTTAGAAGTCTGAGCATTGCTTGCAATAAGTTTATTCAAATTCAAGTGTTTTACAATTCTGACTACAGAACAACAAAATTTATGTCAACTTTCCATAATGATGGTATTAGGGTTGTACTGAGGAGAAAAGAAATCTTAATATGCTTGGTTTGTAGCATTCTCAGGAAACAATTAATGCTCATAGTCCAGCAAGCTGGAAGTTATCAATTCCATCCTGGGCTCCAGATCGCAGAGGCAAATTTTTAATTGACTTATACTTTTTAAAGTGATATTTCTTAAAACTGATACATCCAAGCAGACAGTTTAAATACAATGAATATGATCAGTATAATCAGGACAAACTTATGCCCTTCACTGGGAAATATCTGTTGATAAACAAGAGAGGCTCTCAGGGAAAGAGCAGAAGGACTTTTGGAATGTGAGTTGTAATGACCACAGTAGTCCATCACATATTTATAAATAGTGTGTATGGCTCCATTACAGTACAATTTCCTTCCAAACTCTGATGTGTTATTCAGTTTATCACAGCCTTACACCCTCTATCCAGTGCTGGCATGGTGAGCTAAGCAGTCTCTGTCACTGCAGTGATGTGGCTTTTATACCTAAAACCAAGATGCCCAAAGATACTTTTGGAGCAGGAGTGTACAGACAAGTACCAGCCACGGTGCTAAAACTCTGTGATCATAAAATACAATTGTCAGCAGCAGTTGCTAAGTGACAGCAATTCCTTTGTGATACAAATAATGTCCTGAAAAATTTACAGTGCCTCTTTAGTGCTTTATTTTTTACCTTGAAAGAGATGATCTTACTAACAGCGGCATGCCAAGGGCTAAGGACTTGTATCTGAATTGTAGACTGCAGTGCCATGTAATGATGCTGCTGAGTTAGGCTTAAACTAGCTGGGGATATGGTAATGGAGCTGGATTTGGAGGAGCTCCTGGGTTCTCAGCTGTGCAGGGAAGCATTAGTCAAACAAGGGAGAGGTCTAGAAGGCATTTTTGTATCCCTTCAACAAATAGTTGGAAGCAAGTCTGCCACATGAAAATCTCTGATGACAATGGTATCCTTTAATGAGGATAAAATTATTAGCAAAGGCAAAAATGAGAATACACTTTGGAAGATTAACATTAGAAAGGGAAATATAAAATGTTTTAGAAAGTCTCAGTTTTGCTTATAGGCTTTAGGCAAGGACATTTGCTGGCCTAGAGCCTCAGAGGTCATGTGCTAGTAGTGTGTTCTGCAAAATTACCAGTCATTTTACATTCCCTTGTGCCAACTTGTTCTTTTCTGCAATTGTCTCCAGCCCATCAAAGAATCTTATTGTTAGAGCTGCATGAGAAGATCAAATTATATTCAAAAGGTGAGGAATAGCAACAGTCTTTGGCGAGATGCAATGATTTTTAAGCCAAAGGTGAGATCATACCTGCATGAGTTCACAACGGGGAGATTAGTTTTACAACACTAAAAAGGGATTTCAGAAATTTTTAAGTGCCACAAAACCTGCATTTGAGACTTTACATCTTCATTACATCACTTGGACATTAAAGGAAGCCTGGGCAAAATTCTGAGAAGCCAATTGCACTTCCAGTTAATAATGGCAGGAACCAGTCCAAGGACAAACTCCTAAATCATGCTGCAGCAAATTACACAGGGAGATTCTTTGGTGTCTGAGGTGTGCACACACACACTGAGAGCTATGGCACATTCCCCTCTTCCCTATCCTTGTTTCTGCCACTCCATGGATGCTCACACACACTGAGAGCTACAGCACATTCCCCTCTTCTCTGTCCTTGTTTCTCCCACTCCATGGATGCTCACACCTGCTGCCTTGCTCCCTAAGTCCTTACACACCTCATAAAGCTGTACTGAGAACACAAATATAGCTCCAAAACCTACACATTATATTTTGTGTTTCAGTACTTTCCTCACTATTTTAGGGAGCACAACCCACACGAGCAGCTTGGAGCTAAGAGTACAAAAAGCCCTCTCCACCATGAGTAATATTTTGCCTCTCAAAGGCAGTTTTGTGGAGGCCAGGCCATAGTGAGATCTCTGTTTTTGTGTCAGGTGTCTCCACCACATATCAAATCCTTGTGTCCCGTATCATTTTACACCACATGAAAAACATGTATTTAAAAACTCATGAACCCATCTTGATGACTTCACGTTGATGAACTTTAATAAGTCACTTTCTGACATTGTCCCTTTGTGGAATGACACTGATCTTTTTTGTGAGGTGACTTGAGATCTGTGAATTGATATTATGCATGAGGCTGACTCATCAATCTTAGAAGCAATATGAAAGTGGCTGTAGGCAAGGCAAGAGAGTTATCTTTGCCCAAAAATAAGGTAAACAGGAAAAAAACTTTCTGTGGATGCAGTTCCTGAAGCTTTCTAGAAGACTGAACACCACAAGTCTCCTGAAGAATATTTCCATTTTCTTCTTAGCAAATTGCTTTTTTAATTACAAAAACAAAGCTTTAGTCTTATTTTTACGCCAGAAATGTTTCAAAGAACCAAAAAAAAGATGTCCCAGTGGATACTGGTGAGGCTGCCATGGGCAAGCCAGGCTATGGAGCACTGATCTTGCTTTCCACCCATGCCTAGTGACAGCATGACTTGTAAGGGTCACCCCAGACCTGGAGGAAAGATTGGGAATTTGCTGACATGCACCAGTCTTGACTTGCTTGGAGGTGAGGGAGTACACAAAACAAACCCTTTTTTTAGAGAAAAACAATTCAAGGTAATACATCATGAGACTTAATTTTTTAAAATGATTTTTGGGAGAAAAGCATTCAGAGTTGTTAATTTTCTCAAACCATTTAATTTGGATTTATTATGGTTATTCACACTTAGAATTAATAACACATATATATACTCCTAAGTTGGTGATAACCTTCAAGTTATGGGAATAAAAACATGCCTGCAGAGAGCAGCTGAATAGTCATGATATGGAATTTTACACTTCAGGTTTAGGTCTGTCCAGAAATCCCTAAATATACCTTTTACAACTAAATGTTTCCTTTTTTCAAATTGTCAAAAGACAAAAGAGCTGAAAAATCTCCTTATCCCCTTCAATTGAAATATTATGAAAATCAAGTGGCTTCTGTCCTGGCATTCTTTCTAATAACAATGTAAGCTGATTTATCTTTAAGGCTAAAGTATTATTCTTGAGAAGTTTCATCTACTATGTTCAGGAAGAAAAAAGTAAAAACGGAGACCTAAGATTCAATATTTTTTGCATGAAAAGCAAGCAGTAATAGTGATGAAACCATGTTGGCTGAAAGATATGAAAAGAAATGAGAATATTTTTTACTATAAAATGTTAATTTCGGCAGTGATGAAGCATTTTGGGAAACTGATATCCATAATCAGCCACAAAATATAAGCATTGAAACTCCAGCTGACCTAATTCAGGGAGCTACACAAACAGCACAGGGAATTATCCAGACTGCTGCCCATTTTTCTCTTCTGCACAGATATATGAGGTGGTTTAGCTGAGTAATAGGCAAGGAAGGATGTCTCCTTCTAAAAATGGAGATTTCAAAATAATTATTTCCACTTAATAATGCAGGCAGGCAGAGCACTACACAGAGCAGAAAGCTGGTGGGTACTTTCAAAAGCTCTTGGTGTGCTGATCCCTACTATTCTGAGAGGACAACATGTCCCTGTAGAGTAATACCCAGCAATGACCTCCAGTGCTTTTGAAAATGTAAGGTGGATGACAATTATAGTAATGTCCTGAATTGTCTTTATTTTGTAGCTGTATGACATAGCAAAGACAAAGCTTGTAGGCACAGATAATATCCCTTATAGTATTAATTTGCATAACTGTAAAAAATGGGTGAATTTACAGAAAAATACTGTATTACAGAAAAATAAAAGTTAGGAGTAATCACCGATTGCCCAAAAATATTTTTTCAGACATAGCGTTAAAAATAAACAGTAGGAATTAAAGTTTTTCAAGTAATTCTTCAGAAATTGAAGAAAATTTTTCATCATTATTTATGGCTGATATGCACCAGAGAATTCCATGTTATCTTTTACCAACCACCAAGAATGTGAAGATTACTGAATAAGCCTCTGCTCTTCTCAGCTACACCTGCTGCAGTTGGCATACGAAGTAATATTTTTTTAAGATTAGACTTTGATGGTCATATTTAACATTATTCCATCAGAAATGAAAAGAAATGGATAAATATATTTTAAATAATGTATAAAATGGAAATAATATTGTGGTATACGACCAAGTAGAAACTTTCAGTGAAAAATAGCATTTCCACCGAAATCAAGAAGATATTTTTCCAGTGTAATGAATGTGGCAAAGTAACCTGCTCAGCTACAGGGAGACACTGTCAGATTTCACAGAGTCACTTTTCTTTCTGTACCACAAGTCCAGTGAAACTATTTTCTTATTCGGTACCCACCTGTATGTACTTAGTTTATGCTTTCTCCCCAGCCAGATTTCCATTCCAAGAGTTCAGTATATTTTTAAGGTACATAGTCAAAAGGCAAAGATATGTGTTGTGAAATTAAGGCATTTGGAACTGGCTGTGGGCCTGGCCTTTTAAATACATCATGTATGTATTAAGAGCTTTCACTGTAATTCAGAGTAAATAACAGTGTCAGAAAGAATAAGATGGAATCAGCCACAGTGGGCATAAACTCTAGAAATAGCTTCAGCTTATTCATTACTCTTTCATATCACATCCCAATCCAGATACACTTCCATTTAGCTTTGGTCAGAGCAGCATTTTTTCACATTCTTGATGGAATCTGGTTTATTACAGCACTTGACCTCTCTTCCTTCTCAGGAGATGCTTAATTCTTGATATAAGGATGGAAATGCTTACCCACTTGGGGCACACAAACCTGACTTCTATTACAAAATGCGATTTATAAAATGAGAACCACGGTTAAATGGGAGTTTTTAGGGGCAGGGGGGTAGTCAGGTGAAGTTTGGATGTGGCAAAGCTATTAAAGCAGTGTTAGCAACAGCGTGCCCCACAAAAAACCCCTGACAGATTGAAAGATCGTATGCTGATTGTGATCTTTCATGAATGTATTCAGATGTGTGCTTCTGCTGCAAATTCACTATGAAATACATTTAAGCAGCATGTTTTATATGCAATTCTGAATGCTTTTCTAAATTAGGGCATTTTTTTTCCCAGTTTCCTAAGATGGTATTTAATTATGTGAAATGTTTCCCATTTATTTACTAAAAGCTCAGAGCTGCAGTGGGATGGTGGGATTTGTGACTGCTCCCAATCCAATTGTTCATTCAACTCACTGAGAGCCAGATTCTGCCTGCCACTCACACAGCAGTGGGATGGAGGGTGGAGATATGAGCAGAGAAAGGAAGGCTGCCCAGTCAGACTGGCTTTGGAGGAAACAAGAAATTTAAACACAGGAAGAAAGCATTCAATTCTGCTCCCCAAACTCTCAGGTCAATGAAATGGGTGGTAGCTGAGGAGAGGCCAGATGGCTGAGCAGCAGCAGGCAAATCAAAAGGTTTGAGAAGGAGGCTGGGCAAGGTGACCACTACAGATCTCTTCCAACCTGAATAATCCTTCTGTTCAACACTCCTCTATCTTTTCCTGGGAGGGTTCCGTTACAAACTGCTTTTTTTTTTCCATGAAAACACACCTGTGCAAGTGCTGCAATGCACAACAATGTGGGAATAACACCTGCTCCTCTCTCCAGCAGGTGTGGCTGTAGACATAATTTGTGCTGTGTTTATCTCACTATTTCAGTTGTGGGAATGTCCAAAGGATGTCAAGTAGGTAAGCAACCCCCAACACCTACCACTGGCACCCTCTGGTTGCCTGTGTCCTGCCACTGCTTTAGATTTGTAGCCACTGCAGACACTTAAAATATTCCTTTCCCTTGTAAGAAAATAATACCTGGATCTGGAAAAGAAAATAAAGAAAAGGATGCTCATTTAATTTATGCTTCCTTGCCTTTGGTGTGGCACGATTACACTGGAAGATCAATTTCACTTTTAATTTTAGTGATCTCCTGACTGGTTCCTGCACATCCTGCATGCACAGAACACACTGAGAGAATGTTTACACCACTGTGGAACCTGTAGCAAGCTGGCATTGGACATACAAACTACTGACACTGCAATAAAAGTATTAGTTTGCAAAACAGACAGGATAAAGAGAAAAAGAGCTGCCCTTAACAACAATTTGCCCCAGCACAAATACGCACGATTCTGGAGCCTATGGACACAATTAGTGCATTGAAATTTGGATTTGCAAATTCCTGCAAGGAGAAAACATTGCCTTGAGTTGTTCCCAATGTGTCTGGCTAAAGAATGATTCTTTTTCTTCCTGTTGGGCATTTATTTTAGCTGAAGATGGTGAAAGTTATTACAGCATTTAATTAGTTAAACAAAGATAGGCACCGTCCCTGCACTGGGCTGAGCAGTGCACAATGTTTAGCACTCCCTACACTGCATCAGGAGCACAGTAGAAAGAAACTGGGAAAAAATGCAATCACTGGTGAAAAAAAGAGATTTCAAAGTCTGTAAAACCAGAAAATGTGGGGTTTAAAAGAAAAGCCATAAGACAATATGAAGGTGCCTTTGTATCCAGTGGCCTTTCTTGTAGCCAAGCTCAAAATTGCACGAGGAAAGACAGGCAGTGATCTTGGGGGTTATTATTTTCAACACAATACAAAAGAAAACCATAAGTAATACTTAGAGCACTTAGAATTATTCTCAGCTTTGAAAACCAGAGTCTGAATGCACAAGATGGACTGTCTGAACTTAAAAAAAAAAAAATCAAACATATAAGACAAACACAATTTCTTCTCTTATAAATGAAAAAGGATATGTCATTGGAAATGTCCTCATTATGCTCAACGAAACTTTTCCCCAAAATCTCTTATCCTAAATAAACTGAGTGTTATTACCATTATTATTGAGGAATTACTAAAAACAAAAATAAAATAAAATCATACGCTTAAATCTGTAAGACGTGTATATTGCACACTCCTGGTATCTTTATTTTTCATGGACATTATACATGCTGTTTGTTATTTCATTTCTTCAAGTTAATTAACTGACTAAATCTCTCCTGTGCTTTGGTCAGACTACATAAAATACTAAAGACCTGGAGCTTCACAAAGGAAACTGGATGAATCACCAATTCAGCCTTGCTTATTGCAATATAGATGGATTTTGGCCATACACATAAAAAGTGGCTATTTCAGAGAGATGGAAAAAATTCAGTGATAGAAGCCTGATATAAATTTTTTTTTTCTTTTAACTTTTTCCTGAGTATTCTGTATGAATATGGTACTAATTTTTTTAATGTACATGGAAAAAAAAGCAGTGATTATTTATCATTTAGTTTCTCAGTAATTGTAACACAAAGGAAGAAAATGCTGTAAACACATTGCACCTAAACCCAAGCTTCTCTGCAGGTTGAGGGTGGACCATAAGGAAGGACTGAAAACACAACCTGTTAGACAATTTGCAGTAATTCAGTGAAGAGATTGAATTTCCCAAAGTTTTAGAAGAGCATGTCCCAAGCAAGAACTGTTAATAAAGAAGCACAGAACCTTTTACACTTGTTCATTGGCCCACCTCCCTCATCTGAATAATGCCAGAGATTTCAAACCCTAGTGTTGAGGGTTGTTTGAATTGTTTCCTTGTTCCAGTGTAGACGTCAAGAAGAGAAAAATCACAACATACCATTCCAGCTAATACTTCAATTTGGGTCGCAGTCAGAAACTTCAAAAAGTGTTTGTGTGTCTTTGCACCATAAAACCCCATTATAAGGGCTCCCAGGTCATCCACATGCTTTTAAAAATCCCTCGGGTGAAATCTTAGTAACTCTGTTATTGACTGCAATGTGAACAGGATTCTACTCCTTGTTCTACGGTGTCATTTTTATCTTTTCTGTTTTCTTCCATAGCTTGACTGAAAAATGTCAATATCACCCAAATTCTGACAGCTTCTTACTGACACTTCTATTGAACCTAAAGCTTTTTGAGTCTGAGTACCTAAACTGCCAAATGAAGGGGAAAAATCCCCCAAAAAACCAGAAAAAGGGCTTTTATTCAATTGGAGAAAATAGTTGGCTTTGTTCAATATCTGAAGACCACCACAGATTCAGAGGATTCTTCATTCTTCTGCTTCATCTCATTTTACAACAATATGGTTCCAGACAAAAGATATAGATTGTTTTGCCAGATGTGAAGAGGAAGAAAAGATATCTTTAGAAACAATAAGCTTATTGCATTACTTCCATAGGAGTAAGAAAAGAATATTTTACATACAACAAAGAGCTGGAACTGATACATTCCAATATAGGAAAGATTTCAGGGCACATTAAGTTCTCAGACTTAAAAGACTGATGATATAGTATTGGAGATAAAACTGAATCAGGACAAATCCAGCATTTCATCTAAGTTCACTCACACCTGTTTGTACTTGTGGGCCTCTTTTGGTCTCTCATAAATCTCCCAAAGACAGGCATTCAGTGTGATGCTTTTAGAACACATCCATCTGGAACATTAAACTGACATAGCATGGTCATGAGAAGAGAACAAAAAAAAAGAAACGACTGGTCAAAAGGAATGATGTTAAAATATTTCTTCTCATTACATTCAATAAAAAGAGGAGAACAAGAAAAAAAGGAAATAAGGTTTTTGACCTTGGACTTTCCAATTATTTTTTAAGAACTCAAGAAATCTCAGAGACTTGAGGGCTAACATCTTCTTTTATTCTTCCTTCAGCAGAGACAGACAAAAGCGTGCGCACATTTATGAATATTTGGAGAAGAGAATTTGATTTGTAACTTGGTTGCAGTTCTCTAAGAAGGCAAATCTGTTGAATCCCTGCCTGTTCAAAACAGCTCAGAAGGGCATATAATTTTCAGGAGTGTAATTGCTTGGATAAAGTGGTCTTCCTGTGAAATAAATCAGGGGGAGACAGCTTGGTCCGTAAACAACAATGAGAGTTGCTCTTCCAGAGGATGTGGTGTGGAAAAACCTTTTCCTGGAAGGAGCAGGGTTTATCAGCATTAGCAAAGGAGTTTGCAAGCTTCCATACCTCAGAGTGAAATGAAATTAACAGTTCCACTCATGATTATGACAGTCTATTTTACAAGACTAGTAAAATGTGGTCGGGTACTCAAACAGATCAAATGTCAGCCATTTGTCTTATTTTCCAACAGCCAAGAAAGAAAATTCATCTTCCTCAAAGTGAAGTTATAAAACATACGAGACATAAAACTGATTCAGAACCATTTTCTCAGAACCTGGATCAGCTTAATGCCACTATACTTGTATTTTTAGCCAGGAAAATCAGATAATTTTTTTTAATCCTTCCTAGGAATTTGTGGGCTAATAATAAGCCTCCTCCCTGTTTTATACCAACAATTTACAGAGAGCCAGAAATTAAACAACGTGTCTTCCAGGGACTGTAATAAAAGATAAAATATTTCAATGTTTTCTCATGCACAGTACCCTCCATCTCTGATATCCTTAAGTTTCTTTAAAACCCTTCTTTAAAACCCTACTTCATGAAATAGCTCTGAGAGAACACCCACTCTTACACAGCTCACATGTTCAGACAACTTTCTCAGAATCAGCAGCAGAGCTTGGTGAGGCACAGTTGATTTCAGAAGAGAGGAGACATTAAGTGTTGGAATTGCAAAAAAACTATTGAGAGAATGAAGCATTAGGAAAAGAATTACCGAAGGAACTCCTGATGTGGAGGCTCTTTTTAAAAAGTCTCTTTTTCTTACTTGAACGTGTGCATAACTCACATGGCTGTTATCTCTGAACATCTCTTTCAAATTCATGAAAACTGAAAAAAACCCCTTGCTTTTGTTATGCTCACATTCTTCTTTATAGAAGGGGGTAAATATTCATCTGGTTCACACATTTAGAGCCCCAAAGCAGAGATGCTTAAAATTTTGTTGCTCTGTAGCACAAAGGCTCTTCATTAAAACGTGCGGATTTTTGTTTTGCCTTTTTTTTTTTTTCTTTTAATTTGAGGAAATATATAACAAAAGCTGATGGCCTGATACCTGTTCTATGATTTGCTGTGTGTCTGGCAGCCACGAGCATGTTTGAGCTCCTAAAAGTCCTCTGTCACTACAACCCCTAATTCTTGCCGAGGATCTGGAAAGACGGTACAAGGTTGCGACACGTAAGAGTAATTTCAAACCCTGACTGTAAAGCCAAATCCCATTTCCAGGAGCAGTTTGAACTGAAATCCCAATAAGCAGTGACAGATACAGGTGCTGACAATAACCATAGCTGCAGCAAGCTGCTCATTAAAGATCCTGACTCAAATAGACAGACCCCACTGGGCCTCATGGAAATCGCTGTCTTCTGCCTCCATTTGCTCATTAGGCTCATCCCCAGCTTGCTCAGGCTTGCTGTCACTTTGCAGAACAGCTCCTCTCTCCACGATGCTTCAATGCTGTCGCTCCCCTTCTGTTCCAAGCACTGCTGCCTGTCTAGAAAGCAGATTTGGGGTCTTGGAAGCTCACACTGAGAAGGGTGTGTCTGTGTAAATGTTTCATATTCCCCCAGCTGGCCCCAGTGCTATTGCAGAGCCTGCACTTTGGAGTGCAAGGACAAGGACTTGCATTTACCTCCCCTCTGCTGATTCTTTTGGCAAGGTTCAACACAGCAGCAAAATGATAAAAATTCTGCTTCAAAGATAACGAACCAGTACATGAAGCAAAATGTGAAGTGAGGCAGTTTCCCTGTTTATTACTCAGGATATGAAATAACCAAGAGCAATAACAAGTTCCCTCGATTTGTATGGCAGGAATGCTGCGAAATTTGGACCGAAATTTCCTGTCTGTGTGAGGAAATGTATTTGTGAGGATGTTGACATTTGATCTGAGACCAATGCACTGAGCTTGATCCAGAGCACTCTGAAATCGTAGAAATGGAAACAATCCTGTGGCACTTGCTGAACTTTGGGACCAAGTTTTTATGACCCATATTCTCTCTCCTCTGCTATTCCTCCCCCTGCCAAGTCAAAATGACCCCTGTTCCAGGACATGCTTCAAACCCCATTGAAACTGCAGATTTAATTTGACTGAACAATTCTGTGAGCATAAAAGCATCCACCTTTGCCTGAGCTACCCTTCTAATGTAGGTACCACACTTAGTACCTTGCAAAGCACTTCGTGGAGCCACAACAGCAGATGATAATCCTGGGGCCCTGCACATCATCGAGATAAAACTGGTGAATTATGCATGAGAATTTTGGGTATTCATTTGTATGCTTGATGGATATCTCAATTTAGCTGTCAGATATGATAATTTAAGCTACAGTTCTAGCCAAAAGACTATGTCCATTCTTTTTTTCATTATTAAACCAGAGATATAAACACATATAGGAGTAAGTACTGTAGTAGAGAAAACCTATAGATACAGGGAAGTAACACTCTAGAAAATAAACTTTCCATATTGCTTGTATGACAAGTATTTGCAACCAATGCACAATCTGAAGTTCCAAATAAGTAATCTGAAGTGACTTCATACACTCTGTATTTCTTGTACTTTAAAAGTATAATTCATATTGTAGTCATGTGTTTAATTTGATACACACGTTACTGAATGGAAGTAAATAAAATACAAAATAAAGAAGTAAGAAAATAAAAAACAAAATGGCTTTTCTTCTGTCAGTTTTCTCAGATACATTTCAACATGCTTTTTTTTGCCTTTATATACTTAATTTTCTTCATTTATGCAATTTACAACTTTAAAATCAAATTTACCTTACATATTCACATGTCTAAAAAGAAATAATGAAATAAAATGAGAACCACAGGTAACTTGTTCTGTTTTAATCTTTTTAGTCCTGCACTGCCTCATATCTCTGCTTTAATAAGGGTTTTCACAGCTGCATTTTTGCCTATACCCCTGAAATCACACTCACAGAGATTTGTAGGCAAGCAGACAGAAGAATTCTGATCTCCTAGTTTAGCAATACAGTTCTTAAAATTAAGCCCTAAACCTACCACCATCCAGATTTCTCTGCAGTCTTTAGGTACAGCTACAGCAATCCAAAATTCCTGTTCTTCCTAATTCATGCTGACACCATTTTGTCTTTGATCTTAGCCTAGATTAATTCTAGGTTAGTCTAATCAGAATTATTATTTTTTTTAATACGTATGATTTTTACACAAATATTTTATATTTACTCCCCCACATGCACGTTTTGCCCATGAAGTTTGTTTTTATTTACTTGAGCTTTTTGCAGGTAAACGTTACAAATGCGCAGAATACTTTGCATTTCAGGAGAAGGAGAGAAAATAAACACCCCCCCTGTTTTGTTCTTGCAAGCCACCTTAATAGATTTACTGAGAAGGACAAGGCAGTCCATCTTGAAGGCTATAATGCTATTTCACTTTGACATCTGTTCTAAGGTAATGGTATCTATCATTAACAATGTCATTAGTGACCACTCTCAGTCCATTGTTCTCAGTGTCTCAGCTGGCTATAAAGATCTCATTTTAGACACTTAGCTCTGTGCATATGCCCTTTCCTGACACGGTTCTCTGGGAAAAAAAATGGTTTATGACTAGTCATACTATAATAATTCATTTCCATTTAAAAATACACCATGTGGGATTTAAAATGAGGGAGAAGGATAAAAAATTACAAGTTTTCTGACCATTCATCGATATAATACTCAGCATTTTCTAATTAAGCTGTAGTGGCCAAGCATTAGATGTACAAAACAGGAAATCAAATGGAATAGCTGAAAAAGTGTAAGCTGTTTTAAGTGAAGCTCTGTGTTTATCCTCCTGTGTTAACTGTTTTTAAATATGCATAAGGTGTATTCACTAAAAATGAAAATCGTGGGTTATGCACACCACACCCCCCAAATATACATCATCAGATCTATGCCATCACCCAGCTTTTGCAGATGTTACCCTATTATGAGCCTTACATTACTTGATAACCAACTTCTGCTGCATTCTCTGCATGAATATATCCAAATAAGCCTTTCTCATCATTAGCAAAGCTTCCTGTCCTCACAGAGATTTAAAGCAGAATCATCAAAGACAACACTGCTCAGTATTTGACCTCCACCTGGGGACTTTGAGACTAACCTAAGTGAATATTCCAGAATTAAACCTATCTACCTTGGTTCTTAGTGCTGGGGTTTTGATGTGGTCCCACCCTTTCTCTCCCTGACACTCCTGCCATGCAGGAGGTCTCAAATCACTCTACCAGCAGCCCAAACTCCAGATGCCAGAGGAACATCCACCTGTCTCCTGGATGCTGCTCCTTTTGTGAGCCTAGCACCTCACCTTCCCAATCATTTCATTACAATTATGTTGGGAAATGGTTTCAAAACATTTTGCAGGAAGTTCTTTTTTTTTGTCATTCCTCCCTCCTGATGAAGGGTGAAGAGCCAAAGGTGCTCAGCCAAATTTAAAAAAGATGAATGACATAGATGATGTGAGATCATCACAAACAAATGAGGCATCAGCTGGAACACCTTACACTAAGAGCTGCTGATGACATTGAGCCAAAATGAACATTTTGGATATTTATATTTTGACAGAGAAAATTTAGAAGGGTAGCAAAGGCTAATGAAAAAAATAAGCTGACTTGGCATGCAAGTCAGCTTCTTTTCCACAGATTACTGGAAATTTTAGAGCATACTTAGTCAAGAGAGGAATAGGACCATATATCTTAAAACTAATAAAAAATGACAGCAAGTGTGATGATATTTGTATGCCAACACAGAATAGTGTCCTTGATATTCTGAGCTCAAGGGATTTCCATAAAACATAAAAGCCATGAGGATGAACTCCAGGCTACATCAGCATGAGTTTTGCTTGTAGGTTCAGTGGGAGTTGATTTTAACCTGACAATATGAATTTAAAATGATGGAACTAGAAAATTACTGACACAAATCCATACACTTATCCTGGTAGTTACTTGGCCTGTTAGACACTGGTAGCCCAGTGAAGCTCTAATTTTGCTATGCCTCTATGCCTACAAGTATGTCCATTCTGCTGTGGGCCTAAACTGGGGCTTATTAAAGCTTAATGGGACCTCTACACTGGCTTAATTGCACTTTGGACAAGACACATTAAATAAGAAATCTGAGTCAGCAACAGAATTTGAACAAAGACCAAAAACCTGGTTGCTGTTTGGAGATAAAAAAATTCTACTACGTACTGCCTGTGTGCAGTCAAAACAGTTGGGCTGATCTCGATATCTCTTATCTTCAATTTCTGATACTTGATTGTTGAAACCAGCTTGTGTGTGTACACAAAGAAGCATTTTTTTTATTTTCTTGCATTAATGTTGCTGCTAATATTTTAAACAAACAATTGATGTGAAAGGGAGCATTTCAGAAATTATTAATGAAAAATAATATCAATCATCCAGTATTTTTTTGCTAATTTTGTTAGCAAAATTGTTTGCTAACCTTCCTTCCAAAATTTACTTCATTCTGAACCATCAGTTTGTTAATATTAGTTGTTCCTATGGCAGCAGAGCAGAATCCTGCAGATGGGATATAAAGGAAAGGAAGAGAAGAAATTCATTATCTGCTGTGGTTTGCAGGTGCTCAGCTTAGAAGCAGCACTGAGTTAATTTTGATGGATAAACGGGCCAGACAGCATTGACCAGATGGCTATTCAGAGATTTTGGGTGCATCTTGCTGGATCTTTTCTTTACAGTAAGCACAGCAAGAACCCAACAGGGCTTTAAATTCTACATCAGTGTTTCATCAGAGCACAAATTACAACACAGAAGCAGAAAAAAATGAGGTGAGGCAAATTAAGGCAAAAGCCCATGCTGAAATAAATTCTTTGCCCTGCTGTGGTTACATGGCCCATCCTTGATAGTCTGTATTTCATTCAGCACCTTAGATCGACTTCCTGGATTGCAGCAAGTTCTGCAAAATCCCCTCTGGGTCTTTAAGAGTTTTATTTTTTTTGTCACCTCTGAGGCCAGCTAAATGCCTATGCCTTATTTTTCTCAGTGGTCCCCTTGCCACTTTTCACTGTCTTTTAGCTGCTCTCTGCTTTCCTGCTTATTCCTGTAAGCTTCCCCGGCACACGAAGCTGCACCTGGCAAACGAGAGGTGTACACAACATCAGACAGTCCCAGGTGTTAACATGACTCTTTCAATATTAAACTCTCTGCAAAGGCTCAACTCTTAGGATTTTGAAAATGGAACTTACCACATGCTTCATTCAGCAGCAATGGGTTAGGAGAGGAAAAGTTGAAAAATTCTGCTGATTTGGGCTGGAGCAGCTGTTCTTTGCCAGCTTGAACTCACATTAAAATGAAAACAATAGCAAATTTGGAAAGGCAGAAAGGATAGCTCATATTTCCAGATCCTCCTTGCAACCTCACTGCTGGGATCAGACAGGCATGGGAGAAGAATCTGCTCTGGGTTTCAAGATGAGCACAATGCCAGCAGCACCTGTGGGAACACACAGCTGGTCCTGGCCCCTCCAGGCAGAGAGCAGACTCTATGGCCAGCCTTCACCAGGGCAATTAATAGAGAAAAATTTATTCCTTTCCACTCACCAAATCTGTAAACCCCTTATTTTTAAGAATTTCAGACGAGAGCAGTAGGTGGAATATCCTGACCTTTTGCCCACCAGTTCTAACCCGATTTCTGACAGCTGGTGGTTCATTAATTAGAAATTTAGGACCTGCTCACCTAAAGCATCACCAAGAAAGGCAGTCATGCTAATATGTGTATGTGGCTGAGGAACTCTGCACCCTCACACAGACACATCAACACAAGCATGTTAGCATTTTTCTTGCTCTAGTTTTGATCCATTTGGGAGCAGGAAATGATCATAAAAGTACAGGAAAGTTGTGTTTCAGCTGAATGGTTTCAAAGTTTGGATAGACTAGATAATATTGTTGACATGCTCAGTTGCTTATTCAAACTTTTTGTTGGTTATCCAAGTTTTCCCTCTGAACCAGGGCTGATTGCATACTTCAAAATGGTGTTTGCAAACATTCTTCAGCATTCTGAGCAGCTGCTCCATTCATTCATGTTTTTTGCTGCTTTTTATTTACTATTCATGAACATCTGGGCTATTAAGATTCTGTTTGCATAAATGGCTGAAGAATTGCTGTTCCCTATATTAATACCTGTATAGCTCTCACTAAGAGCTAAGTGTTCACAGAAAAGCAAAATATATAAGCATTTGGTGTAGTGATAGGATTTTTTTCGCTGAATATTATACTTGTTCCTGGGAACTGGGAAGCAAAACTAAAAAGATGTGGTTTGAGCAGCAAATAGGAAATAATGAATGTTTCATGGATATCACATAGGTTAAAGTTTATTAGAACAAGATTTTGATCAAATACTGAGTAAGAAAAAATTAACCAATCTAAGAAGCAGCAGAAAAAGAGTTAAATCTTGGGACTGTTCATTCATGGGAAGTTTATTTCATATTTCTATAATGATAAACTTTTGAGATCTGCCTACTGCTAGCTAATCGTGAACTTTGGTGTCTTTGAAGTATTGACAACTTCCCTCTGGGATTTATTTGTGTCTGTTCCAGGGTTTATATCCTGATGGGTGCCAGATGACAGACTCCTCCGCATTTCAGTAGGTACTTTGAGAATAAGATGTCTTTTACTACTTCCTTTTCTTTTCTCCCCGACTCATCATTTTCCACCCTGCCTCTAAGCAGCTGTCATATGTTCCTCCCAGCTTTGTAAGCAATAAGGAGGAACGTGGGCGAGTTTACAAGATTTGCACACTCATAACTTTCAGGTTCTTCCACCTAATGTCTTCTGTTTTCCTGGAGGTTTAAAATTATTTTTCTGTCCTTTTTCTTCAACTTTTCCCCTACTGTAGTGTGAAAGTACAGAAAACCTAGAGCTTTTACATTGCTGTTTCAAGCTGGGGACATTTAAACTGTTCTTAACATATGGCAGACACTCCTGGTATAATTAGCTATGTCTTACCTATGGTTCATAAAAAAGGGTGAATAATAACACTGCTTAAGAGGAAGATGCCCATAAATCTAAGGATTTAACCTCAGCTTCCTCCAGCTGAAGCAAATATCTGTATCACTGACCTATAGTCAATGTTCTTTTTCTGATAATATGAACATTTTTAATATTAGTATTTTAAAAAAACCTCCAAAGGTCTTATCCAGAATACACAACTGAGGGAGAAAGAGACAGAGAAAGGAGTCTCAGACATCACTCCCTCACTGGAGAGGCCAGGACATTTATCTCTTGGGTCCTCTGGCTGAACGCCTGGTCACACACAAGCCACCAGGGTTTACACACAGAGCACGGAAATCCCTGGAAAATGAGGGTTGTGGGGCCCCTGTTAAGTTTTTCTGAAGTTAAATATTTAATGAAGTTGCTGTGAGAGTCGTTTCCAGCACAGTGCTGTGCTGAGAGGTTTGTTGTGCTGCCCAGAGCAATGGTAACCAGGTACTTTCATGTATAGCAAGAACTTGTTTGTGAAATTAAACATTCAAGCTCTCCTTGCATTACTGTGCGCTGTTCTTTTGGCATCAGAAACTCCCATTACTCTTGGGAGGGTAATATTTTCAGAAGAGACCCTCAAGCATAGTTCTGATTGGGAACTGGAGTTAGAATAATATAAAATTTGGAATTACTAAATTTATACCTCTAAATGTGCTGTTGATTCAACTCCTGTTCATTCAGCAATATGCAGCTTAATTTGAAATAATTATTTTCTAACACTTTGAAAAACGCAATTGAGATAGAAGCAGGAAGCATCCAAGTCTTGCAGAGAATAATAACAGTAATAAGTAAAATACTAAAGAAATGCTTTATATGTGAACATTTTAATCTCCATTTGGCAATCTGGAGGTTTGTGTATTTAGCAACCATTCAGATTCTCAAGATCCTTTAAAACATTTCCTCTGATGGCAAATTTTAACACATTTTATGCTAGGTTATGCTTATAGTATATCTGGTTATTGCATTTTAGAACCTATAGAGCTGTAATGCATACAGTTACAGCCTCTGTAGACAAATTGTACTCACAAATTCAGACAAGCCTATGTTCAAACTGTCTACACTTATTACTTGGTTTTTGAAGAAAATGTAACTTAAAAGGAGTTAGTTTTTATACCACCAAAAAAAAAAAAAAAAGAAAAGAAAAAAGGGACTGGTGGTAGAGAAAACTTCCAGTGGTGCTTCACCTTGACAATATTAACCAAAGACATCCTAATTTCATGGTAGCTCTGTATATCTTTCTTTATGATTTATCACATCACCTGCAATATTTGATGGATGCATTCCAATTAATTACCAGATGTGATGAAGACTGCAAAAAAAAATGCAGTTTTAAATAATGCCACTGGTAAAACACTCGAGATGACATGCTTCTGTGGCTTTCTCATATTTTACTTATATTTTCTTGAACCTATATATAGCAATTTCAAAATCATACTGAATTTTACAAATACTTCCAGAAAGATATTTAGTCTTGTTATACAATTAATATTAATTTGTTACCATGCAGTGTGAAATAGGCCAAAGAGGTGGAAACAACCAGTATTTTTATTTTCTGTTAATAAGCATTAGGGGTTTTTTTCTAATTAATTTTTTAATGACATTTTTAACTATCATACTTCGGGAGACAAATGTTGACAGTTATTCTGCTGTCTACTCAAAGCTAGGGAAATTGTTACTTATATATGTTGTCTCATCTAACACAAAGAGCATTGACAATAAAACAATAATCAGCCTTACTTTAAACCTGTTCAATATAACTAAATTTTTCTCTTAAGGCCACTTACTTCCTTGATAATTAGTTTCTGACAATTCATTGTTGTTTGCTTTCACACAAAGAAAGCACAAATGTATAGATAGCAGAGATGGTAAGAAATGCTAAGTTTATCTAATTCATTTCCTGAACGTAATTTTCAAGATAATATTTTTATTAGAAATATGCAGATAAGAGATACAAATGCCCATTTTCCATTAAGGCTTTTGCAGAATTTTTCCATGAGCTAATCACTCACTGCCAATTTTTTTTTCCTGGTATAAATGTAAATTATTATTGTCTTGATTTTATTCTATCATTCCCCACTTTTCAGACCAGTATATCTCTAAAAAAAAATTTTTTTCCCTTTCTGATATTTAAATGTCACTTTTCAAATATTACAAATTATTAGCTTCAGTGAGAATAAAGCATACTGAAAATCATACTAATTCCACATATACTTTTAAGAGAAAAACTGTCAGGTTGTGCATCATTCTATTTCCAGGTAATATTGTCTTGCAAAATCAGAGGTGGTTTTGTTGCTTGCTGCTACCTACAGACTTATTAGAGCTGACAAGTCACATATGGGTGACCTGGTGATTCACTTCACTTCTTCCATTAGGTGTAGAAAAGGCAAGGAAGCAGTGCTCAATAGAGCACATGTGAATAATGATGCTGGGAAAATGTGGTATTTTACTTGAATGTCAAGTGTAGTATCCTCAAGTGTGTTCATATTTTTTAACGAATTAAGAGTGCATCCTTTAGAGGAATGATGAATGTACATCATAAATTGGACAAAGGAAGAAGAATGTAAAGTTTGCAATTAATTACTCAAATGTGAAATTAAAAAATAATCTTTTCACTGGGACTTTGTTATATAAATTTCAGCATAAACGCAGCATTCCTTTATACCCTGCAACAAATGTTTTCCTTAGTAAAACTTGACTTTGGCAAGGATCAGTTGACTAATTTGTTCTCCAGCATCCCTGGCTTGAAATCAGAAGAAGACTAATGATGCAGTCAGTAGATACTCCTCAGTTTGTACAGGTTTACCCAAGGCATTGGACATCTGTTTATGAGAGATCATGCTGAGAAAATGCCTACAGAGTGTCATCTTTCATCTTAACAAGTGGTGGAAATAACAATTAACATCCTTGATTTATGGATTTTTTTCTCAGATTTTTGTGTAGTCTGTCAGCTATTATTTTCTTTATTATCCAGAAAGGATACTGTTCGCTGTTAATTATCTTTGCTCTTGTGCTTTGAATTTGTACCTTATTCTGACTTGTATGGTAGTGTTGTAGTACAGCTAACAAGAAGCACTGCTCAATGAAAAACTAAAATGTTTTCATACACAGCTGCTAAAAAAGGACTTGGACAAAAATCTGAAAAATTTTATGGTCTAAATTGTTTTCTGAAATTGGCTTACAGCTTCCTTAGGTCAAAGAGTTTGTGGCTTTTTGCTTGTATATTTGACATTTCTTTGACAGCTGAGTTTGGCAGAGAACTGAGAAAACAAAACACTGGAAAACCATATGGCTGTTGTGAACTTTATCTTTGTTGATGCAAAAGTAGCTCAATAGGAAATGAGAACTTGCATTTTGCTTTCCTTTCAGTTCCTAAGAGTTTCTAAACCACTCATTGATTGTCTGTAAAATATAACAATGACCATGTCAGTACTCATCATTATTCTGATAATGATGAAGAGTTTTGTGGGTATTTATGAGGTATTTCAGGAAGGCACATGTGTTTCAGCCTATCAATAGCTATTGTATGCTTTCTTCTTGAGGGAAAAAGAAAAAAAAAAAAAGAATGTTCCTATGCATAGTCTGAATGTCTAAATCTTTGTCTCCTGCTTTCATTAATAGAGACATTTTATATTTCCCAGAAGAAAGCACAGTTTAGGCCCTTTTGGCAGGTATGTAGCAGACTCTGCACAGGGTTCTGTTGTTTCATTCTTTCGAAATGCACGATTTCAAAATATTTAACTCACAGTCCATCTGAGCTTCTCCTTAGTTTTCTGTTGCCAGATATTAAAACAGATAACTGCAGTCTGATAATTTAAGAAATAATTAAATTTCATTACACAATAAGATTATTTCACTGAAAGTAACAGGGTCTAACAGTATATTTGAAAGCATTTTACCGACAATCACGAGGAGGAAGAAGAAAATGATGGACTTTATATTTGCACAGATAAATGTTCATTTAGGGATGAAAAGAAATATAGACCACATGAGTACAGGAAATACAGACTAAGTGAAGGCCTTAATTCTGTGAGTGAACATGAGGACATAAAACCAGCCTGCAGCCTGTAACTGCTTTAGTCCCTACTTTTGTATCTTTACGTGAATATTTCAGCAACTATGTCAACATCTTAGTTTTCCTTCCCTCCTGAAAAAACGTTAAGCAAACTGTTCTGAATATGTTAAAACCAAGGATGACGGATTGCAAGTCACACAAAACATGGCAAGCTCAACTGTCTCATTTTTCATGAGTTTATTTTTTGTCTTCATTGCATAGTTTACCTGTTTTCCCTACAGATCTGCACTGCACCACTCTCCTTGGGTCTTAGAGACACACACCATTAAATAAGTTTTATTTTTAAAAAATTACATTTCAAGCCAATAGCTTTCACCATGAATAACACTGTCTGTGCTTGTTTCTCAACAAAAATATCTTTTTCATTTTTTTATTTTGTGTTTTTTTAAGTCTTAAAAGACTAGATTTCTAAATACAGGCTTCAATGCCAAAATTACTGCATATGACTCACTTAATGTACACAGATTTTACCAATGATCTTATATTCATACATATATTTGTAGAAGCAACAGATGACATATGCCAAAATAAATAAAACAGAGGAAACAGTAAATGTATGGATGAAAAATAATTCATCACTATCTCAGCACAATAGCATAAAATAATAAGGAAAAATATATAGTAATTCAATGATTTTTTTTTGTTTTGTAGCTTCATTCCTGGACAGTTATGCCATGCAATGACAGGTGTAGTGAGAGGATTGTTTGGCAGCTGTAGAGAAGAGGGGACCTTATCTCTGAGAAACCAGATGGTAAAAAATCTTGCCAGTATCACAAGAAACTTGCAGATTTAAATATTAGATAATCTAAACCAGTAAACTATTTCCAAAATATTAGTTTAGTGTGCCTTTCAAGGATAAACACTGCCCACAATCAGTGAAAGGATCTTGTGTCCAGCAACCACAACTTTGAAGGTCACCCAAAGCTATTCAGACAACGTACCAATAGCTCAGAATTGTGAAATAAATTAATTATCCTATGTTTTAATTTCTTGTTAAATTCCGGGGGTTGTTTTAGTGAGTCTTTTAATTTCTTAGGAAACAGAACAATCTCCAACGGCAAATAATTTCTTCTTAAATTCTCTTTTGTTTCACCGTCTTTTAATTTCTTAGAAAATAAATCAAGCCCTGATTGGAAACCATGTTATCAGCTAACATAAATTCTTAAATTCTTATGACTAAGTAGATTGTGTTAGCCACACAAAAAACCACCACACCAGAAAACAGCAAAGTACACGGGCGAAACAGAAGTCAACGAGACAGCTCCCAGAAGGAACTGCTCAAACTCCTGTTATTACTAAGGTTTTTAAAGACCAATTTTCAGTGGCTAAAAATCTCTCTGTGCCTGTGGTGATCATGTGTGGAGCCCAACACTCCAGACCTGGGTCCCACATGTAATTTGCAGCAGATATTTTCCCTCCTGTACTGCACATAGACCTGAGTGTATCGGGATCTGCCCCCTCTGCTGCAGCAGCACCACCACCCATCTTTGGGCCAAATAGAACATGGACAGAGATGGAATAATTAAATTTCCTGGTTTATCCATGTTGTCTGTTTCTTGCAAATAGAAGCCAACCTGTGAAGGTTTTTCTCTTCTCATTAAGCCTCACATTTTTCTCTTTCTTTTATTGTCTTTTTAGAGTCACTAAATTTTTCCTCACAGTATAGCTCATATTCAGACATAGCAATTTTACAGCCAAGTCACAGTTTTAATTTAAAAATGTTGCTATTTACAGAAGCTGTTAAATGATTTTTTTCAGTGCCCTGTTCAATTTATGATATCCCTCAAATGCCCCTAAACTTTGGCTGTAGAGAAATGTCACAAGCCAAGGAGTTCATCTTTCCTTTCTTCCCTCATATCTCCTCAGACACAAGGACTGCATTTTCAGACATGACCACCATGTGTGTAATAAGTTCTCATCTCCTTTCCTACAACCTCAGAGATTTTTTTATAGACTGTTTCACATCTCTTCTCTTTGGCCAGTGTCTGCTAATCTCTAAAAGTATCTACTGGTGTTTAGAGTTTAATCTTCGGTCTTGCTTACTTCCACTCTTATTTTTGTGCTCTGTCTCAGTCAGTGTGCTATTGCAACAAGTTAATCTCCCACTGCATCCCTCTTCAGCTTGGCATTATGCTGTAAGTCACAGAAGACTCCCTGGCACTTAAGCTGGGACATGATTGCAATTGAGTTAAACTTGCTGAAGTTAATAGCAAACACAGCAGCAGAGATGCTGCCTCTGTGCCTGACCGGCCACAGGCAAGACCTAACAGGGAGAAATCACACAAATAACTGTGTTTACCTTGGCACGAGGCACTCCAGGGAAAGGGCATTTGGGGTGGATCAATGCTGGGATGGAGGGTTAGATCTTGCTGGCCACAGCGCTGGCTTTGACTGCCCCAGACGCCGGTGACCCGTGCAGGAGAGAGGTGATTGATGACAGCCTGTCACCAAGAGAGGTCACAATACCCCTCTATGCCCAGCCACACAGGCTGCCTCATTTTCTCCTGTGTCTAGAAACCAGCTCACCTCCAACACCAGGGTTCACAGATTAGTGTTGCAGGTGGGCTTTTTGGACACAATGGTGTTCGATACTCCTAGCATATCGATATCAAGGATAAAAGGTATTATTGCTATTATTATTATTACAGTATTGACTGTACAGTTTTGGCAGTGCAGGGAGATTATCTCAATAGTCTCCTTTCTTCAGTTTATTTCTAAGCAATTTTACAATAATGCTGTAGCTCTAAGCCAGTTATAAGTTTAGGGTATGAAAAATAAATTAGCTTTTTTCCTGATATTATGCATGGCTGAGATCCAGTAATACTTATACATTAGCCAGATGTATAATGATTTAGTTGGGCATTTTTTATCTCATTTATTTTAGGGATGCCAATATACGTAGTCCTTACTACTTTTAAAAAATCTGTTCTATAATTTTGCCCCTTTTTTTCCATTTATATAAGTCAGGCACTGTTTCCCTCTTCTTGAAGTTTCTCCTCTCAATTATTTTTATTGCTCCGATCACTCTTATAATGTCACATTTCTAGAATCAACTCAAGTATAAGTTGCAAAGAACTAGTTTGGAAAAAAGAGTTTGTCTTTCTGTTTGCTTGTTTGTAGATAATCTGGCCAAAATTCTTGGAATGCATTCATTACTTTGAAATGTTTAGAAAATAAATCAGCTCAGTGTATTTTTGGTTACAAGATGCCTGTATTTCTTAAGACTTTACCAAAAGAAGAGATCATTTCCAAGAGAGGATTTTATGGAACACATGAGGAAAGCTAGGGGTGGGCCTTGCTGAGTTTGGACACTGAGAGACTCTCAATCCCATTTCAGCTCTCTAAGGTGTCCCTAAGAACCTGCAAAGCAAAAAATGCATTCCACGTTGTGTCAGCATGGGCAGCACATTCCCAGTTAGCAGTGGCTGCCCTGCACTTACACTTCTTTAAACTGTGAAGAATATTTTGGACAGTCCTATGTAAATGTGCAACTGGGCAACAAAAACAGCTTCAAGAACAGCAGATCTCCAATAACTAATAGTTAAAGAACTGAATATGCACCAGCAGACAAAATAATTCCATTCATGAATCTTTTATAGTCACAAAAATATGCTTTTTACCTAATATCAACATATATATTTATACTAAAATATTTATTTTATATTAGCACTTTAGTCAAGGCATACTGTCCTGTCTATTTGTCTCAGTTTCTCATTGGAATTAGAAAACTCTCCTGCTGATCCTTTGGTAATAGAGTATTTATATCCCCTAAGCAGCAACTGAATTTTTTACTCATATAGAAACAGGCAAGAGAGGTCTAATAGCAAATACATTAAATAATACACTATCTAGTAAACTAATACAACAAGATCACACGACTCTGTGTCTCTGTGCATGCAAATTGAAATGTTGGAAAGTTCAAGAAGCAAACATAAATCCAATCCTGTCTTGCAATGGAGAGTGCAATGGAGCTCTCTATTACACGTATTTTTAAGACAGATATTTTTCCCATCACAGGATCATGATCTGTTGGGAGTGTGTGGGAGAAAGAGTCCATAGAGAAAGAGAGGCTTTACACTGAGTAACAGTGTTTTAGAGAACTAAACTTCATAAACCCCAACTGCATATGTAATCCTTTCTAACGATTTCCAAATGCTGTCTGGGAATAATTAGGCTGAACATGGCATTTAGATAAGTAGACTTGGTTTAATTTATCTGTACACATGATCTCTCCTTGCCAGATCCCCTTTGACAATGTGGGCCATCCTTGTGCATTTCAAGCACACATATAACCAAAGGAAACTGAGCAAAATATCCTTCACTGATGCCCCCACCCAATTTTCCCAAAAGCTGACAGAAACACTGGGCTGAATTCTGGTATCATCTGAACCTTGACACAAAATCCAGCAGAGGTTTCTCCCAAGTCCCTGCACTCAGCACTTCCCTTTGATGCACCCATGCAGCTGAGAAGGGCTGAGCAGAACCGGTCCATTGAAACACAACCAGGTGCATAAGCCCTTTTTCTCTCTCCCTGCTCCCCAAAAAAGCCCTCAGAGAAGGATGAATGACAATTAGAACTAGCTGAATGTGCTGACTAAAAACTTCAGGGACTTATGGGAAGCCCTGGCTTTGTTATTAATGGCAGTGTCAGGAAATCAATGAAGATTGCATGTTTCACCCGATAATACCCTGGACTACATTCCTCACTGGCAGTTTTACATGTTACTCAATACAACTGGCCTCTACCTGCAAAGCAAACCCCAGCAAAACCCTTCAACACTACAAAAGAACATATTAACAGATGCATCATGCCATGGGGTTGAAAAAGAAAGGTTGAAAAAACAGCATTCATCTTTATGTGACCCCTTGCCAGCTCCCACATACACACATGCATGCCCCAGAAAGAAATCCAAGACTTTTTTTCCTCCTTCTTTTTTTTNGGATTAGCCACCAGTAAATTGGAGGAGCACATTCTGCCTTTCTCATTTTCTTCCCACATGCACTTGTTACTTTAGATTCAAAAAGGAAACGAGCAATAAGAAGATGTTTATCTACCGGCTTTATATAATTAATACAGGGAAATTCCCCGACAATGTAATTGCTACAATGAGAAATATCAGAACAGGATTTAATGTTGACATTGGTTCTTGAATTCACCAGTTTGTGGTACTCTTGCCCACCAATATACAGAAGGTTTGACAGAAATGGCTGGCCTATTAACTCACCCTTGGAGGGAAGTGTCTTACACTTCCCATCCCGCTTGTCAAGAGGCATTTGCAAGTCTTACAATGCGCTTAATGAATTCTCTAGTGCTTGCACATTCAATTTCCATCCTTTCTTTTTAATCTTCAGTGATTTTAGCAGCAATGTCCTGGGAACCATTTTGGTACAAAAACTCTAATAGGGAAAAAAGCAGGGTGACATTTAATTAACAAAATTAATTAGTGCTAAATAGTGAAAGAGCATTCTCTAGCCATTTATGAGACAACAGCTGAGAATGGAGGAATGCTGGGGATGACAGCTGGAAATTGCACTCAATTAAAAATTTAAACACATTCTGAGACTATGAGGGGAAAAAATGATTTCCACACTCAAATTTTTCATGATCTAAAACTTCTGTGATCCTGATATCATAATGGAGATTATCAACTCTTTTTGAGGTGCCACCCTGACAATTTTCCACTGCAGTTATGATAGCCTATATAGGGAATTTAAGATTGCTAATAATAGCCTTGCTTTTATTTTGTGGCCCTGTAGAAAGTATCTGCAGGGCCTCCCCTCCACCATGGATTTTTTGGAATGGAGCTTGATATTCTCATCATGTAATTGAATATGTAGTTCAATGAAAGCAAGAGCCAAAAAGAATCTGTTACATCCTCCATTCCCACTAATTAAATATTGTATAGTTCTTGACCACTTTAGTTTTATGAATCAACCAAAAAGATGTTCTTAAATGGTAAAAAGCAGCAAATATGTTTTATGGCAGAGATTTTTTTTATTATTATTTTTAACTCAGTTCTGTTTGTTGCTCTAAACTCGCAGTGACATAAAATCATGGAATAAATCCCTGCTATTTAATCTTAGCTTATTTTTCTTCTTTATTTTTTTAGCTCTGATGTCTAGTACTTAACAATCTAAAGCTGATGTGTTGTAAATTAAGATGAAACTGCAGTCAAACAATATATTGCCTGTAGGAAGTGGTGATAAATAATCCTAACATATATACCAGGTTCTTCAAAGGCAAAGGGCTACAAAGCTGGAGGTGGAGTCTCTGCTCATGCCAAATAGTTTGTTCCTGTTTCTGGAAACCAGGCAAGGTTACCCAGCTGCCCTTGAGCATTCACACAGGCTTATCTCTTTCAAGGCAGACTCACATTTTCTCCAAAAGATTTTCTCTTTCACAGGAAGGAATGTCCTGCCTGGCTGCGTCTTTATCCCTCTGAAACAGAGGTCTCTGAGCCCTTGTCCTTGGAAAGTAAAGCTGCACACAGCCTGGACAGTCAGTCTGTTCCTGAGGACTAACATATTCTTGATGTGTCCTACTAATGATTCCATAACTTAAACCCCAATTTTCATCAGTTTGCTTTGCCCGTTTCTGTTCAGGAAAGTTCACATTACCATGGAGTTCCTTCTCCTTAAAACACCTGGATCCAAAATTGTCATGCAAAGTCTTGAGTATGCCTTTTGTTTCTTTTCTATAATCAAGATGGATAATTATTTTAAAACTCATAATCTAATTATTTTGAATTTTTTAAAGCTCTGTTCTACAAAAAGTCTTTTTTAAAAATACTGATTTTAGTTGAAGCCCGAAGGAATTATGAAGATATTCTCTAAAGAGAGGGCACAAAGTAGAATGTCTAAACAAAGCTCCTGTGTATTAGTAGTTGGCAAAACTATTTACAGAAGGATTACTGAATTTTACAAACCACAGGAAAAAACACACAGATGAGGAGTTGTGGATTTTAGATAGCCACATGAAATACGCATGCAATATTCCCAAGTGTGAGCTCTCACATGTCCATGATGTGCTTTCCACAAAACAAATATAGAATCAGGGATGGGATACACTCAAGCTAATGGAGAGTAACATTCTAAAAGGAAAATACATGTAGTTTATGATCCAGATGACATGGAGAAATCATTGTCCTGACTAAAAGAAAGGTAAACTGAAGACTCTGAGCCCAATAGTTTAAATCACATCACACTAACTCCCTTAAAATTTATTCCCCTTTAAAAAATTATTCTTTAATGCAGGATTTAGAAATATGTTCAGGACTTATATTTTTTTTAATGACTAAAACGTTGCACTTGACCTTGCATGAATTTATAAACCTGCAAAACTATGTACTTTTAGTACAGTTGAATAATTTTACTGATGGCAGGACAGGCTCTACATGCACATTTAGATACTTAGGTAGAGAGGTTCCTGTGACTCTCATTGCCTTCAGTGGGAAGAATTCTAAACTGAAAATATTGGTCCAGCTTAAATAATTTTCAAAGCAAATAAAATTATATTGTGCAAGTACATATGTTTTAAGTCTATATTCTTTTACAACTCTGAGTTGTTCAAATCCTCTAAGGGGACATAAAGTCAAAATCAAATAATTTCTGGAATTAGTGGAGGTCTTTCCACTGCCCTCAGGATTGGACACAAAATTCAGAACTCAGGAACAATTCTTTTGATTTGTCTGCAGATCAATAGCCATTACTAATGTTAATAGTGCACTACTTGGTTCCTTCACAGATACTCTCACTTTTCAGATGCCTTCTGTTCTGATACTGAGAAATGACATAAAAGCATTTTTCCAGCACAAAGAAAATAATGTGAGTAGCTGTGAAAATAATGTGAGTTATCTACTGGACACTGAATCTCAGTGTTGCTACACATTCTCTTGAGAGCATTTCTTCAGAAAACAGAAGGGAACTTTTCTTAGTAAATGTCCATTTATTATTAAGTGCACAGTGGACAATTTATTAATGAATATTTGAGAAATGTTAATAACGTATCTTCCATACCTCTTTTGTCTGGAAAGAAATGTTTCCTTCATTATGAGCTACTATATATTCTCCAAACTGCTATCAATAATTTGGGATTTATTGCATTTTCAAAGACATAAAAGTAGTGTTTCTAAGAAAAAAAAAATTAAACAACCAAACAAAAACCAAACAAACAAATGAAAAAACAAAAAAACACCAGCCCCAAAACCAAAACAAACCAAACAATGGGTACAAAGGTTAAGCACTTGCGTTTAAATTTAAAAGTAACAATCAATTTACCATACAATAAACTATTCTCAAAAAAACCTGACAGAAATAAATAAGTCCTGTCCCAGACTCTAGTTCAAATATCTAAATTCATACAAATCTTAATGAAAATGTAGTTTGACTGAGAAATACTGAAATTTAAAGCCACCAAAATCATATATGTAACCATCAGTCCTTGCCTGCAAGATGGTAAAGCCCTGTCATGACAACTGTTGATTAAAAATGATATATAATTCAGCTTAGCTTCCCTACCAGAGATGTGAGATGGAGAAATGTGCCATAAAATAAGGTCCTGTGCTTACTTTCTTTTTTTCAAAGACAAGAAACAGAAAATTTTGTGGGAAACCCTCTGTAAGATCCTGACATGCATTTAGTCTGACATTTCATGACAACAATGAATTGGTGTCCATTGCTGAAAAGAAAACTGCTATGGGACACCCCAAAGGGCATTTTCTTCCTCTCTACAGTATCCAAACTGCTCTAAAGTCTGACTCGAGCAGACTGCTTTTTTAATGAACCCTAAGTCAGCCACCTCTAATTCAGAGTTATTAGAGCTGGAAGTATTAACCTGATTCTCCTGAATTACCAATCAGTAAGTGGCTGAATACCCATTTAGCAGCTGTGTCTCTGGGCGCCCATCAAAGGGTTCAAAGTGGCTTTGATGGTGCCATCTCTGCAGCCCGCACCTTTATCAGACAGGGCTGCAGTGGGCAGAGTCTGTCACCAAAACGTGTTAACCCTACTTTCTCAACCAGTTAATTACACTGGCTTAAGGCTACCTCTTGATTCTTTTGTCAAAGCCAAATTTAGCAAAATTTGGGATGTGAAGATACTTTACTTTTGTTCTGTTTATCTGAATAACTCTGCCTGCTCCCTTAGAGACTTATCTGAGAAGCTTTCCATCCTTCTCTGCCTTTGATCAAAGGCTGTCAGAATTTGCTTCATTTACATTTCAGACCCCCTGATTAAACCATGTCCTTTGGGTTACGAAGTATTGATGGATGACAGAACTAAGACAAACTGTTCTAACTTCCTCATTGCATTGTCTTACTTCAAGATTTTTATCACCCTGTTATTATGCCTCTCCTGTATCTGCATGCCTGTCTGGCAAAGGAGCTTTCTTGCTGCAGAAGTACTAATGATCTCTGAGTTTTAGGACAATAAATGACTCTCAGTCCTATGGATATCATTACTGTTAAGAATTTAGTGTAAAGATAACCTCCTGACTACTGGGAGCACAATTATTTTCCCAATGTTCTTCTTTGTGCACAGTATCCTACGAACAGCACACACCACCAATGACAGGTTTAATTTAGAAGGGATCAGCTCTTTGCAGTTGATAGCTACAAAGCCATTCAGTCCAAATAAAATCAGTAACAAAAAGACTTCTTTGGTTGGTCCTACAGCATGTGTTTTGTTTCATGCTGTTAACAATGAGCAAGGTTCATGACATGACATTTCATCAACTAAATCTGTGTCCCTTGATAACCTCTTAAAATCCTGGGCTTTCAACAGAATTCCCTTTCTCTGAGAAGGATTCAGTTAAGCTCTTATTAAACTCCTACAGTGTCACAGACCACTGACAGAATAAACCTCTGAAGCCTAATTTGGCTTTGTTCTTTCCCTTCCTCTGTCTTCTGGAGCAAGTGTCTTCCACTAAGAGCCTTACAGTTTTGCTGGCTTTGACAACCTCTATCTTGGTACAGGGTAAGCACAAAGGTGGGAAAAACACATCAGTGCATTCTCTTCTACAGCACTGGGAACACCAACTGGACCCTCGAGTGCCTGCCTAGTGTTTCATGGAATTGCTAGGAAAAAAATCCAGACATGAGATTTTGCTGCCATTACTTCTGGTGCCATGAACTGTAACCTGGTTTCTAAGACTGGCTTTTTCAGAGGTCACTTAGGCACTTGATTCCTTTGTTTTCCTTCTGCCTCTGCATGAAGTTTAAGGTTATTGTAGCCAGAAAACTGCCCTGCTTCTTTTCTGCCTATTGGCAAAATCTCCTTGAGGAGAAATATTTATGAAAAGGAATGAGACTCAGATCTCTCTGACACTAGCATGTTCTACATTTTTCTGGCTTTTTTTTTCTCTGTGTGTGTGAATTTTTTCCCTCCTAGATTTTTGTATCTATCTTCTTGCTAGCAGTCATTCTTGATAGTCATGATTAAATTTTAAAATGGTTTACTTTATGTATGGAAAGTGAATACTGAAACTGGTTTTTAAGTTAAGAGAAAATAATCCTTTCAATCACATGTCAAGAGACACAGGGACTGATTGTCAGATTTCTGTTGATTTTTCAAGACTTTTTAGTGCTTTCAGCTCTTAAATAATGCTTATAAAAGTCATTAGGGCTCTCCATAATGCACACTGCAGGTGCACATATAAGCAACTGAATACAACTTTTGAATTTGCTTTTCTTCGTACTTACAAGAAGGAGAAAATGTGAAAATGCTTTTACTACCTTTTTTGTTTGGTTTTTTGGTTTTTGGGAAGAGTTCTATACTTTGGAGCCATTGAAAGGCTACCTTCTTTCATTCCTTCTTTACTTAAAAATTGTGTTTCTATATTAGATACGGGCAAAAGAAGCACATAAATAAATATGTAATCATAACAACT
This sequence comes from Dicaeum eximium, assembly GCA_013396995.1. Lineage (NCBI taxonomy): Eukaryota > Metazoa > Chordata > Aves > Passeriformes > Dicaeidae > Dicaeum > Dicaeum eximium. The sequence goes on from VWZP01008545.1 coordinate 365,196, forward strand.
ATGCATAAACCATTCTGGGGTAATATTTTCATAATGATTTAAGAATTTATAAGGAGGACAATGACAAATATTATACTATGAGGCTAAGGTGTTGTCTCTAACAACATATGCACAATTATATACCTAACTAGCTACGTCATTAGCATCATCTGATACAAGGGCAGGGGGGTTGTTAACAATGAATGCAAATGAGGAATGCAAATAATTATATAATTATTTCACTGTAGGCTCTAGACAGATTAGTTTGGCTTAAATTTATTGAGCAGTAAAGCAGAATGCACTGTTAAATTTGCACTAAAGATGTAATCTAGCCTCATCATACTAGCAGATGCATCTATTTGTCTCAGAACCCTATGGCAGAAATCACTATTCAGCTCCCAAAAATGAGGAAAGGCTCCCTCAAGTTCAGAGGCAAGGACTGTAGTTCTGTTCAGAGATCTTTGTGTGTCCTCTCGGGGCTCTAAAGAGGTATGGACCCTTTTGTTTGGGAGAGCATTTCTTAATTCTTGCTCCTTCCACTTCTCTTCCATATCCACATGGACTATTTCACTCTACGACACAGACACTTACACTATTATGGTTCCTAAAAGAAAGGATAAAAGAGGGCTCTTCACAAAACTCTAAGTACATGTGTATGAACACTAATGAACCACCTCATCCTTTCTTCATAGGCAGGGGAACAATGTGAAAAAAAATACCCAAGACTAAGAAATAACAGCAGCTCACAAAATGGATAAAACCTCATTTAACTGAGAACATTCAAGCAGCAATGGATCTACCATGCTTAAAAGTGGCACCCAAATTGCAGGCAGGGTGCAGAGGATCCTGTCAGAAGTGACCTGGGTTTGGTGAGAAAGCCTCGCTGCTTTTTCTCCTGGATGGATCAGGAGGATGTGTCAAGTACAAGCAGCAGGGTATGAGGATACCTGATTGCACATTTTGGTCATAGACAGTCAACCATTACTATTTTCTTCATTATCTTCATCTAAATTAGTTTGAAAAATGACCAATGGAATATGTCTACAGTACACAACAGTACACAGAAATTGTGTAATAATTTTGTGTAAAATTGTGTAAGTCTGAAAAATACCGTAATAAAGCAGTGAAAAGATAGATTCACTCTAATTTATAGATTAGACCACTAAAAGAGTGAGATAAATATTTACACAGGAGGAACTGGCATTCTGTCTCAGTGCATACAAGTATAAAGCAAAAGGATGTCACTACTGGAGTACAGCCAGATAATTTCATTTATTGTAGTCTCACAGCCTCACTGACCAATCAGAATTAAAATGATACTTAATAACCAACAATGCACAGTGACACTGACATGTGAAAATTATGTTTCTCACTTTCACTTCAAACCCTTCTTCATTTTTCTTGCTAATATATTGGAAAGGAATTTAGTTAAAGTGAAATCCCTGAGAATAACAAAATGCTCTCTGTCTTATCAGTTGGAAAGGGTGAGGGTCTCTTGTGACTGAGTAAAGAAATGGCATTTTTTGCCTACTTCCTCATCCTGAGAATAAATTCTTATTGTTTTTAAATGTTACAGAGTTTGTCTGTTTTAAAATACCTGCTTTAAGCAGGTGATGTGTGCCAGTTCAAGAAGAAGCAAGTGAACCAAAAATCCCTGGGCATTGCAGACATCCAAGAACATGAGTAACAAATTCCAGTCACAGAAGCTGTGCCAAACAGAAGTAAGTGTTTCTTGAGTTTAAAGTCTTTTTTCCAAAGCTTCTTTGCTTCTATTTTTCAGAAAATGATCCGCTTCTCCTTTTAATATGGTAACTTAAAAAAGGTAATTTTGTTTTGTATTAAAACTGTCCTTGGGTGCCAGTACAGCTTAAGCAGATACCAGAACATTCCAAAGAACTTCAAAGACTTCCAAGAGCCTTGCTCAATTTTCTCCTAGTAAGCCTTAAGGTACAACAAAGAGAAGGGAGAACTCAAGAAAAGGACCACATTCTTGCTATCCTGCAGATCTAGGCTCTGTTCCCTCTATTTGAGGACCAGGTTGAAACTCACATGCACTTGTGCATCCTTGAGGAGCAGACCAGACTCCTTTTGGGTGAAGACAGTGATTCTGGGCATGAGAAGGAGTGGAAATGCCATTTGCCTGTCTGGAACTAGGATGGTGTCTGTTTTGGGAGTACCAAAGTTGGCACAAATTAAAAGCTTTCTCCTTCTGATGAGATTTCCTTGGCGAGAGTGGAACAATCTTTTTCTTTGTTACATGAAGAAAAGGTGCTCCTACACCTGAAGTTCTATGATGGTTAAGGATTAGTTCTCAGTAGTAATTAACACATTCCATTAGGTTTAGGGAACAAGGAGAGCCTCTTGGAAAATCTCTATGGACCTGCATCTATCATCTACTTACAGACCTTAGTTCCTGATTAGACTGATGGCTTTTGGCAACCCCAGCTATAAACTGCATGGCAAGAGCTTTGTACCTGTGCATTCAGCATGATGTATGATCCAGAAACTACTTGGGAAAACAAAGTTCTGGCTTGCAAACCTGTCACTGTTTCACATATTGATGGAATTAAATAAATTACTTCTCCTGGGGTTTCCTTAATTTGCAATAAATTCCTTCCTTCAAAGAAGTTGGCAAAATAATTTTAATGGCAACTGCTGAAGATTATTTTTAATATAAACACTAGGAAAAGTAGGTCATCTTTTATTTTGTAAAAAATTATCAAAGTACCTCAAGTGCAAATACACCTGGTTACATGATTTAATTTCTAGTAATACTTTCTTCAGTCTCACTTGTTCAAGAACAAACACACTATTTATAATTGAGCTGTAATGGTGAAGGGATGTGCCCACTATAGCCTCCGATGTGCAAACATGAATTATAAAAATAAGATTCTAACCTTAAGCAGATAACAATTAGATTGAAAGCAATTTGCTTAAAAAATGAGTGAATAAAAATAATGCAGTGAATATAGATATGAAAATCAGAAATAATTACATTTGCTTCTATAATAAATTACTTTTCTTCATGACATTTGCTCTGTGTCATTAGTGCTCTGCATTAAATCCCTCTATAAAAGAATTTTCTCAAATTTTCATTTTGTTTGCAATGAACCCTGCTAGACTGGATGTTTGGCTTTTTCACAGTAAGGCATCTGGAAGATTGCCTCAGCTCTTAGCAAAGCTTGCTCCAAGAATCCAGTGAGGCAGTGGAATCTTTTCTTTGTTAGCAGGGCCTTGCTTACAGCATTTTTTGTCTGTGAGGAGAGATTTGAGTTGAATGAAAGGAAATTTGGAAAATTGGTTTGTTCAGTCTTGAAAAGAAAAACGAAGACACATATATAATCACACTCATAAAAGGTTACTCAGACAAAGCTGGTAATAAATTACCTCCTATATTCACTGGGGAATAAGGTGAAAGTGATGTGCATAAAATGGAGCAATGGAGGTTTAACCTAAATGTTATGAGAGACAGCACTGAAAGAAGGAATTAAGAAAGTGGAGGAATCCAGATTTTTAAGGGTTGGTTAGGCTAACATCAGCCAAAAATTGTTCAGCTATAACTGTTCTTGTTGTAAGGGAAATGCAGTAAAAGACAAGATAGGGTGCTTTTAGCCTTATTCTCTCTTTTACAGTGTTCCTGAAATCAAAATATTTTCATTTGAACATTTGTTCGGTTCAATGTGTTAGAAAAATATGATATAGAACTTTTTTTTTTTTAGACAGATTTCAAAATAATCAGTCAGATAGCCACATAAAAGAGCCCTAATCAAGCTTTCAGCAAAGGTTTTTGGTGTGGATGAACCCTCATTTTTCACACAAACAATTTTGCTCAGCTAGATCTGAAACCAAGTTAACTGCTCATTAATTCTTTCCCAGACAGTTTCTAAAGTCTGTATGACAAGTTTCCTTGGTAACAGCAGCCAGCATATTCCATGACACCTAGCCATTAAACCAGACAAAAGCACGGATCCTGAACCTCCTGCCTCCATCCTGGAGAGTGAGGAGAGGCCAGAGGCAAACACAACCCCTGGCCTGTACCTGATCCCTGACCAAGCACATGGCTCATGCAGCCAATGTGTCCCATGACACCTTGGACATGTGTACAGCAGCTCTTGGATCATTTAACATTTGCCACTGCCTTTTCTCCCTCTATGAGCTCACAGCAAACTGTGCTGGAACACTGGGCAAACAACTGTAATTTCTGAAGTAAAAAGTTCGACCCAACTGCTTTGCACTCCTGCAAACTCTTAATCCAGACAATATTTAAAAGAGAAAAATGCTTTACTGTTTTTGTTTTTTAAACTTGATGATTCCGTTGTTATTTTGATTAAGGAACAACCCAAATATTTCAGTAATTAGCAACTGCATTGTGCTAAATGGTGTTTAACAGAGATCCAAGAACAGAGACAATCTAGCTGTATTAACTTCAGTCCCAGATCTGGTTCTCTATTTGCTTCATCCACTCACAGTGAGAGCTGACTTATTTCTTACTCAACTAAACCACTGCAAAAGGTATTCATGACCTCATAGTAGAGACCACAGCTAGAAGAAGATGGAAATCTGTTTCCTGAAAGTGAAGGAATTCAATACCCACCATGCTGGGAAATTTTCTGAGAGGGAGAGTGTGCTGAACCAGCAAACCCCTACAGCTGAAAGTGATTTTCAGGTGATGGGCAGGGGCAATGCCCTCATCAGCTTCAGGTAAGAACATCAGGGTGATGGAGCACAGCCTGAACAATGGAAGCGGAACTCTGCTCAACAGTAAGGGCAGTCTTTATTATTGATAAACAGCTACATCAGCTGGGAGAACCAACTGGCTCTGTAACTGTTTGTTTGTCCCAGAGTTAATCAAAGGAATGCAAACACTCTCTTCCTGAGGTAGCTGGACCAATATTGGGAAGTAGCTCAGCTCAGTGCGAGGGTATGAAAACTGACAAAGGAATTACTAAGTGTATTTTGCATTATACATTTAACTCTCCTCATGGACAATATCTAAAAGAACATGGTCAGAGGGCACTGGACTCAGGATGAGATGAGGTGAAAAGCATGGTGACCTGAAAATGAAATAAACTTATTCAGTTAATGAATGAAATAAACTTATTCAGTTTGTTCTTCCTGCCCTCCTTATGGAGCTGTGGAAGTATTCGATACCAGATACCAACTCCACATGGCTAAAAAGTTCCTGTTAAATGTTGTTTAAAACTGAAATCTTGCTGGTTTTTCTACAGAAATGTTAATTCTTAGGCAAATCTGCTCCTCTAAGACTCTTCTTGTCATGAAGGAGAACATCCTGTGATATGAAGAATGGTGTCTTAGTCTGATTCTTTCTGTCCTACTGATTTCAACAGCGAGATGCATGTCCTTTCAACACTATGCTTGGCAATGAAGCTAAGAAAGATTAAAAGGAATCTTCCTGATCTCCAATTACGGATATTTAAATATACACTTGACACAATGTATTAACAGGCAAATACCTGGAATTGTCAACAGCTGAAAAGCCTGATCACCAGAAAAAATGCATTCCAAATTTCTTTTATGCATTTTCTGTGGGCAAAATCAGACTTCAAAGAGCAAATAAGAACTGATGTTGGATTTTATCTCTTTTTTGTCTCAGATTATTTTCCCAGATATGGCTTCTTTCATATTCAAGTTGCACAATGAATAGCAATTTTGACTCATTACTGTCTCAGTTGCTGGGGCCCATATTATTCTTTAACTTCAAAATTATATTACCTTCTTTTCAATGCCTTTCTTAACCATGGAGACAGAATAAGTCAAACTGATTTATGCCTGGACACTTACCTCAAGAGTGAGTTATTTTTCCAAGCAAATATGCCAGTATAACATGCAATCTTTTAAAATATGAAAGCAAAAATAAAATTATTTAATTGAAAATTTTTAGGGTGTAAATAACATAAGTTTCATATTCACATACATGCCCTAATTATGTGATCTTCACCAATATCCTCAAAGATAAAAGAGTATCAAAGAGATGTAAAAGTCAGGTTTTTTTGTTCTTTTTTTTTTGAGTATATGCAGAGCACATCTCAGTAAATTGCATCAAACTAATAACAGAGACAAGCATTACTCGAATTACACCAGTAATCCTGTGCAAAAATGGGTTTACTCACTGTGCTTAATTGACAAGAGATCCATGGAGAGGAATTACTGATGAGAAATCAAAACAAAGATCTTAGGAGAGAAGAACTAAGGAAGACTGGAGACAAAATGTGTTCCCTGAAAAGGGGAATCAGGAGCAGATCCACTGAGAGAAATAGACCTTTGCCTTTCTTGTCCCAACTGGTCACATTCTTGTCACATTCTAGGACTGCCTAGGCATGGAAGGATCATTGTGCCCATGAGAAAACAAGGAAGAAAACCACTCCTCAGTTTCCTTGGTCAGCAGGAAGGGGTGGCTGGCTCAAGATACCAAACTTTGCCCTCACTACTTCCCCTGGAGTAAAACAAGTCCCCAGTCACACAAATCACCTCTCCTGCCCTTGCTTTGCACCTTCACCTGTAGCTGTCCAGAAAATAATAAAATATACAGCTGACACAGGATATTCCACAATATTTTTGGACCAGTCTTGTCAAGCTTAGAATTAAGACCTGAGAAGAAACTTAGCACAAACGTTAGCCCTGGAGCAATCAACACTTAAGGGTAATGCCTACCAGCTTTTTTACTAATGTAGCATTTTGTTTTGTTGCAAAGTGTGTTTAAGGTAAAACTCTCACAAATAATTCCTGTTAAAAGGGATTTTAAAATGCTGGTGAGTTGGTGAGACACTCGGAGAGGGTGATGGCGGCTGTCAGACGTGACAGGACAAGGAAGGTCTGCACTTCTGTTTGCAGGAGTGGAAAAGAGGTACTTCTGTTTAAACAATCAACTATGGTGGCCTTTTTTGATGCCTTCAAAATTAATGTACTGCAGCTGGCAGGAGACAGCTCCATGCACTATGAAAATGGCAGATGTGAAGTTTTCAGAAGAAGCAACGTCCTTGACATTGAATTACTCTGAAGTTGTCCAAACTGTGAAAAGGCCTAGGAGGAATGAACAGAAAGCTCAGCTAGCTGACAAAACTGTCTAAAATTCTTTTCTCTTCATGAAGAACTAGGAGGTGGGAACATGGCAACTGTCTAACCATGTATTTTATTTTTGCTTCAACAGCAAAATGGTACTAACTTGGTCGGACCTTAAGCAAAGATTAACCTCCTGTAGTGACAGGGAGAGTCTATGCAAGGAGAGGAATTTATTGTCTGCTTCTGTTCATCCCATCATGAGGGTCCTGAGGAAGCCTATGAGTGCTAGAAAATTGCTGCCTCTGTGGCAGCATATCATCATATATTACAGACATATTGGCTAATGTCTGGAGTTGTTTCTGACATTTAAACAGATAGGTAACCAGTTCAACAGGCAGATAAAGCACAGACTGTGCTTCATCCTGTGGTTATTATTTTATGAAAGCACCTTATTATATGATCTTCTGCACTTGCTGACGGGAAGTGTGCAATGACTGGAGGAAGGTGATGGGCAGAACAAACCTGAGTGTTCTCGTGTGACTGTGAGGATACAGGGGCATCCATCAGCACTGATCAAAAGCAGCAGCACTGTGATTTGAAATAATTATGGAAGTCCATAAAAGGGAACTCTTGAACCACCTGGGAAGGAAGGGACTGAGGGAGCTGGGAAGTACAAGGCAGCACTGTTCACAATGGAAGAAGAGAGTTATTGTTTTCCCAGTGCACTCTGTCAGAGCTTTCCAGAAGAGATGAAGTGCTGTGTCCACCATGGAATGACAGCACTAGTTAAAGAACCATAAAGAAAGCACTAGTTAAGGAACCATAAAAAAATAAATTGGAGAGAAACCATGCAAGCAACTGATGGGAGTTTCTAGCATTGTAAGCAAGCCAGTTTGAGTCATGTGTCCAACAGGGATAAAAACAGTAAAGAAGAACAAAGTTCTTGGATAACCAATGGAGTTATGGGGTCTATACACATTAAGGAAGATTTGTATATTATTTGTATATTAGGGAAGATTTGTGATTTCATTTACATAACACTTCATCTATTTAGTATTTATGTGAAACAGGTAGGCATGGAATTCCATTATTCTGCATTTACAGAAGCACTATTTACAGCATTTACTACATTTTAGTGTCTCTTAGGCTTCTCTTTGTGTCCTGAAAAATTACAGCAACAGGAAGACTGGTAACATATGCATGTTTTGTTAATGAATCTGAATGTGTTAAGTTTTATGATCTCTACCCTTTCATCATTGGCAGTTGTGCTGTCTGCAGCTAGATTATGTTCCCTGTTATGCTGCAATGGTAATCATACAACACACCTTTTCATACAATTTCATACCATAAAAGTTTTCATTTCCATTTGTGTCCATCTGCTCACCCACTTTCCCTGAAACTCCCTAGAATCCCAAAGCTCAAAATATCATTCAGGTGAATTCTTCCTGCCCTCCAGCTGGCAGTGCCATTATTACTATTTATATTAAAGTACATTGAGTAGATAGAGGTTCTGCCCAGATATTTTCTGCTTTTGTAACTCACATCTGCTGTCTCGCTTGCTCACTCATGACAATAAAATTGCAATGCACTTCTTCACTGAATTTACATCATGTTTAAGCCCTCTCCTCTTCCCCCAAATAAGACGCTTCTAAATGAAAATGTCTCCTTTAAATTAAAGTTTATTGATCCTCATCTATCTTTGGCCACAAATATGTAATAATATCTGAAGTAAATGTTTTTATTTAGACCAGTTAAAACTTCACAGCAATCTCTTTTGTCTCCCTCCTACAGCAATCTCTCTTTGTCCTACAGTTTGTACAAAGTAAAAGGGCACCCAGTCACAGATTTGAACTAAGTGACTACAGGCATAGTAGTTAATGACTAATATTCCTACTTGTTACAGATATACCGGATGACTATTACCCTTCCTTTCACTCCATTATTAATGGCCTTATTAGGAATGCAAATCAATGTCCACTATGTAAAATGGAAAACACAAAAATCAATTCATGTCCTGTTGTGTATGGTATAGATGCAGACTTTTTCTTCATAATGTCACAGGTCCAAACCAAACCTTGAATACTAAATTAACTTTAGATATTTAGTTTACTTATAATATATGTTTCTCCTGTATATTTTTTATATTCACTTCTATTGTATTTTTATTTAAAAAATACAGACCAGAATAAAAAGAATAGATCTGTAAAAGGGGCTCATAAACTCTATTTGTAAATACAGAGCACACCATTCACAAGCAAATCAAGGGCTAGGTTGGAGAAAAACCATGATGATCCTGGTTTTTAATTTATATCTCAGTCAAAATTATAAGCCCACATCCAAAATTCTAAAGCTACTTCGTCTTTCCTGTTGATACATCAGGATCAAAGTCACTGTTGTGTCCACTGACACTTGCAGTGGAGAAAGGTTTTTATTTCTCACAAATGGTCCTGAGACCTTTGCAGTTATAAGTGATACAGCCCAAGTCTCTTTCATTTTCTTTGATACATTTTTTAAATCACTGGGAATCACCTGAGATTAGAACCCCTTAGTATATAACCCATAATCAAAGGGGGTGAAAATAGTATTTCAGATCCTCAACCAAACTAATGGTCAAGATAGAGAGCTCATATCTTCCTCCAGAATTCTTTTAGAGAATTGTATTTTTCATATTTAATCAGCTTTTCCTTTCTCTGTTTTTTTCAAATAAAAGTCCTTGGATTTTTATATAACCCTAAAATCCTTGCTGAAAATTAACGGCTGTATAAATTGCATATAGATATATAAATATATGTAAATATGTACATGTTTGTTTTGCTCCCATTTATTTTTCTCCTAAATAATACAGAGAACTCCTAAGGCTACATAAGGCCTTATCCATGAGTAAAATGTGTTGGCAGCTGAAATGTGGAAATGCAAGTATCACAACATTGATCTTTTTATTTCCTTTTCTTACTGATAGTGTAAAGGAGAAAATGAGAGAAGACACACAAGGAATAGACAAAGAGAGAAAAATAGAAGAAATTACGAAGCCTCTGTGAATTACCCTGTTATGTGTGCAATCATTTGTGGCAATAAAATCACAGAAGAAGTCTAAGCCACAGCTATGGAATATATCCTGTGTACCTAATGCAGCCATTGTTTATCCATAGCAGTATCATTTAACAACATATAACATAAGGGGCTTAAAGTATGAATTTCTGGATATAAGTATCCAATTCCCTTTTGCCCTAATTTTAATGAAATCATCAGTATTACCAGTCAAAAAGAGCCAAATCACTGGTAGATCTTGGTGGATATTTTATGAAGACCTGAATAAAGGATCAATCACCAAATCCAGTAGGAAAGAAATTTCATAACTGCTCTTTACTGAATAGTTAAACAAAAGTAAGCCTAATATTTAAACACGGCAAGGACAGAATGATAGCAGTCTTCACATGAACATGGGAGTTGTTTTCTCACACTTGCAGATTGACAGGAGCTGCTCCTTTGGATCATTTTTTGGAGATGGCAGCCGGGTCACATTTTTCTCCTTTTCTCATTCTTCCCTTCATGTACCATTTTTCATTTCCCTTTTGCTTACTTTTCTGATAGCTGAGTGTGTATTGATACAATCGCTACTTCACATATTAGTTTTTCAGTTGTGGAAAAAATGTTGTACATTGCTGTTTATTTTGCTTGAATAGCCTGTGCCTGGCTAGTCTCACAGTCAACAAAAAAAGATACACAGAATTCCTTCCTAACTACTTGGAGATCGGGGGAAACTCCACTGGGAACCATACTGTATTTAGGAGCAAACAGAATTTGCAAAGGCTTTTTACTAGCCTAGCTTCATTCAGTTGCTGAAAGTAAAGCAGAGTCATTCCTGGCTCCCCACTGCAACAGGAAAATGGTGTCACTTGTCTAAATTTTTAGTTCCTAAAAATTAGCATTCAGGTTCTCTGTATAAGCTGTTGAGTGTACTGCAACACAACCCCTTTATTTCATGGGCTATAAAGCTTAGGAAATACAGACATCCACTAGCTATGAAGCAAAGGCTCATAAAAATGCCATGAAATGTGCAATTATCCACTAGGATGAGTCTTCAAACTATGCCTGGAATGAGCTGAACTGGGGGATTAAGTTGAGAAGCCAAACTCTTCACAGATCACATTGACAGTAGACAAAAATGAAAAGATACATGAAAATCAGAGTCAGCAGAGCTCTCTGAATTTAATAAAGTAACCATACACACTCAAATAATTCCACGCAACCACCTCTGAAAAAAGTAGTTATCTTGAACCTTTCTGCTAGCTGTGTGCCAATAACTCCATAAACAATGGATTTAATTAACGAAAATTACCCCTACCAAACATGTGAAAATGGATGCTTGTCACTTCTAGCACTCCCTAATTTCCTCCCTGAAGCTAACCAAAAATATTGCTTGGAGGACGTGAATGCAGTACACAATGAACTGTAAGATGATTTTCTTGTGTGTCAGAGAGTAGGTATATTGTCACAGTGTTTTCAAAGAGTAGAAGTTACTAAACTTTAAACTTTTCATAGCATTAAGACATGTAGTTAGTATTTTTTATTACTATTCAACTACAGATTTGACAAAACTAGTGAAACTTACTTTTAAGGATTTCAATCCCCAACAGAATTTCTGTCTCTTCTACTCAACTAAATGTTCTCCCTCTGTACTGTTAACTAAATAGATCCCAAAGACATGATTGTCTAGAAATTCATCTTCTTTTATCTACTCTGGATAGACCTGTCAGAATTTATCTTCACATTATTACCAATTTCTAAATTTCTCTTAAAAATAATGACTAGACAAACTTCTCTGACATCACATTATTCTGTCAATATGTCCCTTTATATCTCACACCTTGGAAACCTTCTGTTCAGCTGGAAGTAGTATTTTAATGCCTCACAGAATTTCTTACACAAAGTTTTCATGTCCTCTTCCTATTTTCAAGGCTGTTCCTGAAGGCTCATCTAATTAGAGGCATATAAAGCACGATTGATAAAAGCTCTATCATGCAGCTCTGCATCCAACTGATAACAATGAACAGACTTTTCAGCCTTTAACAAGTGATAAAATTTCTAGAGCTGAGCAGCAGGTAGTGGGTGCCTGTTTTCTTTTATTATAGCAATTAGTAACTCAGAATATGTATCTAAAGCACAAAGTTCAGAATTACTTTTGAATGTAACATTGTGAAATGTCCTAGGAAACACCAGCTGGAAAAATGAGGTAAACTTTACTCCCTCATTGACCTACATGAGTTATCCCATCAGAAAATGTAATACTCCAGAAGGTATAGCCCAGAATGTACTTTACAGTGCAAAGTGGCAGTTTTTCTATGCACAGATTTTTTTCAGTAGTACAGGTGCCTTATAAATAAATATGGAATTCTGTATCCATCCAAGTCCTCATGCAGTTTGGTTTGCAACACAAGATTCTCCATGTGTAGAAATTTATATTAATTAGACTGTTCTGTAAATATTCCCACCTGCATATTGTACCAGAGACTTTCCCAATGACAGAAATGATGTACTGAAGTAAGTGATTCATGCAGCCCAGCGCCAGCCTCATTGCCTTACCTCCACATCCTTACCTTATTACCAGCAAGCACTGCCAGCTATTAGAGAAATGTGGGTTTTATAGTGCAGAAGAGAACAATGAGAGAGAACAGGACCAATGTGAAACCCACAGAAATCAGGACACACTTCTGTACAGCTCTAGTTAACCTAAATCACATAACACAGGAACTCAGAAGCACAGCCAATGCTGCCTACAACTCATGCTGCCAGTGTCTGACTGTGACTTCAGCTCGAGGACAATGACAAAACCTGAGCAGGAGGTTTTGTGGGAACCCACAGGACCACATCCACGCATAGGGACAGCCAATTCCAGCCTAAGTGCCTTCCCCTCAAAAGGAAGTGGATGCATCTCCTGGATTAAAGGCAATCACAGATGCAAAATAAGATAACCCAGCACATCATGTCACTCCAATTCCTGTCCAATGGAGCATAATCTGATTTGCAGTATTTTAAACTACATCCTGATTGGATTACTAACGAAGGCTGGCAATTCTGAGGAGTTTACCAATTGCTGACAGTTTCTGTGAAGCAGCTGGGCAACTACTTTTAAATTGAGAAAGACTGTAAAATATATTTACAGCCTTTCTACAAAGATAGGCCAGATGGTCCCATAGAAATTGGAAAATGAAGGAAGCATTAATGAATCATCCAAGAAACCAGAAATCTTTTAGTGGGTGGTACAGTCCATTAAAAAGAAAAATCACCCCAAACCCAACACTACCCACCTCTTCCTAAAGTGCTGTTTTGCTTACCGTAATTTAAATGCATTTACAGGCATATTGCATTTCTAAATAATTGCAGTGAAGCGTGATTTTATAACAAATGAAGTTTGCTTTTGTCATGTTAATAGCATATTCCATTACCAGATGAGATTTAAAGTTGAATATTTTTTTTAAAGCCAGGGAAGTCTGAAAGGGACAGAGATTCCCAAACAGAGAAAGGTTTCTAGAAAGAGTTCTGGACTTAGTAGAAACCCTTTCTGATAATAACTAAAACACTTAGTTGCCACTGAGACACGAGCAAACCAAGATTCAAAGTTCTTCTAAATTGAATGACAGAGAGAGAAATCTCTTGTGATTTCCTAGTCCATGCAGCTTAATAATGCATGTTTGCTTTCTTAAAGGATGTTATTCTCCAGGACATTTTCCAAGAACTGATCCTTCTAGTGCAAAGTGAAATCTCTGTAATACTTCACTATTGCACAACTAATTGCAGCTTGTTATTCATTTCTCCATTCTTAATTGTTTTCCATCCTTTTGTTTTTCCTTTCTCTCCAGGGAAAAGAATGAAATGCCTCTTTTAATTTGTTAAGCTATCAATAAACTAGCTTGACAAAAGTAGGATCCTATTGAATAAGAATTGTACAAGTTTGAAAACAAGCTAATGAAATGAGCAGTTACCCTTGATAACACACTTACCATTACTGAAGCTCTTGATGCCTCCTTAAATTAAGTGCTAATGATCAAGGCCTATGGTGCTGTTGGATTTGGTAAAAATCAAACACAAACAATTGTGTTTACTTGCAGATGACAGGAGTAAAGGATATCACTTGTAGAGCTGTAACTGGAGCTCACATGCCATTCGAATGATACAATTTTCATACCCATTTGAGACACAGCCTTAGTTTGATCTCTAACTGTTGAAAGCAAGTTGATCCATTGCTTCATGTCTAAAGGAAAGGATGGAGGGGTTTTATTTGTTCAGTTTTTCCATTTGTGGGCTTTGGTTGTGTGTCAAATGAGCTTTGGAGCTGAATCCAGCCTTTGGGTATAACCCAGTGCACTCATTCCTGGACATCTGTACAACACCTTCAGAGGGAACCTCTAAGTAGCCACAGCTGAGACAAGGAGTGTGTGATCCTTCTGTGCCATTTTGTGCCATTACTGCCTTTTCCATCCACCTGGAACCCTTGTCCTTTGCTCTCTTATGCCCCATTGAAGACCAAAATAGTTCAAGGCTCATTTTAAATAAGCACTAAGCCTTCGTTTGATGCTCCTTCCACTGGAAGCTGCTCAGTGCCAAATGGAAATATTATTTTTTAAAAACATTTAGATCAACAGCTAATTTTAGGAATAGAATAAGGTCTGAACCTAATAGAATAAGGTCTGACCATCATATTAGTTTCATTATTTTTATTCCAATTACAGATACGTGTTTTGGGATGTGTGCTGCCCAGTCTGAATAGAAAGATACTTGTTTTGATCTTCTTAAGAGCATTTTTGTTTTGATACATAATATATTTCCTTACAGAGTTCATTATGCCCTTTAAATGTTAGCATCCATATAATATTATTTATATTTTTAGTATTTATTTTTATTTTTTATTATTTTTTCTTCAACAGTGCTTAAGAATCTGATATTAATTTCTAAACCAAGGAATACTGTCATAGAAGAAGAACTGGGAAAAAACATAGTAGCTGGTTTTTTAAGGAACTGAGTTTATGAGAAACTCTTTTCAGGCTCTGTTAGCAAAAAAGGCAACCTTCCTAACAATGGAAAGATTTTTTTCAGGATTTATAGAACTGCATGATGGATCCCTCAGAAGATGATTGCAAAAGTTGGTCTTTATTGATAAGATGAGCTTAATCTGTAATCAATATTCTGCATGCATTGATTCCATCTGTATTATGGAAACCTAATTCTCACACTCCATATTTTGAACATATTTCTGAATTGCCTTACCCTTGGAATATTTTCAAGAGTAGTTTTATTATATTCATTTTTTTCCTCCAAGTTGTTTATGTTTTTCTTTCTCTTGAGTTGCCAGTCATCATCTCAAGAGTCTAGATTTTCTACTTGAAATATGCAGTGTATGAAATGTGAAAACAGGACATGTCATATTGCATCCTAATTAGAAATGGTGAGTCCTGGAGAAAAACAACCTTAGCACGAGCCCTTATTTGAATTTTGAAATTAATTTAGACTGATTTTACCCCTTGTGCTCCCTTCCCATTAATATTCCAGCAAAGGAATTTAGTGGCAGGTATAAGTGCTTAAGCAGCTAAGTTTAAGTGAACATTGAGGTTTACACAAAG
The DNA here is from genome assembly GCA_013396995.1 of Dicaeum eximium. Taxonomy (NCBI): domain Eukaryota; kingdom Metazoa; phylum Chordata; class Aves; order Passeriformes; family Dicaeidae; genus Dicaeum; species Dicaeum eximium. The sequence continues at coordinate 380,813 of VWZP01008545.1, forward strand.
AAAATTTGAAACTTATAACAACAGCCTCTGATTTGATTTATTTTCCCCCTGGTGATCGGTAAAAGCATCGTGGTAGAGCCTTTGTGTCTGCAGGTGACACCCAAGTTGTCAAGAGGCAAGATCTCACACCAGGGTCAGAGCAGGCAGCTGCCTTTTACAGCAGTGTGGAGTTTCTAGCCCTGTATATTCTGTTTTGCAGAAGTTTTAGGGTAAAAAATCTGCTCCTGCCATAAAATGAAGAATGAAGGCAGGTTGCATTTAGGTCAAGAGAAGCTTTACCTCTGACACTTCAGGAAAATTGTATTGGATGAAATTCTGACTAACTTGATTTTCTTTAGTAGGAATGGAACAAATCTATAATTAGTTGATATATATTATGTTATATAATTCAGATGAGTATAGCATGCTTCTGAGACCCAGTGACAAGTGTAGTCATTCAGATTTCAATAAAAATATATTACCTGTAATTAGTCTACTTCATCATTGTTGGATGTGTTAAAAATGTCCCCTGTTTTAAAGAAAATTATTATTCATAGAATTTCAAAGGAAATTGAGCAGCAAACAATATCTAGTGTGATTTGTCTCATAATTAATACACTTATTCACTGTGAAATACAGCTATATTGCCCATTATTTTTAAATAAAGCATAACACACTGAATTTTAAAGGCATTGGGCTATTACCCAGAACAAAATACTTCTACCAGATCAGAGTGACATTTAGCTTTAGCTGTATAAGCACCTGCCCTGGGTAAATAAAGAAAACAATTTTTGAACAAAATGGAACATTTATTTGGCAGCAGAAAATCATAAATACATTTCATAGCCAACAAGCCTCAAACTATTCTTACTGCACTCAGGTAAAGGGTATGGATGCATAAAGAAAATTCATCTCAACAATACACTTTCAGGCATAGAGAAATCTTGCCTCTCGTCTCAACCCAATGCTTGCCCTCCTTTCCCAGTGGGTTTTTTATTTTGTAATACCAGTGCAAAAAAATTCTGAGTTTATGCCTTATGCTATTATTGCTTTGGTTTTAGCTTGCTTGCCCTCCCTTTTCTCCCCCTTGTTTCTGTTTCATAAGCTTTGAGTAGACCACATCTCCCTTCTCTGTCACCTTCCCTCCCTGTCAAATCTTTCCTCACCATCACCCTCTGTAGGATTTTGTGGGGGCTCTGCTTCCTACTCGGGGTCCCTGTGCCAGCACCTCACCTGGCACGCTGGGATGGGGCTAGGAGCCTGGCAGGGGTGGCTCCCAGGCACTGTCACCTGTGTCACGAGCCCCTTGGCTCCTCCAGCACTGCCTTTTGCCACCTGTGGTTTCTTTGCCATCAGCTCCTGGCCTGGTTTGTGTCCCCCCCAAAAGCTGGGCTCACACTCTCTCCAAAATCCCTCAGGCAGTGCTGAGCTGGGGCTGCTCCTGCCATGGGCTGGCCTCAGGAGAGCACTGGCCCTCCAGGCTGGCAACCCTGCAGCTCCTTCTGCCTGGCATAATTATACCTGGGAGGAACAACTTTGCCTGAGGAATTTTCTGCAAGGAATTTGTGGTGATTACTGGTGCAAAAGTATGCAGAAGAAAACTTTTTTTTTTTAAACTGTAGTATCTTTCCCAGCATTTTAAATGTCTAAAAGTTGACCAGCTTACACTCTCTATCACAAGAAGTTCCTCTTGCCCTCCGTGAATTTTTTTCATGTACACAGGGTAATGTCATTTTATGTGAAGAACTCCTCCAGTAACTTTACCACTTGAAAATGTGCATTTAAAATGCATTTGGAATAAAGTAGGAGTTGCCATTCTGTATCACATTTAACAGGCTGAGAAAGGGAAAATGCAGAGCTAGGATTAAATTCTGCATTAGCAGTTGAATGCTGTGAGCTGCACTTTATCAGAGGGTGAAAAAACCAGGCATTTGGGTTTTCCTTTTCTTTGAATCACAGACCACCATGGCTTTTCTCTCTTGCATTCTCTACCATAAAACCATAAAATACAGGTTTTAAAAAATTACTAAAAAATAATAAATTAAGCTTATGCATTGCCCAGGCAGTACAATATATACTGATATCAGCAGCTTGAACATTTACAAATGCAATAGTCTTGCATCCAGCACTGTAATGTGCTTGTCACTTGTGGAATAAAGCAGAATACACAACAGGAAAGAATTCCTACCACAACATATCTCAGGCATTTTCCCTGTGTTTGAAACAGCAAGACTCCACATTTTGCAACTTTAAGTAATTAGAGAAGAAAGAATAGTGATTGACTTCCCCATTTTCCAACTGATAAAAAATTAAGGTGCTTCCCATGCATTGTCTGGTCACTACAACTTTATTTGAATAATTGACCTTACCTGCTTTGAGCACAGGTAGAAAGATGCAGGTCTCCAAGCAACTGAGTTCCTTAGTATCTATAAATAAAAATAATGAAAATATTAAAAACCTCAGGGCCAGGCAGCTTCCAGAATAAAACAATATTATATTCAGGTGTTTGCATTTGCGTGAGGCTGTCATTCAGATTTGTCCCAGGTCAATAGGAATGGAATTTCTTGCAATTGCTTGGTCACTTATTGCCTGAGGTGATGCCAGGACAGTTCTCAACAGAGCAATGACCCTAAAAAAGGCCCCTGACACCCCTGTCACACACAAGCTAAAGTGGAAAGTCATGGCCACTGATTGTCCTGCAGCAGGGCGACAGGGAAAGGCCTGGACACTCCAGAGGGACTGACTCAGCTCTGTGGAGGAGAAACAGCTACAAAACCTCCGTGGCCCTGGATTAATTTTTGACTGAAATGAGCAACATCAGCCTCCTTTAATCCACCACCTGGGCAAGGCAGGCTCAGCAGGGCAAAATGCACCGTCCCTCTCGATTAGCAGCAAACAGCCATTCCACTTTGCTCTCCCCACTGCCAGCACAGGTATTTTTAACCTGCAATTTATTTCTGGCTGTCAAAGGTGAAAAGCATTAAGCAATTAATTATTTGAAGTGATTTAAGAGACGGCTGGGAGCCAGGGAGACTTCAAAAAGTAGCCGATTGTTATTAATTCATGTGGTATTCATTAGTGTGTCATTAATGATGCTGCTTTCATTGATATTTGATATAGAATGCAACACTATTGGAATTTCTCTGCAATTTAACAACTGCTTAAGAATATTTCCTGAAATCTGAGAGTAGTACAGATGATTTCAAGCTAACATTTAACACTTTATGCAATGTCAGGGGTATTCTGCACCACTCAGCACACATGGAGAAATCCAGTCTCCAGCTATGCCCTGACAAAATGTTTCCCTACCCTGTCCAACCAAATATCAAATGCTACATCACTAACCAAAGACTTTGCCTATAAAACTTCAATCAGGAAACACCCTTCTGTTCCAGCCCATAAAACTTGTGGATGCTGACATCCAACATGTCAACAAATTCCCTGGGCAAGCAAATGGTGATCCCAAGAGGATCCTCCAGCTGCAGATGTCTACAATAAAGGTACTATTACCTTCCTGCACTATACACTGTCAGCATTAACTTTGCATCTCAGGCTTTTGTAAGATATTTATGCATCCACTACATGTTGGAGCCTTTTAACAATTCACTCTTCACAGTCCCACAGGCATATATTTACTGCATAATCTGCATTCCCCTTCCCACCAATATATTCTCTTCAATGAAGTTGAAGTTCATATACTCACTAATAGAAACCAGATTTTTTAATCTAAATACCATGAATATATAGTACAATTCCTGGCAGAATCTTAAAACATTAAAGAAATACAGCTCTATTTTAAAATCAAAGTGCTCCAAAGATAATTTCAGTATCAGGTTATTACTGACTTGCTCAAACAAAGACCTCTGCAGGTAGCACCCACAGGATGTCCATGGAGAGAAGCTGTTGTTCACAAAGCCTGCCTGACCACAGAGTATTGGGCACTGATAAACAAACACCTCACTGTGGCTCCTGTCATAGACCAGGCTCAGCTGGGCCCCTGAAGACAGATCATCAGACCAAACAATGGATAAAGAGCTCCTGAGCATGACAAAGGGCACACTGTTACACACTGTGGTGGAGTTCACAGTGTGAAGTGCACAGGAGCTTTATTTTTCCTGGAAAGGAGACAAAAGTTGAATAAAAAACACCATCTAAGAGGAAAGTGTTGCATTATGGCAGAGTGGGATAATTTGAAAATAATAAGTCTCTTAATTTTCAAAGACCCTAAATAGAAGGCTGCTCCCCTTACTTGGTCCTATCCTTGTCAGAGAAACTACAAAGATGCCTGCATACATCTCCCACACATCCTCACCAAAGTGAAAAAGCCTCTGCAGTCTCTCCACATTTCCCACCTGATCATGGAGAACAGAAGCATCCATGTACAGAGACCCCATTCCTGATGTATTTCTAGCTAATCAGAAACCTGGAGCTCCTGAGAATCACACAAGTACATTACCTCCCACTTTCCAATATTTAGACCGACTGGAAAGTTCCCTTTCCATATCTGCCTTTCTGTGGCCCACAGACCAAAGAGGAGCTGGTTTAAATACACCTTTGTCAACACCACCACATTTCTTCTGGAATGCATTGATACCCTCACCAGTCCAACTGTGTGAAAGGCTTTCAGGAATTCTTTCTTTTCTTGGGGTGGGGGAGAAATAGCTGATTGATGATTAGTGAAATGACAGGATCAACAAAATATTTAACAAAATACATTTCAGGTCCAAAGTGGAGTTTCTGAGTTGGGAGTATTTTTAGAAAGAGACCTACCAAGCCCATATATAAATCTCACAATAAAATTGGGATGAGCAAAAATGATTTATAGAAGTAAAATAATCACTTTCTTTTTTTACTCTCTTGTGTCTTTCAGGATACAAGTGTTATCCATTTGAAAACCTGCTGGATGAACTTAGAAATCTTGAGATCAAAGATGTTGTTCTTCTTCATGTTCCAAATAGTTTCAGAGAGAAAATAATTTTTCCACTTCCAATCATTAAGTGAAGCATTAAACAAGAATAGGATACAGGTGTACAAAATTATCAGTAGTGCCATTCTTATTCAAACTTATTTTCCCTGTCTTTCTCACAGATCACAGCACTGTATCAATGCAGGCCCTGATCCTTCTCCCAGAGGTCTTGCTATTGAATTTCAACTAGGACAAAACTTAGCAGTGGGGGGAAGAAAGCAGTGAAATAGGAGCAAAAAGAAGATAGGCAGCAACTGTAGTAGAGATAAGAATAGATGGTCACAGGCTAACATGGTGCATAATTTAATGGCTTTCTTGAAATGCTGAATTCCTTTTGGGGGCAGATCAAGTACCTGCATAATAACTTTCCTTGATGCTGGAAGTGACAAGCACCTTAAAATATGTATGGAGTATTGGAAGAATGAAGAAAAAGTGAAAAAAGATGTGAGTCTGCTTATTATGCCCCAGTAGTTTTACTTTTATTTCAAGCAGACTGTATCTGACTGAATTCTTACTGTCTGAAGGCAAAAGGAATAGTCCCACCCTGACCACATTTCACTTTTAGTACCACTAGATCTGGGTAGCCTAAATCTTAAGGCTTCACAAACATTTCAGATTGTACATATTACCTGTGGTACAGTTCATAAAGCACAAAAATCACTGGTGGTGTGCTAAAGTACGCCAGATTTTTTTCCATGACACAAATATGGTGCACTACTTAAACAAGATTAAGGAGCATGTAGTTAAGTGTTCACTCATCAGGCCTGCTGTTCCAAATGCTTGCCTTACTTACACAAAGGGGGTTTTTTTGCCTCTTGGAAATGGTTAATATTTGATAGTTTCCTCCCATGAATAAATCACTCAGCTGTAGTTCTAAAATGGTATGCTACAAAATCCAACTCTGAAGGCAGATGAGCACCTACAAAATTCTGCCCAGCAGATTATAAGGCTTTAAAATATAAGGCATCAATCAAATTTGGATCAGTCCTCCTGACCTAGTTTAAATCATGACTGCTGCCCTTATATTCCCTCTTAAACTACCCTGCACAACAAAAGGGCACACAGTTCGGCAAGTGTTCAGAAATGGCATGGTAAGTGCTCTAGAATGGCCAAAGGAAATTTTTTAGTCCTTAGGGTGTAGCCCAAATTGTGAAGTGGGACCTCAGTCTGATCAAAGACCTGAGAGTATATCTATGTATGGGTTTGTATTTGTTTTTTGGATAAGAGAGAGTCACATGCTTCAAAATATTGGAACACATGCTTAAATAATGCAGAATACAAACCTCAATAGTTCCATACTTGTATTGACTCTATATGAATTGGCACTGCTTTTGAAAATCATCTTTTACTCTTCTGTACTTCACTGTCTTTCATCCTCATTACTCTTCTGTTTTCTTTGGGATATCTTTTTGAGATCCTCATATAGCCCCAAAGCATATTAATATGATATAAAGCTGCCAATAATAACTGCAGGCGATCCTACTTCATTCCCAGAATGGTAAAACAGAAGGAAACCCAACTTGTATCACAGGTTAGTAGATAGGAAATTTGGAGAAAATAAAATGCCTGTAGTTTTATCTCATGGAACTATCTTTCCAGGAACATTTTTTGGCAGCTTAAGTACTCTTAAGTTCGCTATTATTTACCATTGTATCACAAATTAGCGTGGTGGGATGCTCAACAGATACCTGCACAGAGAGGTAGCTGGGATTTCATATAACTAAATAAAGTTTATTAAATAAAGAACTAAAATATGGGCATCCACCTGCTCCAGCATGAGCCCTCCATGGGCTGTGGGTGGATCTCTGCCCCACTGTGGCCCCCCATGGGCTGCAGGGGCACAGCTGCCCCACCGTGGTCTGCATGCTGTGCTGCACCAGTGCCTGTGCAAATTCCACCTAAAGCATTTCTGCTGTCCAAATATGTGAAATGATTAATAGCAGAAACTCTTAATTAGGAGACAAATGTTTATTTTACTCTCAGAAGTGGATTCACTCCTCTGTGACCTAGCAAGTCCTTCTTTAATGTGCAAAGCACATGAGGGATTATTTTGTGAACTGCATGCACTGAGTGCTCTTTTCTCTTCAACCCCACTATGACTCCACTTTCCCCTTACAGTGGAATATATTTCTTTGTTCAAATTCAAGATTAAGAATGGGGTTTCACACCAGTACAATAACAAATAAGCTCAGAGTATCAATGGAGTTATGTTGGAGCGCAGAGGCAAAATCAAAATCTCCTATTTTCTGAACCCATATAGTATTATCATTTATCTTGTCTTTGGGTTGAGTAATCAGGGTGTTAGTGGGTACATAATTGTAAAGCAGATGGGTAATAAAACTGTCCACAATGTTCCCTCCAGAATTTCATGTTTTTGTTTGGAAAAGGAAATTCTTTAACCTGCCACTTCAAGCTTGGGAGGAAAGCTTTCTGTTTCAAGTATACAGGATCATATTTACCACCTGGGACTTTTCACTTCCAATGCTGTCACAGAATTATGGGTGGGAGGAATGCTAGCGGTGGAGTTTCATCTAAAAAAATGGACCTTACAGCGTTGATGGATGAATTTTAAACTTTTAACTTTCAGTTCTGGTTTTATATTGCCTGTTTTGAAGATAATACAAATCTTCCTGCCCTTACTCCTTTAGGATCCCATCCTTCATACTCATAGCCATGCATGCTGCAGCATTTCAGTCTTAGGAAAGAAGTACTAATGGAAAATTTTCCCACCTCCCCATTTATTGTAATTTTAACAAGAAAAATAACCAACATCAAGTAACAAGTGAAGGGATGAGAGGAAAAGGCCTCAAGCTGTGCCAGGGGAGGTTTACATTGGGTATTAGGAAAAACTGTTTTGCTGAAGGGGTTGTCACTGAAGCAGGCTTCCAGGGCAGCAGTGGAGTCCCTGTGCCTGGAGGTATTTGAAGGATGTGGATGTGGCCCTTAGGGACAGGTTTAGTAGTGGCCTTGGCAGTGCTGGGTGAACAGCTAGACTCAATGACCTTAAGGATCTTTTCCAACCAAAATGACTCAACATTTCTATGATCAGGTTTTACCAAGATCTGCATTTTTTTCCTGAGATAATTTTTCCCCCTTATTGAGGCTTGTTTCATTTTTGCAAAGCAGGCTTCAGGCTCCTTACCTCAGCTCTGGATGATGGCAACCCAGAAGATGAATTAGCTACCCCCAAGGAGACAGTGCCAGGATCCTTCAGGTGCATAAAGGGGAACAGGCCCCTGGCCCTGGCAAACCAAACACCTGCAATAAGAAATGGCTCTTGACGAAATAATTCATGCCCTTAAGGAGAGAGAAGAAATCTTTTTATGTTTGGGTTTGGCAGAAGGGAAGTAAGTAACCACTGCTAGAGGGCAAGTGGCCCTGGGGAGCTGCTCCAGTAGTCTGGGAGGAAGATGATAGTGGCATGAAGCTTAGGTTGTTTGCCATAGCATTTGTAAAATCTCCTGGCAAATGTTAGTGGAGTACTGACTTTGCTGTAACGCCTTTGGCTGCTTGGTCTCACAAACAGTCTAAATGGTCTGGGGTTTATTACAAGACATATTTATTAAACAAACAGGATAAACATGTGTGTGTTTCTTCTAATTTGAATTACTAGGGATTTCCAAGAAAACATTTCTGGTTTAGTGACCGTCTTCTGTTTAGCAGTTCTTAGTGACACTATAAATGTGTGTTATAAATAGGTCTGCATAATATGCTAGAAATTTCCATCAGCCTTGGAGCACCCATTCAACACTTTCTGCAACTATGTATTTTCAGAATATTTCCAGTGCATTCTAAACAAAAACCACCTTCTTCTTACCTGTGTAGTATCCAAAATTTAATGTATTATGGACAAATTCTTAGCCATAAGGACTTACTATTCCCATCTACAAAAATGCAATAATGATAATTTACAACAGCTTAAGATGAGACAATGAATTTTGGATCTATGCCTGAATTTTAGGTGTAGGTAATAGGAGTAGTTTTACAATAAATTTTTAATGTCATCGTTATGTAGGCATCTCAAAATATATAGAAAGCTTTGGAATGGGATGAACACTTAGGAATAATTTTATTTGAGATCTACTGACTGAGAAACTGGCTGTTATTTGCCTGGCTATTTATACAGAGCTTGAAGGGGAAGTGAATTTACTTTTGGATAGCTGAAACATCTCTGCAAACACTTCCCCTGAAAAATACTGGATTAATTTTGTAAGAAAAGTAATTTCACCTTTTTCATTACCCAAACCTGTATAGATGGGTTAGAGACACTCAGTGTCACCACCCTGATCTTCCCTAGACAAGGCAAATTAGAATAGATTGGTGTCACCAACTGGAACAGATGTTTTCAGCAGCTGAGCCTGAAGAAGCAGACAGACCAGCTCCACTCCAAGATTTTGCAAGGCAGTCAAAGGTACTGCTGTTGCTTGGAGATCTCTTTGGTTCGTTTATAATCTCTCTAAGCTGTTTCAGCAGTCATACCTTATCAAATCAAGTAATTCCTTGCTTTCAAAGCATTCCTGGCTACCTTGGAGGAAATTCTTTATGATTTTAACCCAATTCTTTGGTGCCTTTTGCTGTGTATTTCCTGGGAGCGTGTTCCAGACAGCTGACAGACTCGCCAGATAGGATTCTGGAGAATTTGATAAGTTGCATTGACTTGTACCAAGAATTCTGAAGTTCAAAGGGGCAATATAATTTCCTCTGCTAATACTGCATCTGTGCATACTAACAGGATATTTTCTAGGACACAAACAGATGAACAGGTCAGGCAGATTTAGGCTAATGAAAACCAAATTGTTCTAGTAAGTGCCCTATCTTTGCCTAAAGGTTTATTTCTTGGATAAAAATTTCAGACTTTCAATGGTTCTCACAATTCTGTGTGAGATACTTTTTCGTCATTTGTGATAAATTTGGTTATTTTAGTTTCTTTCTTTTTATTTAGATTATGTTTTTTAAAAGTTAATCCCTTACTAACTACTGTCTAGAATAATTGGATGTTTCTTAGATAAATCTCAATTTTTCTTAATTCCATCAGTATGAATACTATTTGTTTCTGTTTGGCCCTTCCCAAGGCATAAAACCTCAGAAGCCCAGATAAGCAATCACTGACAAACAGCAAATATTAAATAAATACTTACTCAGTTGCCTTATCACAGTAATTCCTTAATAGTAATGATATTTCCTATTGCTTTAGTGGATCATATAATTGTTTAGTGACATGGGATTTATCCCTTGTTCATTATCCCTTATTTATTTACTCTGACTTTTGCACTATAGAAAATGCTTTCACTGAAAACTGATGAGACTGTCTGGGCCAGAAGGGATATGAAGATATAATTTCCTGAGCCCCAGGCCAGACAAACACAGCTGATGGAGTGGCTGCAGGGGAACAAAGCCAGGAGGAAGAAGAGATGTCCCACGCCACAGAAGAAAGTGGAGCAGTCCAAAGGTGATGAGCTACATGGCACTAATGAGGATGAGCTCAGGAGCAGGAAACAAAGGCATCTGAATAGCAGTGGCACTGCCTGAAGGGAGGTCTGGAGCAGAGGGAGACAGCTTAGGAAAAGAGAGAGAAAAACCTGGGGTGCAAATCAGAGAGGATAAAAAGTGTGGTTTAGAGCTGTGATGGGGGAAAATGGAAAAGACAGGCATGGCTGTGGCCCTGATGACAGACTGAGGCCATCAGCTGGCAAGGGTGTGGAGAAGTGCCCATGAGACAGGTGACAGAGTCACTCTTGGGACAAATGACAGGTCAAATGTAGCTACAAACACCTACCATGACCTGCTTTCCTGTCTGATCCTTCCTGACAGAAATTCAAACATGGGCCAAGAGGCACTCAGTGTTTGCTAAGAAATAGATAAAACCAGACATGTCTGCTTTTCCAATCAATTCTTTGCTCGTTTTGTGTGGATTTCCTAGTATATTATTAATAATAAACTTCTTTGAGATAGAAGCTTTTTAAAACTTAAGAAAAGCCCAGCAACCTGCAAGGCTCCAAGTTTACACAAGGGAATCCTTTTCTTTCTGACTGAGAAAAAGCCTGAAAAAGATATTTCAGATAGTTTGAAAGATGATGAGGAATAGGTACAGAAATACAGGAGTCACATAATTCTTCAGAGCAATTTTGCTGTTTTCCTTGGCACTAGCAAGGGGAGGGTCTTCACCCCTGACTGAAGCATTTTAAAATGGATTTTTACCAAGGGGGAAAGTAGGAAGAGTTCCCTGTCACACTCAGCAGACAACATTTAAATGGCTCACATGGGTCTGAGCCTTCCAGTCCTGTAAGCAATTCTCATCCTTTTGACTTTTCACAGCCTTAAATTCCCAATTTTAGCTTGCTGCCTGGGGGTCCAGACTAGGAAATCTTGGAAGGAATTGTGTTCTGGTTACACTATCCCACTTTGTCTTTTGTGATCACATGTGACCATCATTCAGAAGACAATACATCAGGATTTCCCCTCTATTCAACCACAGTAAATCCTATTCCTGATGTCAGGTAGAGTCTGCACAACAATAGCACAGAATTATCCACTATGATTTCTATTACCTGACTTCAAGTACAAAAAAAAACATTTCCAGGATCTTTTTTATTCTCGGTTTACAGTCATTTGCAGCTTAGTTATTCATGCTAGGCTAGACTGAATTATTTACCTTTTGCAGGAGCTCCTCTTTTTTTTTTTTTTTTAATTAGTCTCACCTGAAATAATTAGAAAATAGCATAGGAGAATTGTAAAAAACAGTATTTAAAATTAGGTGAATTGAATTTATGCCTTGTTCTAGAATAGTGTGTATTATTGTAACGTGCAATTATATTGGTTAAAAAAGACCTCAACTCCCCCCAGGTTACAGATTGATTTCATGGTTGTTTTGTAAGCTATTGCTCTGCTTCCTGGGGTATCTCTTAGGCTCTGTTCAGCACGGAATCCATTATAAACTACACATTCAGATAGATGAAAGGTATTATAGCAAGCTTAACTTTGCTGCTGTTGAGTGAATAACGATTTATAATTATTTCTTTTAGGATGTTGAAGTCAGCTGGGCATGTGTCTATCAACTCATTTCCTTTTGCTCCTGGAGGTGTTGCTTTTTAGCAGCGGTGGTTCCAGACATCTCTCAGATGGTAGATTTAAAAAAGAGCTGCAAGAGCATCCTTGCTGGTCACAGCTCTCATCTACAGATTTTTACATGTGATTTACAGTCTGTTGTACCCTATTTATTGCCTGAGTTAAAGTGAAAGCATCAACACAAAGAGGCAGTCACAAGTTGCTCTCTATTCCTTGCTGGAGCACTCAAATGAGAATGAAGAACAAAGAAAAGGAAGAAGTGTAACGTGAGGAATGTTTAGAAATAAACTAGAAAGGTATAGCCATAAAAGTTACTCATTATCTTACTTTTTTTTAAACATTACTGAATCACTTCACTGTTTAAAAGACAGGAACCCAGGAGATGTGAAGCAGCATTGCCTTTTATCTCCAGAACATCACCTGGTCGATTGTAAGTGATGGGAAGTAAAAGGTAAATGAGCACAAAGAAATATGCAGGTACAGGCAGAACTTGGGTGAGTTTTAGCAAAGGCTTCTCCCTGATCTCTGGTTTTCCTTAGTTCACCTCTCTCCTACGTTCAGTAAATCATAGTCAGATTTCTCTCTAAAGAATTTTAATCTCTTGTCAGTAATAACTCTGCAACTGTCAGACTTGCTACTCCTCTCTTCCTTCTCTTCTTGGTGTTCCTCAAAATGTGTCTCCACATCTCTGCTTTTATACTGGGTGTACATCAGTTTTGGTCCCTGCAGAAGAAAGGTTTTGCCATAGGACACATGCTCCTGGCCTTACTAAGTAATCTATTTTATCTTTTTTCTTGCTTTCATAAACAATGAGTGGAGAAAAATAAACAAACAGCCATAGATGGGCAGGACTGAATTTTCAGGAAAACACTGATATAATTATACAGATTTCAGACTGAAAACACTGATTTTGTGCAGTTTTAAACTGCTACGAATATAAAGCCAAAGTGCTTTCTTTGGGAAACAAAGGTCATAACTTCATCAAGCAAAAGAAGAGTTTAATGGTAAATTCAGTCTTACTAGTTCTTGCTCTGGACTCCTGGCTCCATTTAGTCTGAGTTCAGTTGCTTCTTCCTGAAAGCCTTTTTAGAGATGAGAAGATATCTAAGTATAGATCCTCTCATGAGAGACAATACCCTAAAATTATGCTGAGTTTTCAAGGTATACTCCACATTGCGGAAATAATGGGAAAAAACCGCAGAGATGAAAAGACAGGAAGAATATTCGTAAAAATCTTTCATTCAAGAAATAAATGTTATTCTACAGAGGAGGAAATTATTGTCACTTATGAGGCAGAGAGGCGAGCAGCTCTCTTCACACAAGCCAGCACTGCAAAAGAGCTCTGGAGTGTGAAAGGCAGAGCGTGCTGCTGGAGCCACGACTGCATTTCCACACTGGGAGTAGCAAACGTGGCTCTGAGGCGAGGGTGAGCTAATAGTGAGTGAGGAGGAAAAGCCCTGGTGACTCTGAGTGGATGTGACTGCTCCTCCGTGCGCTCCTGTTCAAGTGCCGGTTGTTTGTTTTGACGGCGCTTTCTTATTTCAAACAAAGGATATCAACAGCTTTAGATGCCAAAGCTTCGCCCTGCTCTGTGAACAAATAAATTGTGCTACGCTTAGCACATTGAAAATTCATAGAATTTGTGAAGGCACAGGCTTAAGGAATGCTTGCCATTACTCACTGCATATTTATACAAGTTCTCTAAGCCTGGTTACAGCCACTGGCTGCACTCAGGTCAACAGCATCACCTAATAATGTTGAACTGTATTAACTGCATAAATAAGAGATTTTAACAGTGGGCTCCATTTGAAGAAGGGGTCAGCAGCGTTAAGCTAAGGGCAAAATTATTCTCAGACCTTCACTGTACATTTACATTTCTGTAATCCAGCTTCTTAATGTACTAAGAGAAAAACAGAAGTGCTGTGCTGATATGAGACAAGTAATAAACAAATCTACCTTGAAAATAGATCTGATTAATTTTTTTCTTCCGAGAGAAAACAACATCTTTTCTTTTTGAGAAAAACTGAATTTCAACTCATGTTTTTTGTTCTAAATCCATTCTTCTGTGCTGATAATATTGTATGCATTATTAATTCTGAGTGAGATACTCCAGGCAGTCTAGAATGACATGAAATAACAGCTGTGAAGCTATAACTGAATGATAGCTGCTCTAAGTCAAACATCCAACTATTTTTATTCATCTGACCAAGAATGCTGATTTAGAAGTAAGGCCCTTTTAAGGCCCTTGAAACACCTTTAAGCCCAACTCTTTCAAGCTATTTTTTTCTGTACTGAGAAGCCTTCTGATTTCAAAGTGGGATATGGCACATCTTCTTTATTCATTGCCTAGTGGTTTCAAGAAAGAAACAATAATTGATAATATTACCTCAAATATTGTGTGCATAGTCAGCCTGAGAATTTCCATCCAAATAATTTATAATATAAAACACTATGGAGATGGAAAAGAAGAGAAATGCTCCTGAAATAAAAATCCCTGAGATTAATGTCATGATTCTGACTAGGTTGAAATAAATTGACTCCACTGACTTCCCCTCAAAGTCTTCTTCAAAAGACAAGTGAAAAAAAAAAAAAAGACAAAGACAAAAGAGAAAAAAAGTGACACAACTAGAAATCTGATGAGATTCTTCAATTCAATACTGGCTCTGATTACAATCAGTCTTTTGATTGCAGAACTCAACTGCTTACTCTAAGGTGATACACAAGAATAGCAAGCAACACTTTGTGGTCCACATCCTATTCATTCACAATTATTTTAACATTAAGTTATGGTGCTTGGATATAAAATACAGGGAAAACAGTCCCAGTTCTCTCTCTCTCATTGTTCTTTGTCAGTGTTTAGCCTCTCTGAAACCAAATCTAGTGTGTCAGTGAACTACATAGAAGAGATCCTTCCCTTGATTTTGCTCTCTGGAGACAGAGCAACAAGTTCCTTACATTTTTTGAAAACACTTCTTCAGCACAGTGAGCACGGTCTGAGGAATCACTCGACTGAGCGAGGCTGACTCTCATGTCCCAGGAGACCCCCTCAGAAGGCAGGAAAGAGACAGGTGTTTTCCATCTTCAGTGAGTGTTAGCTTAACACTTTCCCATTCCCAGGCTGGGAGCTGCAAGCCTTCCATGCCTCCCCGTGTTCTGTGTAGGAATTTTAGCAGGCAGATGTAGCAGCCTGTTAGTTTGCATTACTGTACTTCAACTCTGACCTTTCTCCACCCTGCAGTCCCGGGCTCTGAGCTGTGCTCCTGGGTTCTTCATGAGGGATGAGCTGGCTGAGTGAGAAATATGCCTGGCTTTGCCAAAGCCACACATTATCTGTGGCTGTGAGACAAGAATGGATGTAAAGTTTCATTTATTACTGCTGCCGAAACTGAGGAACAGCAAGATCTTTTACTCTTGTATTAAGGGATTGCATGGAAAAAAGTACAAAGTATGCAAGTAATTCCCTTTCCTTCGGGGGTGGGAGGTCATTAACAGCTATTGCCAAGCCTGTAATAAAGCTGTTTATGTTCACCCTCCGGCTAGCACTGCTCTGGAGCTGCCCTCAATCCCTCATCATTAGATGTTATCCAATGCTTTAATGAACGATGCTCTCACACCTAGGAAGGTAAGGCATCATGGGCAAGGCACAGGTTGACACAGTTCATACCAAATTGAGTTAAAAGAGACCTGTGAAAACATATTTTACTTTTACTACTGAGCACAATGTGCTAAAGCAAGGGATAGCCTTTTAACAGGTCTTAATGTGCTAATCTGCTATTGAAATTACATCCACAGTCTCTTCAGAAATTATGACTGCTTGCTTGTATTAGAATACATATCTGCTGAGAATATAAAACATATGTTTAGTGATGGGGTATAAAAAACCTTGATTTTCAAACTGTATAAACAGGACCCAGATTATTTACACTTTCACAGGCATAATTTTGTACTGGAGTTAATAGCAGGTTAAAATGGCATTAATTAACCACATATTTCTCCAATTTGCTCACACAGAAAAACACATGGTGAAATTTTATAAATATACAATGGTTAATATTAAATTAGAACCCTTTGAAAAAATCTGGTCCATACCCCATGTTCTACTACAAGTAATTTAGTAATTCACAAAGCTATACACTTTCAAACCACTAATTTGTTTTATAGATCAAGCATAAATAAGGTTCCTCGAGCAGGCCTTTAAATATCAGACTGGAGACACACTTTAAAAGGTCAGAAAATAACTCTCCTAACAGCACTGATCCTATTTGGAAAGGCAGGTTATTTCCCCTCTCCAATGACCAAGAAGCAGTTTAATGGTAATTTACAGTGTTTCAGGAAGATAGGAAGTAGGAGGAATCCAAAGGAAAAACTACATCCCTGTGCCCTGCTGGTCATCAGCTCCATAAAGAGGGGACACTGGCTAAAAAGAATAGAGCTGAATGTGTGTCAGCTACTTAAAGGAGAAGGATGAACTTGGCAATTCCTTGCTGTCCTTTTCCATAGCATTAATCACTTGCCTTAGTGGGAATACCATCCCTGGGATTGCTGAGGGTAAGGACATTGAGCAAGGTTTGCTAATTAATTTGCTAATTTGGACTGAATTCGGAAAATACTTCCACATCCATGAACAATTTTTTAACATTTGGAATAGTACCCTCAAATTCAGACTTTTAAGGTTTTTTGCAGAATTCAGAGGAATATAATTGATGAACTAAATACTGAATACAGAAATTGTTTCCTTTATAATTTATTGAAAAGTATGGACACTGTGAGTTTATTGAGGTCACAGAAGTTTTTGACAAAGTTGAACCATATCATGAAGCTTAACTAGGTTTTGCTATTGTATTATGGGTTTAGCTAATAACTACTAAAGTTCGCCAGCTCAGGAGAAGAGGAAAATCCAGGCTGAGACTTCTATGCACACAACTCATAATTACAGCTCACATCAACCAGAATCAGAAAAGAGGAGTAGCAAACAGTACAAAAAATTCAGGCAGATGAATCAGTGGCACAACAGGTAAATTAGAGAGCATGGAAATATATGCATATATTTATTTGCATGTGAGTTTTCAGATTTGGATATAGATTTAGACTTAGGCAGCCCAGAGACATTGAAAAGTCTGTCTAGAGGAAGTACAAATGTGTCTTCTCTGGAAGATGGAAAATGCTGAGTTTTGAAAATTGCTTTAGTTTCATGCAGTCTCTGTTCCTTGCCAACACCCCCTTGCCATGTCCTCGTGTCCCCAGAATCCACACAGCAAATAAAACCCTCAGCAAGAGGATAACCCTGCCTAAGCTTTATCTCCAGAGTTGGACTTGTGCTGCCTGGGGCTGTCGGTGCCATGCAGTAGTGATGATTTTGGCCTGAAATGTGGGTCCTGGGCCTCCAGTTTTCCTGACAGACATCAGTTTCCCAAGCTCAGCAAACTCCATATCAAGGCGGGTTCCAACACAGAATTTTAAAAATTGCCTCTTAATTACTGTAGTTATGCTAAGAATACAGCAAACATAGAGCAGCAAAACATCATTGCTAATGAAAAGTCATTGAACTAGCAAGACAGATAGATGCTTTTAATTCAACGACTTGAGATGCCAGAAGATTTTCTCATCTAGGCATCTGGGAATTAAAACCTTACTGAGCATAATTAAAGTGTTTGTCTGCCCTAACCTATAAAAGGTTTATCCACAATGCCAGTTACCATCTAATGAGAAAGGATATCTGCCAAAGAGAACAGTAGTCTATTTTTCTCCTGTATCTCTGCAAAGATGATCATCACAAGTAGTTGGAACAAATGCAAATAATCAACCTCCTATTATTATAATTGTTTGTATAAAAGGGTAGCAGTTAGAGACTCATGATGTAAATCAGCAGTCTATTTATGCTGTTAGTTATCAGGTGTGCAATTACACACATTTATTCCCTTGAGTAATTGACCTTAGCCTTAAGTGGATGCCCTCTCCATCATGTTTACTCTGCTATTCTTTCCCATCCTCCAAACAAAATAACAGATCTATAAATCAGAGACATTAAAATAGCTCCAGAAAGACGCCAGGCTGTTTTTCAGCTTTCCTGCTCTCCAGACTGCCCAGTTACAGACTGCAGGGTGACGCCTCAAGGGCTATTTATTTTATTCCCTTTTGTCTTTGCTGTGACACCTTTTTTAATTGTCAGGGACGGGTGATTTTTAGGATTACCTGGCCACGTCCCATGCAGATTCTACAGCAGGAGATGTAACAGCCCTGCTGTGATTATCTAAACCAAGAGAACTCTATGATATACAGGCAAATCAGCTTTAATACAGTTAAGTGTCAGCATAGGTTTGCAGTTATTTTACCAACCATATAAATGTGAGAGACAGGGTTTGGGTAAGTAAGAAAGAATTCAACCTGCTTCTTTAAAATAACTTTCATGAGAAATTGCAACTAGAATCCTGTTATAGTAACTCTATTTTCCTCATTTATGTAACATTTATATAAATGTTTATTTATGATGTCAGCTTGGGAATCCTATTTTCTGGTATTCTCTACACACCAGACAACTTATTTTACAAACTCCTGCTTCCTACTGGTGGTAAAGCACTACCTTTTAGTTTCTATTGCATCTGTTGAATTACTCTCTTGAGAAAAGCCACATAAGTAAGAATAAAGCAGAAGAATGAAGCATATTCAGCAGATGTGAGACGAGTCTATCCAGGTTGAAAGGATTCACTTCAAAGCCGTAAGAAAAATAAAATCTGCCCCATAAGCGAGCGAAGCCTGACCTTAGAAAGCTGATCTTGGCTTATAAAACATTAAGAAAGGAAAGGAGAAAAAAGAAGAGAAAAAGAAAATACCAGAACTTTTCAAGACTTCATTTCCCATCTTAGGCCTAAGCCCCCAAATGAAACAGATTTATATATTTTCCAGTCTGACAGAAGTTACCCTTCCTAAATCAAAGGTTTCTTTCCTACTCAGCTCTGTTCTGAGCCACTAAATTTCTGCAATTCACTTTCTTGGGCAAGGCTCTTTCAGTCTTTATAGCAATTAGGTACATCCCAAGCAGTCCCTTGATCCATTTTCTGCTGGGACTCCTAATCTTATCTATCAACACCAACCACCTGCACTTGGAAAACAGCAGCCCTAGCTTCAGCAGTGGCCTGGCCAGTCCTTGCTCTTCTCTACTGCAACCAGGAAAAGGGTAATATCAGCAGGGCTGCCAAAGACCTGTTGATAATAAACAGTTATGTCCTTCCCACAGAGAGTCCATATGCTTTTGATCTGCCTGAGCTGAAGCAGCCCTGTGCCTCTCTTGCAGCTATTTCACTGCTTTGAGGGTACTGTGATTGTAAGAACATCTTTCAAATGAAGTCATGACACAGGACTGTGTTTTATAGCTATTGTCCTCAAGAACAAGCAAACAGGCACAGCTGAAACAGAGTTAGACATCTAAATGTTCCAACTGTTACATGTTGAGATTAAAACATATTAAAACCCACCCAAAATCAAACACAACACTTAGGAGTCAAGTCCAAAGCTGTACACCATGCAGGGCTGGCTGTGGAGGGAGCCACACCTCACCCTCAATGTTCAGTATTAACAGCAGCTACGTGCACATCATCCTGCTCCTGAGTTCTGAGCAGGAGGCTAAACCCTCTCAGGGGTCAGATCTCAGGATATTCCAGCATAAAGTTCCCATGTGAAATTTTGCCGAGCTTATTTTACAGAAAATATAAGCTTGTTTGGGTTTGGGTCATGAGGAGAGAACTGGAAATTGCTGCTCTCACGTTGTTCTTGCAGTGCATCTAATAGGGTGCCTGTGGGATGTACATGTAATGATTTTATGGCATCAAACCAGACAGACTGTCTCTTAGTTACCTTGCAACTCCCTCTGAATGTTTATTTTTATGTTATCTTGTATATTTTACATTTCTTATTAGTTATAGCGTACATGTGATACTCCTATTTTATTATTCTTTAGTCCATGTAAAGATCAGATAACAAACTTTGTCAACAGCTATAGTGACTACACCTGCTATCTGATTTGCTGCCATGTCAATCTTCCCATCCTATATCTAGGTGTAACTTTAGGTTTTATATGATTTTCCCAGGCTGAAGAACATTTCATTTACTCCTTCAAAATATTTTTCTAAACCTGATCTCCTCAAGTCACTCCTTCTACTTTGCATCACTTCCCAGTTACATTCAAATGCCTTGATTATTATAAAAGTTTTGTCCTTCAGAAAGTCAGATGGGTTTGGTAATGTTGTTTTACAAAGTGATGCCAAATCCCAAGGGTTCAAGCTTGACTTCTCCAAGGGACAAGGTAATGATGTTGAAAATGATTCCATTGTGCCATCTAAGTATTACCCTTATTAATCAATCCTCAAAGCATGTTAGGAATGCTAAAATCTGCTAAGACTTATTCTTTAATTAACATTGCTTTCAAACTAAAATAAATCCAAAGCTTCTCTAATATTGTGGGATTTCTTCTGTTTGAAAATAGTCAGCTAAAAGTAATATTTGCAAATGCACACATTGCTTCATCAGAGACATTAATAATGTCTTTTAAAAGTAAGAGTGATACATGACCTCTGTGTATGCCCTGCTTGATGTAAGCACTTCCACTGACATCTGTGGGCTCTAGGTAAATCTCTGGCCATTCTGTGCATGGGCATTAAGCAAAAATTAGCACAACTGTTATGTTCCGAAGAGGAGACACTGCTCCTAAACAAGGCAAAAGTCCAGCTCACAGCACAGGCTGTGTCCTTCCCAAGCAAACAACTACACAAGTGAAGGCCTTTCCTCTGTCATTGTCAGAAATTGATAGATGATTTCAGCTGGAGGGGAAAATAAATACAAAAGAAATGTCCTCAAATAGAAATAGGGAATATAAAATTTCAGTACAAATGATGAATATTTTGCAAAATAATTAGCAGGTGAATCATCATCTTATCATCAGGTGTGTCAGGCAGCCTTAATAGTAACCTGTCAAAACAGCAGTGGAGAATAAGTGAAAAATGAGATCATATTTAAGTTGTTGAGAGCAGGATGCATTACAAAGTCATTATAGTCATCCTAGGAGCAGGTGCTCACAACTCCAAGATTTCAGCACCCAGTTAAAAGAAGAGACTACATATGGGAAGAGTCATTCCCTGTGGCATATGATGTCCACAAAAGGACGAGTATTTTAATCACTCACACACAAGTAACAGCAGATTTATGCTGGTTAAAGCACACTGTAAGAGATCTTGAAATTCCTCTCCAAGCTTTCAGCATCATACCCAGATATGATTGACACACCCTGGAAGTGAGTATTTGAAAGTGTTCCTCTCCATTTCTCCTCACTATCAAGGCAGAGGAAAAGTCCCTCAGTGCCTTGCAACTTGAAGAAAACAACATTCCTGTTACCACTGTGGAAAGTACCCCAGGACTCCTGTTTTTTTTCAGGAAATTTGGAGATCTGAGAATCACAAACTGAAATGTTTTGTGCAAAATCCTTTATCCACACAAATGCAACCACACCCCTAAGTCAAAGCTCATCACAGCTTGATTTTCTGTGGAATTTAGCTCTAGTAGAGGTGAATTCAATATTGGAATGAAAGTGGAAAGTATTTTTTATTAAAAGGTCAGTCTGGAGTTAATAATTTTCCTTCTGTACATGAGAACAGCTGTAATTAAGACTACTTTATTATGTAGCTATGTAACTGTACCCATGTATGAGAGATCTCATCATCCCAGAGACAATAATTGCATCCATAGGTATATGCAGCTGCAATTTTACAGTCAAATTGTGGCCTGCCTGAAATTCAGCCCTGGTGAAAATGCAGCAGGCAGCTGCCTTCCCTGCTGTGAAAATATTCCTCCCCAAAAAGATTTTGTCAAAAAGAAATTATTGTTATGCAAGAATTACTGAAGTCTTCGAGCAGCATCCTGGGGAGGCCACAGGACACTGTGCTGCATTTAAAGTAATTCCTCCATAAATACATCATCTATTATAAACAATTAGAAACCTGTCATTAGTCACACCAGAGGTGTTCTTCCTTCCTGGCTATTGGTTAATGGCTTCAAAGCAGAGCACCTTCTACAGCTCCAGGGAGATTTAGACCAGTTCCTGTAAAGACAGGTGCATGAAAAATAACTTTGTGGGCAGGAAAAACTTACGTAAGTCTTCCATGTGCTAATAAAAACCCTCTGCAAACTCTGCTACCAGGCTTCCCATTTTCTTCTTAGAAGGACAACTTCTGCCAGCCAAAATAAATGACAAAAAACACTACACTTATTGGGACATATGAATATTATTACCAAAAACATACAACTGAATAAGACTCAATGAGTTTCTGACTTTTTCTACCACACATTGCTTTAGGCTGATTATCAAAGTATTCATATCCATAGAAGGATGCTTGTTTTCATTTCCATGTCTCCCACCTGTCAAACAGGTGGACTTGGCAAGGGAGCAAGGGAAGTTTGTTACATTTGTGCCACCCATTCAGAATGCAACAGCACTTCTGATTCTTCAGGACTGAGACTAATGTTCCTTCTTTTTTCTCTGGACTCTAAAATATACCTTTTACACAAAGAAAGTCAGCCCACAGTGGAACGTGGTAAGCAATCACTGATCTGGAAAACAGCCACTCAAAATGACTCTGCTGCTACCCACTGGCTGAGTCACTGAAGTGGGCGACTCAAAATGTAATTTTGAAAACATGGATTATGTTGTGGGCTCACCGCGAATGTTTTTTATTTCTCTGCTTTTATGGAATTAGGACATGTTTCAGAGACAAAATGTCTCATCAGGTCTAGGAGAGAGAAGAGAAAGTGAGAGAAATCCACAAGTCTCGTAAGAAAGATTTGTGACAAGAAATGATTGGAATCTGAAAAAGAAAGTATATCTTTAGATAATAACATAATGTTTATGGGAAGCCATTACAGATGAAGCAATATTCCCTGAAATAACTGACTAGGAAGAAACAACAAAAGGCAATTGTGCAAGGTATAGGGAAAGTAGTAACAGTACCTGATTTTTTACCTATTCTGCTCCAATTTTTAAAGGAATTTGAAGTGGAGAGAAGGAACATCTCTGTCTTTTATCTCAGTGCTCCTATGCATGTGCTCATATGCTTTTTACGGAGATATTCAGTACATTTCCAATTTTAAAGAAAAAGAATAAATCTGATTGAAAATATCTGCAGGAAAGGAAAAAAAAGGCTGGATTTCTGATTTAATTGAATATAAAAATGCATTTTTATCTTTTTTCAGAAATTCTGCAGTTTTCCACCAACAGGATTTGGTTCCAACCCACTACAATAGATCAAAGATCAACCATAAAAATATGTAAGCAATGATAATGTAAAATATTTGTTCTGATTTCCTTTCCCAGTATCTGATATTTATAATCAGAATGTTGCCTCCATGCAGCCTATATTTGTTGACTATGTGTCTAGTAGGTGATGATTTGCCCAAGCTTCTGAAGAATGAAAGAAACAAATGTTGCTTCAGCTAAATTTAAGATAAACATAAAATGATGGAACTGATTCCCTAAAGAATTGACTTCTGTCCTTGACATTTTGGTCCAGGTTACCTCAGTCCAGCCATATTCAGGGCAAAGCAAATCTATGTGAGATGCTGTAATAATCACTGATATGATGGCATTTCATCCTTGTGAGACTTAATTTGCACCTCAATCTTTCTCGATAGTAGATACTACAAATTCAGGAAACACACACAAGATTTTTCTCAACAAATAATGGGATATATCACCCACTTCTGTGAAAAAAAAAAAAAGGAAAGTCTGAAAATAAAAACACTGTCAGCTACATGCTGGATAGTATCCAAGGAAACTATATCAAGCTCTTTGTGTGAGTAAAGAAAAAGTAATGCATTGAGGGTCTTGTTTCTTTCATCATTCTCCACTATTACCCATCGAACAGCAGATCCACTCACAAGCACCTGGCTCACAATTAGGAGACAATACAGCTGTGTTTGGAATGGGCTGAGAAGAAAACATAATTGTCACTAGCAGAAGTCACAACTATGTAAAAATTACTGAGATCTAGTTTATTTCTCAGATTGTATGTCTCAAAGCTGATTTATCAAGCATTTCAGACAGTAAAAATACAGAATTGGTTTTGTACACTCTTCACAACTTGGGAATTTAAGGCAAGAGATTCCACAAATGATGGAGGTGTCAAAACTGGGGTCTCTCACTTCACAGACATTGGATGATATCAAGGTGAAAGAGTTATTTATTTAATTTGGAGGTGTTGGTTTAAGTTTCCTTAATGTTTTTTCATGTAGCTACATAACACCTGAAAAAATGTCAAGTTCCCAAGCCTGTCAGTTCCATACTAGTGCTGTATTTTGTCACATTGTCAATCTGCAAGTACACTGTAATTGTCAAAATGACAATGTTGAACCTGCCATGTGACACAATAACCTTGGGTTTTGCATATGCTGCTGTTGGTTCAGGAGTGAAGCAGATGAGCTGATCTGGCTTTTATAAACCTCCTTAGTTCCCACAATATACTGTTACTCAGCAGCCAGTCCTGTAGGAAGTAATAATCCAGTGACTGAACCCATTTATCTATGAGCCTTCCCTTGACAGACCTCATAATTTATATCCATGAGGTGTCCTTCAAAATGGATAAAGATTGATGGTCGAACAAGAACCATGTTTTAACAGCCATTGTGTTAAAAGGCTCTGTCTTTAGGCAAATCCATGCTCTGATCTCAATTAGGCAAAGGAGATCTAAATCCCCCTCAGCACAAGCACTGCAAGGATGCAGGAGCTGGGACATGGAATCATGACTGCCATGGCCAGGCTGGGTTAGACTCACGGTGGAGTTCATGCACTGCATGTCCGTGGGGAGCACTAAACTGAACAGGCTGTTACATGCAATGATTCCTTGTTTTCCTGAAGTTCTGACTTCCTCAGGACTGAAAAATATGGTTTTAAACCTACCAACTTGACTTTGGTGAATGGTAAAATCTGTTAATTTCTCTGAGATAAGCATCATTTAGGGCAAAAATGCTCTTACTGTACAGATGGTTGCTCAGAGCTGACTGTTTTAGAGGAGTTTATTTTACATCCTTGACTTAGAACTAAGGCCATAATCCTGGTAGTTAAAAAAGAGAAAACCTTAGCTCAATTTTCCACTTCTTTCCTGGGTTCCCAACAATTCTTTGGTACACTTACAAGATGGCATGTCCCCCAACACAGTTATTTCCAAGGGCCTGAATCACTCAAACACTAAAATAATCATTAATTTCGTCTGGAAATTCTGCATAGAGAGTGATTCAGATGAATTGTTTGTAAAAAGTACACAGGACAACTGTGGAGTTTTCTGTCCTATTTTAGACCCTTTCAAGTTGAGGACTGAGAGTAATTGTAATTATTTTCAATTTGCCAATGGAAAGCAATTTGCTTGGCTCATCTCTGACCCATCACTTGAAGTACTAGGAATTTTAACTTTCAACTCTTGATGAACTAGGCTGTAGCCTATAAAACTTGATCATGACGGGACAGTTTCTTATTCTTGAGAGCATTTTCTTATCTGTTTTGACAATTTTTCTATTCAATCTCTCACAACAATATTGGGAAGAATGCATTTTTCCAAATCACAGGTGCCTGGGGATTAGCAACTTTTCTCTCAGAATGTTATTCACTATGTTTGGAATATCTTCAGACCGAGTACTGAAAAATACTCCTTTTGTAGCTACCCTGGAACATTCACCTGAGAGACCAGAAGCTCTAAAACCACCTGATGGCAGTATCACCAAAAACACGCGAAATTATCTTTGCACTTTGTTGATGCCCTGTTAATTAAAAAAAAAAAAAAATTGATGCAGAAGGGCACATGCATTTCAGTCTTCACTTTTTTGTCTCGATCTTGCTTTCTACCTTAAACATTTTAGGTATATGTGAAAAGAGATAAAACTGGAAGCCCTGGTAGTATTGTCAGGCCTTGCAGTACAGAGGATGATGGTCAAATGCTTTGCTGCTCACACAAGTCTTGAGTTGGTGGAGTTTCAGAGTGACTCAAGTCCCCTCTTTCTCCATGGGGTTTCATTAAATGCGTAAAAATATGACTGAAAAATGTAAGTGCCATTAAGCAAGATCCACTGGAGCTGTTCTTTGTGTCAACTTTGATATTTGGGTACAGTGGCATTTCAGGTAAGCTTCTAAAAGAGCCTACAAGTGTAATTCTACGTATGCAGCACAGTGGGCACTGAAAAACATCTACAGTGCACAATTTCCTCCTCTTTGCTGTATCAGCTGACATCTAAACAGGTCTCACAGGGAAAGAGGAGAACTGATGGCTCCACTGGTTTCAGAAGGAACTGTCCTACCTGGAGCACAGCTTCACTGAGTGCACTCACTTTCATGGTCATCTGCAGGGAAGTAAATTGAATGTTAATGTGACTGATTATAGTCCATGCTTCACTTAAAAAATGGGGCCAGGTCTCAGCTGGGAGAATTTAATTAAAGCAGCCTTCCAGCAAGATAATTATACACCTTTTTTTTTCCACTGGGCATTTCTAGTCCTTAAACTTCAGTTAATAATAGCTCAATAAACAAAGATTTCTATATTTTTGGTGAGCTAGCACCATGGTGAACATGAAGAGTATCTGGATGGCTTTTCTGACCACTGAAGCTCTCAAAACCTGAAATCAACTTTACTGTTAGATTCCTTCCTCATATTGAAAATGAGTTCTACTCCTAGCTGAACTATTTATTATACTACCACCATTACAATAACTGCTTGCCCTTCTGATGCTTTCACCCACAGGCCTGATTATTTATTTATCTTTTGACAAAGGATGTCAAAAGTAGAATTACTGTAATTTACCAAGGAAAAAACGGCTGCATGAAAATCAAGAAAGAAGGAAGGCTAGTCTTTAATAGGGACAGAGGTTTTTGGGGTCTTCCATTTTCATTCAATATTCTAGGCTGTATATGTCTTATCCATGAATTTTGGATATGTAACCTGAAATGTTTTGACTTAATTGGGGTTTAAAGTTGGTGGAATATGTTTACATGTAACATATTAGGGTTGCTTACTCTCTTATTTGGTGGAGCATTTCACTACCCACCTATAAAAAGTCAGATATGTCACCACCTCACTTAGACATTAAAATTTCACTAGATTTTTTTTTTCCAGTTAGGAAAAACATTATTAACAGGGTAATAATTAGAACTTTTTCTTTGTGCATCAGATACCTTATGGAATCGATTCCTAATTCATGAAGATAATTTTGGGAAGGCATAACTAGTCCATATGCCACAGAGAGATATATATCTAATCTAATTTCACAGATGTGAATTCCAAAATATGTCTTAAGAGAATAAATTTCATAATGCCCTTGAGCACAAGACGGTTATTGTCAGAATTATCTCCTACAGCAGAGGAAGAGCAATAATGACAGAGTGGTTTAAGACTTGCCTTTATCAGACATGAAGATATACAAATTAGGATTGGCTGGATCTCTAATAAATAAATTATTGCTTGGGGCAATCAACCTTCAATCATCCATATGATCATGAGCATTTCATTTAAACTAAAAAACAACATCGAAGCTCCTCAGGGAAACGATTGCTTTTCTCTGTGGCTGGGCTGCAAACTGTAATGATACCACAGATAAAACTCACATTTTTCTCTAGTACAGCCATTACTTATCATTAGAGGGAGAAAACCCCACAATGTGTCTCTCCTGTCATCTCCACAGATGCTTGGATTCCCATTTTTCTGCCGCTTTGTTTTAGTGGAGTTCTCACCAACAGCAACAACCACCAGAGACCTCACCTTGTGAACTATAGCCTCCTTCAACTTTTGGTGGATGTTTGTGAGCCTAGTGACATTTGAGGATAACTAAAGGCCATCAAATAGTTGAGAGGAAAAGGTGAAAAATAAGACAAGTTATACTACTGCACTAACACAGAACTACCTGCAAAAGCACAGAAGTAATAGCGGGGTGTCGACCCAACTTTGTGCACCCTGCATTCAACAGCCTGCCTTCTTTCTCCTTCCAATTAGATACCATATCTGCATCAGGAAATGGTGTTGAAATAATCTTCAGATATTTTATGTGTCACAGTGCAATGTTTCTCTTGAAACTCACAATTTACTTATCAAAAGAAAAAATCCTCACTGGTTTTCAGGAAGTATATTATAAAATCTTATTTGATTTGTATATTGTTCTATAAACTAGAGATGACTGCTGCTTAAATTACTTTAAAAATATCAAAAAAAGAAGACTGCAGTACCTGTTAGCCTTACATAAACAGTATTTCTGTTCTTCATGACACATGAAGGCAACGAAAGAAAAAATGATTCATTTTCTAGGCATTCTCAGTTTTCTTCCTACCATAATGAACCACAGCACATATTTTTACTAATAGGGGATACAGGGTGTTCCTTAACAAAACTGTTAGGTTTGGAACCTGTTATCCTGATTTTTCTGTGGTGGCTTATAAAAATTTAGCTGTCAGTAACCTGGGAATATGTAGCAAATATGTCAACAAAGTTTGGCATGTTGCAAGGCAGCTCAGGACTCTACAGGCTCTTTTACCACAAATCACAGCAGACACACATGATGGAAATATTGGAAATTGCTTTTCTTCCTATTTAAAATTTTAAATGAATTTTCATTTCCTTTAAAACTGTAGATACTCCAAGTTAACCTCATGGGATTCAGGACTTTTTATGCATCAGGATGAAACAACAGTAGATTCACTGCTATTTTGAACCATGTATTTTAACAGGCTTTACAATGTCATCTATAATTTAATGGGCAGGAACACAAAGGATAAATTTATATGTGTAACTCTTTCTAAATCCTGTTATTTAAGTTTTTCACTGATTAGATTAAATTTTTGTCCTCATTAACCGTACCTCCCAATTGCAGGTAAAAAAATCAGAGATGAGTGTGACCTTACAAGAGGACACTTATCATGGGCTATGCATATTCTAAGTGGAACCTATTAACAGGTTGGTAAGGGCAAACAATCATCAGTGCTTTGCCAGGGGACTGATTTAATAGGGTTGCAATCAACATTAAAGCAGACACATTTTAAGAATATTTTTTAAAAATTGTGTGAACACCAAAGCAGTTTCATTGATATACATGCCTCTTGTAAAACTCAATCAATAATAATCATGATAAAAATATAGCTTTATAAAATATGCAGTAACAATTGAAATAGCTTGCAAAAGCAAATTTTACTGTCAGTCAGTAAAAATTAGTGGTCAATCTGGTAAATAACTTTTCCATCCTTGCACCAAGTAAAGAACAGGTTATATATTTCCTGAGGAGATTTTTTTGTCAGGCCAGAAATAGAGGAATGAGAGTTTGGGATTCACTATTTTGAAACAGACATTCAAGAGCAGAGAAAGCCTCATGAAAGGCAAATGAAATATTAAAATAATCTAAAAGCATACTAGATCAGAACAGCAAAAAACCTCAGAGCTGGATAGGACCACGCAGCTGGGGCTTGTGAAAACAATTTTATTTTTGTAGATGAAACATGAGTATAGATATTCTTTCAGCATGATTACATAATTACCATCATTGTTTTTTACTGTGGTCATTTTTCTTGTACTTTGACAGACGTGAGACCTTAGTACTCCATAAACTCAAATGTATTTATCTTCCCTGTGTCGGTTGTACTGTAGATCATTTTATTTAAATAACGAGCTATACTTTAAATCTGATGTGTTTCTACATTGCCTATGAGTCAGCCATTCTGATTTAGACATTTTCCCCAGCATTTTCATAGCTATCTCACTTCTCTTCCAGAGGGACACACACTGCCCACAGCAACCTTATCTTCTGATCTTGACAACCACACAGCATAAGTCTCTAACTTGTTCACACCTTCCTCATTCCAGTGAAAGTTGTTCCCTGTTGTACCAGCCTCTCCCAACCCAGCTAGAAATTCAGTAAAGGAGGTCTCTTTGTGCAGTTTTTGAAACCTGAGTGACCACAGAATAATTTACGTGGGAAGAAGCCCCTGAAGGAAATCCTTCTCAGCCCCTCACTTAAGGCAAGCCAGCATATCAAGGGCAGCAAACAAGAAAAGAAACCCTGCAGGACACAGCAGACAAGTTTGAACACACACAGAAAAGTCATATACCTCCTGCAATGTTATAAATCCAGTTAAATGGATGTCCATGTACTGCTCTTTACCCGGAGAAATGTGCCAGGAGATGCAGTGAGAGTACTTAGGAGCCATGCATTTGTGTGCCCTTGCAATAAATATTCTCTCTTGAAAGACATTATAAGCTCAGTTTGTTGCTATCTGCAGCCTCCATGGCTCCTGCTCATCAAGGGCCAGAGATACCCAAACCCTACTGCTTTTTGTTTTCTCTAAACACTGTGTTTAAGAAAAAAAGGAGGGAAAAAACACAGTTGAAGATGTTTAATGTATGGTATGTGTTGGCAACCCTGAACACAAAGTTTTATTTGCTTCTCCTAAACTATCTCTTACCATAGCACTTTTGGAGAAGTCTCACAGAAGTGTTTCTGCACAACACTTTCCTGTTCCCATCCAAAATCCAGCCCTGTTAATCGTGGCTGGATGTCTCCCACATGGACTATCTCCCCTTCCCCTTGGAGCAAGTTTGCATAGACATCCCTCAGCCCTTAGAGCTCGACAGACTTTTCAAAAACAGCTCCCCTGGCTTTCATGTGTGCCATTAGAGCAGAAACAAAGCCCCCAAGCTACAAAAGTTTGAAGGCTTTGCTTAAAACCTTTCAAGGTGACAAATACACAAGCTTCACTACCCACAGAGAAAGTCTTCGCTTGAAAATTGCAGCTGAATTAAGCACACCCAGTTTAGAAGCAATTTAAAAAAAATTCTCAGAAATCATATGAGAAATACCTCACGGGCTGTACTTCACAAACTATTTCTTCTGACACACAAGCATCCAGAAGCTGAGGGAGCAAGTAAAGGTGGAAAGAACCCAGATTGGATCAATGAACTTTTCGGACAATGAGGGTTGACAGGATGGGTTTAGTTTTTTGTTAAAGGAATTTTTTTGGGTTGTAATCATTACTTTTATCATGTTACTTATGTTTTCCTGTTTAGTTAGGTGTCTGCAGAAGTCCATAGGGGAAGTCTGTCACAATAGAGAGCGACATGAATCAGAGACATAGCAAACTCCAGCCGGGGAAAAGGCAAAGAAGAGGGAGACATTATTTTGATTTTCGTATTATATAGAGTTTTAGAGATGACCGTGGATTGGAGAATGAGGTCACCACCTCTCCAATTACACTAGTCAATGAAAGGGTCCATCAAACCTTTCTCCTCCCAGGAGAAAGGAATGAAAAACAAAAAGACAGTTAGAAAAACATCTGTATGTTTACAGAAACATGTGTTTCTCGTGAGAAACTTCATCACAAAAATGTAAACATCAGAGGGCTGAAAATAGGACGACAGAAGTCTTCATAGTAAGAAAAAACAGGGGTGTTGTGGAATCCTTTGAACCCTTCAGGGAAATCTCTAAGGCCTTGCCTTGGAAGCATATACCATAGAGTCTTCACCTAGGCTGAACGAAACACTTCTCCCATGGAGCCTTGCACAACACTATGATCCACCCCAGTTCCTTTCCCCATAAATCCCAAGGTCTCCTGGTTTCTCCTTTCCCTGTTCCATCCTTTTCCCGGGAGCACAGTGCCAGGACTGCCCTCAGTCTGATTTCCCAGACTGCCTTCCCAAGTGTGTCTGGCGGCGGGAGCAGCGACCGCTGTCCTGCGCGCGGCCCCGCGCCAGCCCCTGCCCACGGCTGCTCCCCCATCCCTGGCGCTCCCACACCGCCCTTCTCTTTGCTGCAAATAAACAGGGAAATTAATTCTTTTCTTAGCCCTTCTTGCTGTTTAAGAAGAGGCAAAACAGACATTAGGGTCCTTCAAATGGAAAATCATATATTAGGTACGATTTCCTGAATTTACCAACGGCTGGTTTTTTTAACTCCATCCTCCAACATGAAAACTTCTTTACATTTCTTTCTTATTATTTCAATTATATGAGGTATTTCTCAGAGAAGTATGGGTTTTATTGTATTATTTCCAATAAAAACATTCATCTATTACCTGTTCTGGACAATCACACTTGGTATAAAATTGGCTTTATAGGTACATTATGAGGTAAATGGTTTCCTTTTCCTTATTTTCTTATTTTCCCTTTTATGAATTACTTTTCCATCTACAGGTTCAAGAGGTTTAAGAATGATAAATTCCATGTATCTACCAATCCAATAATCTGCAATGCAATCTATTTCAATTAAAAAAATATGTCTAAAATCCAAACAATCTGCTTCAATCCAGATGAGGTAACATTACTTAGATCCTTTATTTAGATTCCTGTTATTCCAACAATGAGAAGAAAATCTCTATAAGAACAGAATTAGTTAACCAGGCAGTTATGAGAGAGAGTTTTATTTTGCTTTCACTGCCAACTTCTGTGCTTTATGCTAAAGTTACAATTTTATTTTTAGATTGCATTTGCTTGTGTGAAAAAATATTTAAAAATTCTTTCTTGCTATGATTTTAAGAAACAGAGATAGTATTTTGGGAAAACATAGCTGTGTGCATTAGACTGAGCATTCCCTTTTAGTGTCTCATAATTTACTGGTAACCAGATCTATCTGTACATAAAGATTTATATCTTACATGACTATACTAACTTGCTAAATGATAAACATTGAAAATGTTATAAAAATTATGAATGTGCATCATAATTTTAAGTAATGCAAAATAAATAAATGCATAAATTTACTATAATTATACTTCTTTTGTTTATATATGTATTTCTAAGCATATTTTTCCCAGTTGGAATCAAAACAGTTATGCACCAATTGAACAAACTTTTAAGTAAAACAGGGGGGAAAAATAAAAACTCAGAAATCGAATATGCCACATGCAGTACCCTTAATTAAATAAATACAAATAAATTATAACAGAAATAAGCTAAACCAGTTTCAACTGGTTTCAATAGGTAATTGTGTGATTTCCACATAAAAGCACTGCAGTTTGTCTCTGAATCAACCTCTCTGGTGCTGCAATGTTTTTAACCCTTTCCAATGCACTGGAGGGATAGGAAAGTTGGTCTGCAGTGCTATTAAGGCAGTGCTACCATGGACATCTATATTTAGAGCTCATCAAAAACAAAGAGCTCATTAAAAGGTTTTTAATTAAATTAGAAATCTATTAGAATTTCCAAGTAAATCCTTGACTAGATATTGTCTTCCGTTGTCTTTATTACTCTCAAAGATGACCAATGTTCTGTCTAGAGCACTTTATTCCCAGGAGGAATGTTCCCACACCTCTTGCTTGTATCAGCACATGACACATATTGGAGAGGTATTGTTGAGGATAAAATTAAATAGTAGGGTTGTAAAAAGGTTTTATCTCTTGCTAATGAGTTAATTCATTTTTTTTGCAATGATAGCAGATTAAGACTAGTGTGTTTAAATAACATTAAAACATCCATAACTTTTATAGGTTTTGAATAGCAAAGACATCAGCAGGTACAAAAAAAAGTGAACATTTCAGAGGATGACTTGCAGGCTGTTCTTTTTCAACTCATCTGTCACAGGCTTATTTCAAGGTTGTGCTGTCAATCAAAACCTACAAGACTTGTTTGAATTAGTTATGGGGCTACAAGTAGATATTGGAGGGCGTGCTAGTCTGTCACAGGTAAACAAGAGTCTTTTGTAGAACTGAGATTAAATTTTAATGAATGCCCTGTTAACAGTTATCTCCAATTTCCTTAATCCTTCATGAAGATTTGCACCTACACTTGAAAGTGTGCTTACTTGCATCATCTGCACAAAAACATTTACTGCCCTGTTGCTTTTCTCTTCCACTCAGTCTCACCATTTTTTTTAATTGCTTCCTGATGGAATACAAGTACAGGAAATAACATTTTTGATTTAAATCTCTGTAAGTAGATACATTTATACTGAATACTTCATGTTGCTTTGCTGCAACCATCACATGTACTTGTAGAAACAAAAGTGAACTAGGAAAAAGGTTTGTTGTTGGGAATAATGAACAACTGAAACATTTTCAAAGTCTGTGTGAAACTTTGAGTCAAACCAAACTTTTTCCATTTGCTAACAATCCCAGTAAGAGCTCCAGTAAACCTCAAGATAATTATTAGACTATAGGCAGAGAGTAGATATTGGGATTAAATGTACCTGAGATGTTGCTGCTAAAAAGACAAAAGGATTTTTACTGAATTCTTATCAGTAAAAGACTGCTTGATACAACATTGTCAAAACATGGAAGCTCTGATTTTTCCCAGCTCCACCCTGAGGGAGGAAGAAAATTATTATCTCTTATGAGAATAATGAGAAAAGAAGATTAGTATCTCTGTTCTGAGAGTCCTCAAGGAAGATTTTTCCTTCACACAGGACATCTTCATAAATGAACAAAGCATACAGAGATCTGGACAAAGACAGCATGATACTTCTTCCCCCCTCACTCCCATCAGTCCACAAATCTAATGAAGTTAGAAACTACATTTCCAAGTGCCTTTCTCTCTCCTTTGGCCTTTTTCATGTGGCTTTGTCCATTGATGGAACTACAAGGGCTGAGAAAGGCTCGATGGTTTGGGCTATAGGCAAAGTGTATGAGATAAAGCCTTCAACATGTCAGAGTTGGAATGTAGGAAAACATTTGGGGCCTTCTGATGAAACCATTGACTGGGAAATCAGGCTTTAGCTTTTGAGCATTGAGCTACCAGGGTAAATCAAACTCTGGCCTTTGAAAACCTGTAAAGAAAATTCTCCCTGATATATTTCTTTCTCATGCAGCCTTGATACACAACCTTTCCTCCAGAACAAAAATTATGAGGTTTTAAGCACTTGTAGAGAACTAGTTTCTTCTTAAAGAACATAAACACAAATTCAAGTTGAGTGGCTTAATATTTTTTAAACAGTGTTGCCCTTGCTGGAAACCACAAAAATTTAATTTGTTTGGCACCTGCTGGAAGAGCTGAACATTTGGAGGCTATCCAGTCACTAGGAAGCTCTGGAAATTACATATCCAAACTGGACAGTCACTCACAAAGGCACAAAGGCACCATTTTAATGTGCATTACTATGGGCTGTGGCAGTTCTTCTGGTACCAGGAGACACCCAGACAGTGAAAGAAATGCTGTACAGAAAAATTTTACTTCCTAATGCCATGCAAACACCTGGCATGCCAGGAGAGCCTCAAGCTGCAATTTCTATTTGGCCAGCCATCATTAATAATGTGTAGGTATATATATATACACCTTTCTCCCAGAGAGTCCAAGCAAGTGTCCAAATGGCATCTAATATTCCGTGCTGACAAAATAAAAACTCTATACATCCATAACACAAAGTTACTTATTCCCTCAGATGCCAATTCAAAGAAAGAACATATCTGTTTCTTTAAAAAAAACAAAACCAAAAAATTACAAGTGGAACCTCTCCAAAGATTCAAAACTTAAAGGCAGTGTTATAGCAAGAGGGACAGTATTCAAATTTACAGCAGATGTTTCACCATTAATTAATGACATTAAAAATTACCCTAGAACAGCACAACATGATACTTATGCACCCTTTCCACTCATAAAAAAATTACAAAAATAATTTCCAAGTATTTGTAACATATGCAAAGCTTAGATTGCTAGGATTAGGTTCTCTAATCAAAACAACCCCAAAACTCCCATGAGCAGGGACACACAGCTCATATTGAGTTTATATAATTGCCTCCCCTCCAAAAGAATTCCTGTGCCTTATTATGAAAATAACAGCTTGATAAAAAGACTTTCAAGCCTTGCTCTCCTCAAAGGAAATGGACAGACACTTGGAGAAATCACAGAGCGATTCTCCTACCATACATTGCAGGACCAGCTAAACAGATCATCACACACTGGAACGTGAATACTTGCCTAGAAACACTTCCCAGAGAGGCTGTCTTAGCATTCCCAGCCAGCAAATAGCTAAGTGAAACTAATCCTTGCTCTTTTAGATACATAGGACACTCAAAATATATATAAATTCTATTTTTATAGACATTTTTCACCCTCTATAAGCCTCAAAATCACAAATCAGTCTTGCAAACTAAAGAAAATTACCCTGATCTTGTTATGAGTTAGAAGAGTATGGCAGAGGAATTAAACTGAAATTCTGAAAGCAGATTTCTATAGGTACTTGTACTCATTTTCCATGAACGTTGGCACAAGGGTTCTTCCCATGGGAATTCAAAGAATCAAAGCAAATCCAAGTAACTTCCAAGGAGAGGCCTCACAGGGGTGTGTCAGGAAATGACTGCCAAGTTTCTTGGTCACAAATAGGAAGAAATCAGAGGAGACAAGGCAGGATCTGATCACCTTTCATAATCAAATTGTAGATGCCACATAGACAAAGTTTCTTGTAATAAATGAAAAATACATGGCCTTTCTCGTTCTCAGTATAAAATGAAATATGATTTAAGAGAACTGGGTGCTAACACACACTTTTCCCTTGGCTGCCCAGCAGCAGAAGGCTCAGGCTGGTCCAGCTACAGGTATGAGTCCTTGTGGAAATAATAATTCCTACTGCTTTTTTGAATTTTGAGACAGTAAACACACATTCTGTTTCCACTTGTTCTACTCAATTAAATTAAACAAACTAGCAAAATATGAATTTTTATATAACAAATGCATTATCTAGGTAGGAATTAAAAGTAGAAATATGTAAATGCTCTATGACTGTTGCACTAACTTAATTTTGTTTGAGTCATCTAAATAATATTTTTTAAATGAAAATTTCATTTAAATACAGATTGCTTAGAAAAGCCCAGGGAAAAGAAAGTGCTTTGGCTCTGAATGACTATGAGAGACACTAATAATGCCAGCTCAATCCATCCATTATTATTGAATCTTCTCTATTAATTTTATTAAAACATATATTTTCAAATAGTTTTCTGTTATTTTCAAGATGAAAAGGGAGAGGGAGCATTTCCACAGCATTTCACATATACACTGATGAACAGTGTATAGGTAAAGGGCTGCAGATAGATAAACAAACAAACAAACAAACAGCAAAACAAAAAAAAAACCCAAACACAAAACCCAAACCAACCCCAAACTAATTACCAACTAAAAAAACCCCATACATATGTTCACATCCAATTATTATAAGAAATGTGTCAATCATGCTACAGGAAACAAAAGCAGGGACTAATTTCAATTCATCTTCTCCCTCCTGGTAATTGTACATAGTTTTTCTATGGTCATTTGCCCCATTCTGTAAGGGGAAAATGCAGCTGTCTGCACAAATTGTCTGGAACAGTTAGAGAGGAAGATAGTCATGGTACCAGCTCCTGAAATAAGCTTTCAGTCCAGAACACAGGAGGTGACATGCCATATCTGTTCTTAGTGTGTCTTTGTTACTCTACATGGAGATTTTCCAGTCACTGCAGTATTTTGAAAACTGTCAATTATTTTTTTTAAAAATTAGTGTAATGGTAGATAGAGTACCTTATAGAGAAACACATTAGATCTGTGTTAAGAATTAATAAAACAGAGACCAATGAAATTAGTTGAGTACAGAAAGTGTTTCTAGGGTAGTTCATAAATCATAACAGCTCCTGTGGAAAGCCTGCAGGGCTCAGCATGCAGTGTGGGGTGCAAACACACATTTAGCCACCCCTCTGACGCTTCTCAACTGGAAAAGACAGCCTTTGGCTTGGTGAATACAAAGAGTGCTCTTCTAACCTGTTTTGAAGCCAACATCTGAAGGCAAAAATGGTGGGTTGGGTCTTGGGACATGGTTTTGAGGGGCTTTTTTTGGTTGGCACTCCCTTCAGCCTAATGTTCACTGACTGACACTCTACTACAGCACAATAACAGTCTCTGGCACCAGCATCTCAACTTGCTAATTTTGAGAAATGTGTTGCTTTAAAAATGGCTGTGATTACAATGAAATGCGCAATGAAATTACAAAATCTGCAAGGCAGCGAGTGGTTGACTATCATAATTCATTACTGCATTTTCCCAGAGTACCTCTGAAAATGTGTTTGTTGTCAAACATGTGAAGGGATGTGTTGCTGACAAGCGCCAGTCAAAAATTTACATCATCGATCTTGGATTTTACCGGATCAATACAGTTTGTCTTTGTTGTGTGCCGCAAGCAATTCTGTGTCAAGCTATGTTTTTGGAGCTCTTAAAATTGGCAGAGAATATGCCTTGGGAAGAAGGAAGAAAGGGACAAATGGTAAAAATATACACACACATATACATTTACACACATAAGAGTGATTCACACTGCCTACATTTGTCAAGATCAGATACATTTTTGAAAACATGTCTGATTGAAAACAGAGCATCGATCCATATTTTTAAACTATGCTGCAGTGAAGCTGATTCCAGTTTACAACACAAGGATACAATAATGTTACCTACTGCATTTAATATTTGCAGTTCTGGGCTTTGGGTATAGAAACACTGCTCCATAACAAGCAGAGGGAAATGTGTACTGTAACCCACAGATATTTATAAAATAGTTAAATCAGGAGATCCACATGCCAATTATCTAAAATCCTAATCAAACCCAAACTACTAATTTTTAAAGGCTCTGACAGACTGACTTTCCTACAAAACAATATTTTTCATGTGTGTGCCCTTAACCTCACAATCTTGCCAACAAGCATCTGGGGAAGTCCTCACGTAGCAGGGTTCAAAGCTGTGTTCTCACAGCTTTGCTAACCTTGCAGAAAATACTTTGCTCCACGCAGCAGCAAAGACAACTTCCAATTCTAACAAAGCAAAGGTTCAAACATTTGCAAATTTTATACAAATGATCTGAGACCAGATTTACATCTTCGGCCAGGATGGATTTAGTTTGCATAAATGACAGAAGGTGACTCAATATCAGGACTCAACACCAGGATGTATTGCACTGCACCCACTGATGAACATTTTTTATTCTCTTCTATTTACTTGGCTCCACCTCCAGGGCAGGAGACCTGTGATGTGTCTTCTCAAAGAGGGATGGCAGGAGACTGACCTGGACATGCAGGATGAGCAGGAAGGCAAAGCCATTGCCTCTGTACCTTTTTAGCTGCAGCAAGAGATAACTCCCATGAGAACTGTGACTTTACTCGTGCCCTCTTCTCAAAGGCTCTTGAGTGCTACACTCTCCCAGAGATATGGTTCTCTCTTGCACCCACCTATGCTTAAACCCTAATTTTCTGAGAAACCGCTAAACTGCAACAGCATGGAATCTTAATACAGCATGGAATCTTAATCTGTTTTTTCTCTTGTAGTTTCCTTCCATTTTGCAGATTCAAATCTTGCAAAATGCAAGAAGACTGTGAATCTCACACATTAACAACACATCTTAGAAGTTAATTAAAACCATCTATGTTTTAAGAATACCTTTTTAATGTGTCAAATGTGCTGTCACTTCATGCAAAGATGTGCAAAGATGTTTTCCTAATGGTAAATCTGACTCACTGTCTTGATAAGTAAGCATCACTGTGAGTATATGTGATAGGCATATGCTGCATAAACATGTCTCACAGAGATTTCAGCCCCCTTTAAATATGCAGAAAACGACAGCTCATCCGTTCTTTTCCCCACCTCCCTCCACATTAAATTGTAGTTCCCTCGCAAAGCAAGAGACAAATTTATAAATTTCCAATTTGGGGCAAACACCAAGCTGCCATTTAATGTTAGAATTGAGTTCTGATTTAGAAATAAAAAGCTCTGAGGGGTGACATTCTCCTTCATGAACAGTTTACTGTTGCAGAAGACACTCACAATCTTATATTTATAATTCATTCAAAACCAAAGTAAAATAGTGACCTATTTTTGGTCACTAGGCCAGTGATGCTTATAACCAGAGCATAAAATTGGTTTTTTTTGCTGCTTGCTTTCCATCTAATTTCATTCAAAAAATATTACATATCTTCATATTGTTTAGCAGATTTATCCTCCCATTAACATGTTAAACCTGTTTTGTCTCTTGGCAATTTTATCCCAACTTGTCTTTGGTGCTTTCAATTAGTGATTTGTGATTTATAAAGATCTATGTGAGGGTAGAATTCTCCCTCTGAAGAAAAAGTGAGCAAGACATGAATTTTACTGCATATCCCAATGATCAGCAAGAGGTCAGGTGCATATATCTGTCAAAACAAACTAGTTACTAAAGAAGATAGGCAAAAGGATGTATTTTTCTTCCTATTTCCTGTCAACCACACCTTTCAAAAAGGTGATGACAGTCACTTTCTCTGATGCAGCAGACAATTTTGACATATATTTCTTTAGTCCTCATTTTATCTGAGACCATTGCTTCTTGTTCTAGAAAACAACCTCTGATTTCAGGAAGGGCATTTTGATTACAAAGCACTCCTTAAGAAAGAAAAAAACCTTTAATAAAAACAATGAAGCTGTTTAACAGTGATCTCTGCACACAACTTCGGAGAGTTATTTCCCTTTTTCTTTTGAACCACCCTGATCATTTGACTGGCTGGTGATGTTAATGCAGTGGTGACTCAGAAGAATGAGAATGTGACAAAGGTCAGGGTACAAGCCTGGCCTCTAGGGTCCTGCCATGAGGTCAAAAGATAACGACAGCCATGAAAAGCTACTACAATCCCTTTCTTATTTAATTAAGCCAAAGATCTCAATCTTCTTACCTGGGCTCAAAGTTAAACCCATAATTTTCTCCCCTGCTGTCAGCTTTGTACTGCAGAATTTTCTGTAGGCAGAAATCCTGCACTGGCTACGCGGTGCTTGTGAGGTCGACAGAGAACGTTTCTGCTCCCCGAGGCAGACAGCACCAAGTGTAAGTAACACCTCCAGGAGACTTTGAGTTAATAACTGTCCTGATGGAAGTCCCAAATGCAGGATGTGGAAAGGGCTTATAAGAATTTACAATTACAGAACACGGTCCACCTATTGAGATAGTTTTAGGATTACTGGGGTTTGGAGGTGTCGAGCTGCTAAGCCCAGCTACAAGGAAAACTCAAAGGAAAGAGAAGCAGCAGTTGCATAGAAGGTTTTTCTACTGAGCAGAGTACACAGATAAAACAATGTCTGAAAATGGGGGCCATGTCCAACAGCTGCTTGCAAGGATCAGACAAATGTGCAACGTTTATTGCATGCCCCAAACACTGGAAGACTCCCCCAGTGGAACCCTTGTCTTCTAGCTTATTGGTCTATATGTTTAGCATCTTACTTCTTTGTTGTTGTTGTTTGTTTTCTTTATTGTATTTCTTTCCCTGCCACGCACACCCTGCCCCAGTACAGATGCCCTGATCAGACTCATTAGCTCATAACCTTATTAACCAGCACCTGCAAGTGCTGAAAGACAAGACTCGACTGCCAAGACAGACAGGTAAGAAAGACCAACCCAAAAATGAAGCATTCCACTGGACCTGGACATAATGGGCACATCTAGGGACAGGAATTCATCTGAGAAAAGACGAGAATGAAAAGGCAAAGTGCCATCAGAAAGGATGGCAACCAGCCACCAAACAGGGATATCACCTCTGAAAGATCTTTAATGATTTAGAACCTGTTCTCCAGAACAGATGTTAGGATCGAGATTGCTCTGAGTGATACAATCAATGAATAAGTGATAAAACGCTCCTCGTTTGTGGCAGTGATCTGAAATAATAACAAAGAGATAGCTATTTTAGTCTGAGTTTTGCTTATGTCATTAAAATTTAAACATGATTAAAATGAGCCGGTCTGGTTTTATAACCTGTCAGTATGACAAAGGGACTTTGACACGTTTGTCTTCTGGCATATTATGGGGATTTACATTTTGCACCATACAATTATATCTGTATTAAAATGACTGAGCACACTGAACATGAAAAGAATGATTCATAATAATGGCATTAAAAGCAATAAAGAGTTAAGGACACTGGGAAGGAAATTAAGCAGGAAGGTAAAAGAGGTTTTATATAAAGCAGAGTAGAAAGGAAAGACATATCTCCTCGCTCTTGCCTCTTTATTATTAGTCTAAATAAAAAAGGATGTAAATGGAAAGAGTTTCTGCCTAACAAATCAATACAGAATAAAAAAGCCTCCTAGAAATAGTTTTTAATCCCTTAATATTATTTTGCACTAAACACTGCATCCTGAGGTAGACATACATTGAAGTTTTTATTCCATGTGTGCCCATAATTTCTCCTGTGGGTTTGGCTTTCTGATGGGACTTTGATCTTGAAGTCAATAGAGAAAATAGGGTGTATAAGAAATTATTTCCATCTTCTCTAAATGGCTTTGTCTTACTAGGGCACTTTTGATACCAAAAAAAATGTTAAAAAAAGAATTGAATGAAACTAATTTAAATAGAAATTATAAGTTCGGTCAAAACAACTGGTAGTTAATAATGATGGCCTCATTTATTTCAGTCATTATGTTGTTGATTTTTTGTTTTGCTACAGATAACCATTAGGCCAAATACTATTTTTTACATAGAATATCACATCTCTAAAATCAATCTTTTCTTTTTAAAATGTCCAAGGTTTGTTGGGGTTTTTTTCAGACTTTGCAAAATTAAGGATTGAGTGTAAGAATCTCCCAATCATTTTTATTTGTTTCCATAAGAATAATAATTTCCTGCAAAAATGTATCAGTTGTGTGGAGGTTTTTTGTTTTCTTTTGTTAGTACAAAATATTTCTTTTTTAATGAAGAGCAGTTTGGTTTGTGAAACAACAGAGTAGAGAAAAATCTGTACCAGGAGCTCAGCCTGTCCCTACACAATGCTGTTAATTAGCCAAATACTATGAAAAAAAGAGCTTTGGTTCCCATTTTGGCAAACCAGTAGAGCTGCAACAACCAATACCTGTTGTGAATCTGTCCACCTAATCTCTAACCTCAGCAAACAATTAATGCTATTTTGCCTATTAAAACCTGTAGTGCTATTAAATCTTTTGTTTTGTCATGTCTCTGTAAGATAACAACATAAATGTTTCTATTTCTTTGTGTTGACATTGAGCTTACTCCCAAAACAACTGTTCATTTTATTAAGAAATAAAACCAAAGCCAACATAGTAAGAGGTTAAATAAAATTATAATTACTTCTAATAATATTTGCATCGCATTTAAAATTTAAAGTCGACGGTTTATGATTTTTCTTTTTACAAACTCAGTAGCTGAAGATAACTAACTGGAGGTAATCTGAAGACAAGTCCATTGGTCAGGAAATCACAGAGCTAGCACACTCCCAGAGACACATGTTTCATAAAACACAACAAAGTGAAGGGAGCTATAAATAAGAAAATAAAGCCATAGTCTGCAGTTAAAATCCTTGCTGCTCGCAGTACATCATTCTGTTCCTAAGTGTCTGTTGCTGGGCTAGAGTTTCTAAAATTAACATTGCAATAGCCTACATAGGCCTCAAAACACACACAAGGAAACACTGCTGAACTGGTTATTATAAGTGCTAACATATGTTTGTTATTTTCCCAACATGTTTCTGTCCCTTGAAAATACTTATCAGGATGAAATTTTGAATTGGCTCTTTGAACAGTCAATGTACAAATGCAAAGACAGAAGTGTGTGTAGTTTTTAGTGAAAACTGAAGTGCTGATGAATTTTAACAGTTATATAGTATTTATAGGCATCATTTTTACACTTGCTAGGGTCACCATCACTTAAAAATTAAAGGAGATTAATGCACATGCATCTAATAAGAATGTTTAAAAAGCTTAATTGGTTTATAACCCTACGAATTTAGAAGTGAAGAAACCAAGTCCGATATTTTACTTAATACAGAAATTAAAAAGGAATTGTTGCTATAATATATATATCTAAAGCCACAGTGTTATATATATACAAACATGTGTATATACATATATATACATATATATATATATATATATATATATATATAAAACTTCAGTATTATATCTATATAAATGTATTTTCATGGCAGTGCACACAGGAGGTGTCTGACTACTCTCCTTCCCTGTGAAGTGCACTCTCCTCAAATGACAGCTGAACCAACAGATATGGAAATACTTGGCTGAGGTATTCCCGTGGCTTTAGACTACTTCCTTTGGCATCTTTTTGTACTGGCTTTTAAAATAAGAGATTGCACCCACAACAGAGTATTTGGGAATGTACACACTTGTTGCACAGACACGGCAAAAAGGCCAGTTAAGCCAGATTTGAGGCATTCTATTCTGCATAGATGCCCATAAAT
This sequence comes from Dicaeum eximium, assembly GCA_013396995.1. Classification (NCBI taxonomy): domain Eukaryota; kingdom Metazoa; phylum Chordata; class Aves; order Passeriformes; family Dicaeidae; genus Dicaeum; species Dicaeum eximium. The sequence goes on from VWZP01008545.1 coordinate 424,981, forward strand.
GAAAGAATAATTTTCATCTGATTACCTGGGCATATTCAGACTCATCCACATATTGAAGAACATTAAAAAAATATTAAAACAGCCAACACATTCAGTTTAAAAAAAAAAACAAACAAACAAAAACCAACAACAAAAACTTCTGAGTAGGATTGTTGAATTTTCAATGAAATCTCATTGCAATGAAGGGAGTCTGTGGCCCTGGAAAAATACAGTATGTGAAAGAATCAACAATTATTAGTGTCTCTTAAACAAATTTGCCAACTTGTCACAGAAATGAAATTCCATAGGAAAAAGTAATCACCCACATTTCTTGTTTCTGGTAGAAATGGTAAAAAATATACTTCTATCAAAAGTACTCAGTTAAGAGTATGTCATACTTCATTCACTTTTTCATCCTTACATTCATTATTATGTTGAAGTGCTAAACCTTAACTGGATATTTAAAATTATTTTTTAATGGAGATGTTTGGGCTGACTATTGTTCCAATGTTACAAGAAAGCTGTAACTTCAAATGCAACTCTTCTGGAGTCTGATGCAAAGGCCAGACCAGACACACAGTTTGGCTCACTCACCACTCTCTGCATGCCAGAAGATTTAAAAGAGTAAAAGCAGATGTAAGAGCACCTTAAGGAAACAGGAAAATGCGATAGCTGTGTCTAAAGCAAATTCTATATATTTCACCTTACATACAAAACCAGAGCAGCTGGCAAGCCCCAGTCTGGAATCAAAGCTGTTTGCTTGTAGTTTGCTCAGTATTTATTGGGCACTCCTCAGTGCCTGCATACTGGCATGCTTTAGGACATCTTATTTTATCCAGATACTCTGCCCTTTTAGAGATAACATTTGAATTATTGTGACCTTCCCAAAGCATAATACCACTTTTTTTTTCTTCTCATTTGAAGCATCAGATTGAATGTTAGATTGCAGTTGCATACCTCATGGCACCCCAGTAACTATAAAAACCCTTGTATTAGTTCTGTGCAATGTCTTCTATCACAACCTCCTGGCTCTTCCTGGGCTACAACTGATCTTCTGCCTTTTAACCAAGCTACTCTCCTTACATGACTTTTGGAATATTTAGAAGCCTCTTCAACCAGGAGCTGTTATAGCCTCCAGGAAAAGAGTGTAGCTCTTTTACACCTGTCTCTGGGTGCATTCCATAGCTCAGAGGCAGATATGCTCCCATCCCTGACACTTCAGGGCTGTGTTCTGCTCCATTCAGTCAGCTCACGTAAAATGTTTTTGTACTATTTCCAAACCCCTCACACTTCCCAAGCCATACCTCAAACCTTATTCACTGAAAGAAAGAAATCAGATACTGACACCTCATAATTTTCTCTTTACTTCATGGACATATGTATGAGGAAGATGCAGCTAAGAAGCCATAGAGAACATTACCATTTGAGCACTGCTGAATTAGTTTGAGTCTTCCCATTTTTCCAGAAACCTTACAAATTCAGCTGAAAAAGCATAAGCTGTTACCCAGCTAATAGGAAATGGTATAGTTGCTGGGAGATGAATTTTCTGGAAGCCAGCAAAGACATTATTATCATTAGGAAAACAGGCACTTATCATCCCCACAGGAGTTCTAACTGTGGCTATGGTCCAGTTTGTAAGAGTCATGCTGAGCGTGATAAAAACGTGTAAATGAAAGGATGGAAAGCAGCTCTCGGGTTTTATTACTGCAAAATCAAGGATCATAAAGAGACCTCTCAAACTGGAAGCTTCAAACTGGAAGGTACTTCTTTTGTCCACAGAACTGCCTTATAAGGGAATTAGCAAAAACATCCCTGTTTTGCACAGTGTTTTTTGTGTATCATACTTAATATGGAAAAGCAAACGGCTGCAGATCACTTTTGACCTTGTTGAATACATAACAAATGAATAAGTCTCTGGTAACTTTGCTATTTCATAGTTTGCAAATATTCACAAGTCTGGGAAGACTAAGCTTTTTGCTCTCATATATTTATTTTCACACATAATACAGAAACACCCAGAGGCACTCTCTAGAAGCTGTACATATACATAATAAAGCCCTGATCCTGAAAAACTCACAGTCTGATACAGACAGTCTAGATAAACACCACAAGAAAACAGATAATACCATGCTGCAGATGGGAGAAATAATGGGTGGAGGCCCATCTGTGTCATCCCAGCACTGGTCAAACCATAATCACAAAGAGCATCCTGGGACACTTGGGTATGCCACAAAATGGGACTGCTGGCATTTCAGATCAGCACTGCTGGCAGGGAGCTCCCTGTGGAGAGACAAATTGAAACCCAGCACTTTGCTTGGCCAGACAGTGGCTAATGCCATGGCTGCTCCAGGTAGTCTGATGGACTTTCTTGGGAGAAACTAAAACCTACAAACGCCTGGAGGAAGTGGTTACTCACAGCTGCTGCTCCACTCCTGTTTTCAAGAATGAGGTGATTGATTATGCTCCCCTCAGAAAATGATGCCTGAGAGCCAAACCCTCCCCTCTTCAGCAAGTACAGGTTTTCTGCACAAGCAACTATCTGAACTCGGAGATCATAGCCTGCAGCTGGGAAAAAGAGGGGACTCATTTCCATCACCTCAATGAAGGGACTTCATTGTAGAGAAAACATTTTGACCACTGAAAGGGGGCATAAGGGCAAATACAAATCTGTAATTCAAGGTTTAGTCTCATGTCTCATGTCTGGGAGGATCTTGTTTTTTATTCAGTGTCATTCTGTGTGTGTTTCATGTGAAAAGGAAAGGCAGGAGCTGGGGATCTGTGCTTCCAGCTTTGTCCCAGCTGTACAACACGGTGCTCAAACCAGGCCATTCTATCATGACTTTGAAAGTCATCAGATCAAATCTCTCAGGACCTGACAGGTTTATACAAAGAGTGTTTGCCAAGGTATTCAGGCAGGGGAAGATCTAGGCTCAAGCAGATATATACAGTACAAAATAGATTAAATTCCTAAATCTGAGAAGCTGTATCAATATCCGCTACCTGTGAAAGTCCTGACACTTCCCTGCCAGGCAATGGCTGAATGAAAGTTTTCAGAGCTGCAATTCAGTGCCTTCTCCCAAGAGACATATCCAAGGTCTCCCAAGACTAAACCTCCTGCCTAAATCCTGCCTTTTCACTTTTTTCACTAATTCTCATTCCTTAAAAAGCTGGAAGGCACAGGAAAGGCTGCACAGCTGCCAAGGAAAGGGCACCCACCTCGTGCAGATGACAGCACTCATGGCACAAAACTCTGTGGGACTGGGAACAGATATAAACCAAGTACCAAGTCTGTTGTCTTGAGAATGTGGTAGAAAAATTAATTTCTGATCTCTGCCACCCACAGGATATGCTTAAAAAAAAAATCAGCTTCTACCAGATTACAGTTCCTCGAAACAGTGAATTAAACTTGTCCAAGCAGGGACCCTGAATTTCACAGCCCTTGATTTTTCTAAATGGCATATGCTGTTAAAAGAGAAACCAAATGAGCAAGCACAAAATGCCTGACTTTATAAAGTACACTGTAGATATTTTCTAGCATGTGCTACTGTTGTGACACTGTGACTTGTTGTGCCAGACATCAAGCAGGTCACAGCATGGAAGGAGTGAAGTTTGAGAAGAGCCTGTTCTCACAGCCCTTAGGGGCATAGTGAAACCCAAAGTTTGCAAGCAGCAGGGAACACTCCTCATCTTTGGGCTAAACAAGGCTGGAAAGCAGATTATTTTTCCTAATTTTGTCACTATAGGCTGTGCTAAGTATCATGTTACCCTAGAGCTGAGAGAACAGGGCTTATACAAGTTCATATCACTTCAGAGGGTGACTACTTCCTTCAATAATGAAACTGGGTTCTCCAGACATTATTCTTACACATGAACAGCTATTACCTTAACCTTAAAATTTCCTTCTCTGAAAATAACTGCAAACTCATACAGAAATCATCTTAATCATAAGGGAAAAAAAATTTTACAACCTTCAAGTATATTGCACTTATGTTAGATGGAAAATTTGGCTTTCTGTCATTTTCTCCCTTTTTTTGACAACTGGAAGCTTATTTGTCTATCTTTAAAGACTCTCGAATGCTCTGATAAATATTTCACTATCAGACATCAAATGAAACCTAATTTTCTCCTCTATTAAATGTACATAGTATAAATGCAGATTCAATATTTTTGTGTGTGCGTGTAAAATTTTAATTGCTCTAATATTTATGCAAGGTCAGACTCAAGTGGCATATGTTGAAAAACGTTATGGATTAATATGACAGCCTGTAACAACAAAGATGGAACTGGTTTAACTTTTTTTTTTAATGCCACTGCTTCAGCTAGACAGCTAATTATTCTTGAAGTATGTCAATTTATCCTAATTCCCCACCACCACAGATCAGCACCAATGAGGACTTGCCAAAGAGCTGCTGGAGTGTTCATGCCAATTTTCATTCTACAACAGCCTCACATGGAGAGCAGCACCCAACAGTGGTCAAGTGGTTAGCTAGGCATAAGGAGATGTTATTTCCCTGCTACTGGCATTGCTACAATAAATCAAATTGCCAGAATGGTTCAAATTCTAATAGCCATAGTTCTAAAAATAGTGCCAAACAGGTGAGAAACAGAGTTAAGGTAAGAAATTACTGAAGGCATCTGCAGGAACCACAGCTTCAGATGCATAGAAGAGACATGTCATAATATTTGGTTATTGCCTTACAGCCTGCTTGTATTGCTGGCCATTTACAAATTACCTCATCATTTTTCTTACCTACAAAGGAGAGCTGTTGCAGGTTTTCCTAAACAAGAGAATAATCATTCCTTTAGCTTTTCAAGAAATGAAAACTGACACTCATAATCCTTCCTTGATGTTTTTGGAAAGTGCTTTTTCTTAGGTACCTTCTGATAGAAACCCCTGTCATACACTTAAGTAATTATATCTCATAAGGATGAGATAAACAGCTTTTTTGAAAGAGTTAGCTATTTCTGAATCAGTCTCCTAAACAATTCAGTCAAATAGATTTCTAAGAGGCAAATCAAACTACAAGAAAGAAATTAATATAAAAATCTGAGATTTTTTTTATTCTTCCTAAAAGGACCAGTAAAAAACAACAACCAAAAAAACACCCCACAAAAACAACAACAAAAAAACCACCAAAATAATCAAACACCTCCAGTTCATTTATAAGTAGAAAGAGCTGCATTTTTAATGTTTGTACAGTTTGTGTGATGCACCTGTTTGTCAGGTTGCCTGCTCACCAGAGATATCTAGGTGTGCTCACATTGTCTCGTTTCTTCCCCATAAATTATTACCTTCCATTGCCTCCCACTTTCTATAGCTTTCCACATACTCACATGAAGAATTTGAAACAAAGAACGGAGGTTTAGCTAGCTTTCTTTCACCCTTCTCTACAAGGCAAGAATAAAAGCAAGATATTTAAGCTATGAGGATTTGAAATGGGGAAGAAATCGTTGCTTACATCCTAAGGTGCTAGCTGAGAAGATTAAATTGACAGCAAACACCATATGAAATGTACATGTGCCCATTCCAATAGTAGGGGGAAAAAAAAGAAAAGATTACAACAGTTTATTTCTGTCGTAACATACAAGCTGTTAGCAAATCCAGACAATTCTTCCTGTTCAGTATCTCCAAGTCCAACCGTTTTTCTCACCACCCCGAGTGCTAAACCCTGTCATCTCACACACCAAATGTGGTACCCTGCTGGTCCCTTGGCTTCTCACAGCTACACCTTCCTCTCCTTCTGGTTTGCTGACATATGAAATGCCTTGCTGTCAGAATAACTTTCCTCACTTGTTGTTGATTTTACTCCCTCTTCCAAATCCTTTCACTTCATACCCCAGCGCCTTCCACGTCAAAGGTTTTAATTTTAGCAACTGCATTGTTTTACAGATTAGGCTGCACACACCTGAAATAGTAACTCTGCCACTGGCACCAGGAAAACACCATTCCTGTGAACACAACTACTCATAATAAACAAGGTCTGTACAGACTGTGGAGGCTGGGACAGACTGCAGGAACAGAGAACTCTAAGGAGGCACCACAGAGACAAGGCTGCAAAAATATACACACGTGCAGAACAGCTCCCTGAAATAAAGAGCTGGTGTGTTTGACAAAACAGGGACTCCTCTTGTGCTATTATTTTGCATGTGATCCAAGAAGCAAATATTTAAAGACAGATAGTTTGAAATAAAATTATTCATTTAGGAGGAAGAGATATTTTCTCCAAAAGCAGGCTGTGCTTGATTACAATATATTTGTGAAGAACACGATAGACACTGTCTCATTTTTACAAATTCAGCTTGCTTAGAAACATGTCTATTTTTATTGGACAAAGATAAAAATAATGACCTTAAATACATGACAGTATCTTTCCTCTTCTCTAATGGATGTCCTACACCCTTTGGCAAATATTGGTGACATTGGTAGAAGAAGAGTAGCTTAAATCCTACTTATCAAAGGTTACAAGGTGGATTATCAGAAATTTTTATACTCAGAATACATCTGTGCTAAAAAGTAGAAAGTGATGCTAGAATTTTCAGTGAATTTGTGCTGAAAAATGTAATTCCTCCAAGAAATGCTGAAAGCCTGTTGCTATATACCAGTACTATTGATGATCCTTTAAACACACTTGTGAATTATTCCAAGAGCATGAAGAAATTATGCATGTATTTTTTAGCCACTGCAGTGAGGCATGAGGTACTCAGAGCATTGTGGGCAAGGGGAAAAGCAACAGAAACTTTGAATTTTGCTGGCATCTCATAAGAGAGGAGAGCACTTTGCACACACAATGGGCTGTTGGTCTGGCCTGACCTGGATGTCAAGTATTTCCCCCAAAACACATCCCATCCACCTTCAGTCATGAGAAGGAGGAATTTAGGGTAAAGAACATTATTACTCTAAGACCCTTCCATGTGTCTTTGAAGTACCACTTCTGATTTCCAAAGCTGAATGAAAAACTAAAGAACACTGGGACACAAAATATATAGGCTTGTATGTAAAAAGGCCTCTCCAGCTTCCTTCCCCCTTTAGGCTTTAAGGCCTGGATTTAGTCACTTTTTTTGGCCATTTTGGAGACATGGAAAGTCCTTTCTGTTTTGTGCACCTGAGCGCAGCTCTCTTGACTGGAGCTCTCTCTTCCAGCTCACTCCCAAGCAGTGTGTGGGAAGGCCACACGTGATTCCCAAGCAGCTGAACACAGCCCCAGCACTTTGCACGCTGCATCCTTGCAGTGTAGGGGATGCTTTCCTTCCCAGGGAAGTGGAGGAGTCAAATTTTTCATTTATTGAGCATAAAGGAAAAAAGGAAGAAGCCAGAACATCTGATAACGTGTTGTGTGAGGCTGCAGTTTCAGATTTGGAGCTCACTCTGCTCTCTCTCACTGCCACCATCTGCTCCTCCAGCCTCCCCATCTGCCTCCCCCACCACTGCTGAACACTCTCGTGACTTTCTACAAACACTCAGCATCCCTCTCTATGCTTCTCCCACCTCTGTGCTAGGCAGAGTATTCCAAGACTCCTTCCAGTGTCTCTTGGTCATCGTTGTTGAACTGGACTTCTCCAAAGCGCCACCATCCATCCAAACTCCTTCTCCTGTCCTGGAACACTGGAACTCCAGCTGTCCTACACAAACACTCAGCTCCTCCTTGAGCTAGAACCTCCCATGTTCTGCAAAATCTCATCATTACTCAGCCTGGGTGATTTTCTAGCCTCCTGTTGGCTTATTTCATATGCTTAGAGACCTCCTGGTTCTTTAATCTGTTTATAATCTTCCTTTTAATTTTCAGCCTTCAGAAGGGTCACTCTGTAAGATTTCATTTTTATTTTGATTTTTCAATTCAAATTAGGCCACAACTTTTCTTTCCAAAAACATTTTTTCCCCTCATTTTATAATCAAGTTTGAATATTATTTTTAAACCAACAGGGATACTGCAAGTAGCTTATTTATGCTATCACTTTAAAAATAAATAATCATAGAACAATTTTGGTTGGAAAATACCTTTAAGATCAAGTCCAACAGTGGAATAACCAATAACATTAAACTATTACTAGTAGTGTTTTCTGTGAGCTGCAGAACTATGAATGCTGCAGCATCACAAATGTGAATGGGTCTCAGTAACATCACAAGGATAGATATTAAACTTAAATTTTTGCCATATTTTAACTCTCCTCATATCAGTACATTGTTCACAAGACTTTAGCTGGATAAAATACACACAGAGAAAGCTGTCACTGTCAACCATTTATCTTGAAGCCTTTTAGTTTTCTCCCCAAAATGCCTTATTTTCTTAAGAATAAGCTGCTGATTTACATTTCTGTGAATACCATATTTCAAGGTCTCTAAGTGCTATTTGTGTTACTGGGATGCACCAGCTTTGATTTTACTGTTAAATTACAGACAGAATATCTCAGTTATTGGGGGTCTAAAAAGAAAGGTCACTTAGAGAATACAGGAAATGAAAAAACAGCCAAGGCTGGCTTCTCTTAACATAATTCATGCTGGCCACTGTGTGTTATGGGACTGAAGAACTGGCCTGAAGACCACAGGGCAGCTCCTGTGAAAGTGCTCCTGGATGTGAGTACAGCTGGGAAGGCAGCCCACAGCAACTCCCACTTTTGCATTAATGCCAGAACCAAAACCTCTACAGCCCAGAGACAACGAGGTGATGTGATGTTTGTTGCAAGTTTTCCTTTGGGATTTAAACTGTCCTGGAAACCCAGAACAGAGACACTTGAAATTGTAAACAAGGATTGCAACTAAGGAAGTCAGAGAGGTGATGGTATACTCAATAGCAAGGATACGATTTCATTATGAGCTCAAACATCTCTGTAATTTATTTGAAGATTAATATTAATGGACTCACCTTCTACATCCTCTCCCTATACCAAGGTGATTTCTACCCAAAGAACATACCTTATTTCTGAACCATGCTGATAGAACACATGTTTTTGACATGTTTGGCTCTAACATATTCAGGACAATACTTTCTTCCAGTAAAATGATAACTGAAGTAAAGCTTAGCAATAACTAAGTGTCTTGACTGCGTGGAAAAAAAAAAAGGCATAAGAAACAATAAAACTATGATTTCCTATTCATGAAATTTAGATTATTTTTGTATGGCTAGAATGCTTTAAGCTTCCTAGAAACCAGAGGAAGTGGCTTAAGAGCTCTGAATGTCAACAAATAGTTTATTCCCTTGCAAGTCAGATTGCTGGAGAACATATTTAACTTACGTCATTCCCATAGTTATCCTTTGCATCAAAGAGATGATTATTTATGCAACAAGACGTAACTGGGGAAACAGTTTTTCTGAGATAATCACACCCCTGGGACACTGCATGGCTCAGGGTTCATTACTGTTGAGAGGAAAAGCCCGTTTTGTTCTGGAGTTTTTAATTCCAGAGTGCAGTTTCAGCCAAGCAGCTGCTTCAGGTGGATTCATGTGTCCCTTTAGGAAGTTCACCTCACCTGTCAATCACAGTATCTCACCCAACCTAAATAAAATTCTTAACTCCTTCTTTACCACACTGCCACAAGGCAATACATTTTGAAAAGGAGTTTGTTGTTTTAATTTTAATGACAGGAGATGAGCAGAAGATACCCAAAGGGTATGCTGGTATTAGTACAGAAGAGATTAATCTACAGGAAGTTCAAAACCAACACTGAATTAACAATATGATAAGTTTGCATATGTAACTCAATTGTTTAATAAAATGAACACTGATAAGTACCAGTACTTAAAACCAACCACCTGAATTACAAAATGAATTAGGCACATCTTCTTTGGAACAAAGCACTTTTATAACTTGAAGGTACCCCTTCAACACCCAGCATGAAACAGCCATTTCCAACACACAGTCTCCTCCAAGCTGCAAGCAAAGGATGCCACTTAATTCTCAATGAAGGTGAAATGCTATAAGAAGCTCACATGGAAACTTTTTATGCCCTACTGTGCAGTCTTAGAAGTAAGATGACAGAGGCCTGTTTAACTCTCTTGAGAAACAACTCCTCTGACTGATGGTTTTGATAAGCTGGATCTCAAACAGAAGCATTTGTAGCCTCTTGCAGTTTGAAGCATGCATCAAAATCAGCAAAGAGAACAAACATTAAGAACCTAATGCAATACTTCAGACAGAAATAAAATGTAACTTTTTTTCCCTATTTATTGAAATAGAAAGTGAAATAAATCTTATCAGCTGTCTACATGGATGCTCATTCTACCCAAAGGTAACAGATGAGAGTTCTCTATGGGAATGACACCTAATGACTATGCACACACTTATTTTTCTTCCAGTGGGATAATGTTTCTACTCCAGACTCTCCATACCTTTTCCTTTTCATATTTTACAGACACTGCTTCCATCTGCTTCATGAGCCAAATCTCATTTTGAGCATACAGAGCGATTAGGAATATCACTTTTCTCCTCTTCCTGAAGAAACCACTTGCAACCATCACCTCTCTGGTCTGTCTGCTTCTGCACCATGCTAGGCCACTGGCCTAGGGCAGCATTTTGCTTTCATAAATATTATCATGCTTTAGATATGCAGAGCTTCTTTTAGCTTAATATTTTTTTAAGTTTAGCTACTCATTCAATTACTTTGTGCTTTCATTTCCCTCTTCTTCTCTTATCTGTTTCCAGCTCACCAATTTAGCTCTGGAAGAGGAATTCTTTCTTTTTCTTTATTTTTTTTTTCACCTGTGCCACAAGCAATTATAATCTCTCAAATACAAGATTTGAAGGCATCTTGTAACACTCACTATGATGAATTTTATTCAAAAGTGAGTTATTACAGAGGAGATATAATTTCTGAATGTTACATCTCCAGGTTAGTCAATTTTAAGCCTCTATATTCTTTTGCTACCATAATTAACATACAGTTAAAAGAGACCAAAGGACAAATGATCCATGGAGACCAGCACTGGGCAATGAGAATTCCAGTAAGATATTTTATCTCTTGGAGTCCAAGTGTATTAAATCTAGTACTAAAGAAACTGTCTGTTCTTAAAATAATTGCTGAAGACAGAACAACAGAATGAATATCCTTAACAGCAACATGCTGTGCTCTCTGTGCTCCTAAAGCAGATTCATTTATTGCATAAATTAATATATTTGTTGCCTTAGAAATATGTTGAGGTCTATGGGACAGGCTATGCAACTTTGCAGTAGTACACTATCAAACTACCTCCTCAGATTATTGAAATACTTAATACCCTTTAACCACCAGTTCTTTAAAAATTATTTTCCTGCAGCTTATCAAGGCAACAGGAACAGAACTAACATCTGGTAGAAATAAGGAAAAATGTTGGTCTTCTGGCACAAAAAATGTCAGTTTGTCCACATCTTCCTTTATGAATAGTCAAAAAAAATGATTGGTCTATAGTCTTTCCAGGAGTCAAAACAAGAATACTCAGCTTTTACATACCAGAATACTCAGCTTCTACATCCCAGCCCCTCAAATGGCAAATAGCTGGACTTTACAGCCAATCCAAATGCTTTCAAATTGTCTTACACAGCTACAGTTTTTCACAATACAAGGAAATAAAAAGGCAATACAGAGGAATTGTTCCAAATAAATTATTCATCAACCTATTTCCAAAGGAGTTATAGATTTCAGGAAAGCTGGCCCTTCTCACTGGGAAAAAAAACAAAAACAAAAAATCCCAAAAAAACCAACCAACCAAGCAACCAACCAACAAAAAAAAAAAAAAAAAAACCCCAAAAAACCACATACACAACATGCCCAAAGGGAAGACAATCTTACTGCCATTAGCATTAGACTTCAAGCTCTTCTTCAACAGGAAGAACCTATTTAATTTTATGGGTTTATAAAGTAGAGCACAGAGGGGTCCAGTGCAGTAATCTTGCCTCTGTCCCTCTTTCCAATGATTGCTGTGGATACATTGTGTCTCTTTTTACTGAGTATTAAAAGCAAGTTGTTTATAATTAAGATAATACTGGCAGTTTATAAGAAGATATGGAAACGTGAAAAAAACCCATCAATAATTGATTTGGAGAATGCTTCCAGATAGAAATAAAATCAGGAGAATAAACATTGAGTGCATCCCTCTAGGCCTTTGAATGAGAGATATAAAAACATGTCTGGTTTAGCAGCCTGTACTGCTTGCTGTCATCTGATTTTAAACATATTCTCCCTGTTGCACTCCTGAGTAATCAATAAATTCATTTTCTTCATCAGTGGTTGGTTTTCTCTTTTTCCCAGCTGTCATAACACAAGGCCTCCTCTAAGCAGGACTACTTTGTTATTAGATTTCACCCAACTGAGCCACATAATGCTTCTTCACAGAATGGCAATCAAGGAAATTCTCTTATAAGCAGATAATTTCAAACAGATAAAGTTGACAGAAATCAGGTACTTGTTGTGCTTTTCATTTTTTTCTCTCATCTTAAAAAGAAATAGTATGTATTAAGGTGATCTATTACTTCAAGAGTTCTAACATTTAGTCAATCTGATGGTGCAACCATCAGATTAGCAACAGCATTAAGTATAACAATTATTTTAAGCCCTGTCTCCAAAGCAAAGCACAGCAAAATATTTTGGTGATTGATATTTTAAGGGGAAGAGCTTAAATCTGCAGAAGCCAAGCCACAGAAACAGGGGCTGTACTTCCCAGCTCCTGTCAACTCCACGTGGGAGTTACCTGGGATGGTCACTACTTACAGGATGGGCAGATTTTGTTATGAAGGAAGGAAGGAAGATCCAAGAACTTTCTCCTTTCAAATAGCAGGAATGCAGTCTCACCAGATTTTTGAGGCTAACCAGACAGCTGCACAGAGCTCCTGGTGTTGGCATGAGAGTAAAAAAGATCCTGCTGTAAAGTAGGAGAAAGTGCATCACTGAGTTGCAGGTATTAACATTGTGGTCACCATGGTAGCTGGGTCCATGACAGGTTTAAAAACATGTAAATAATCTCCAAATGAAAACACACACACACACACAAAAGTATATTCACATTTCTACCTTCCAGAAGGAGAAAAACTTTGAATCTAACTCCTAGTTCTTGGGACAAAATTAATTGTAGCAAAACAAAATCTCTTTTCCTGGGTCAGCAAACCTACTTCTAGCATTATGAAATTCTTAACCTGAGTTTGGGTTGTTGGGATTTTCTACTTTTTTGAATGATTATTTTGATATGGTAGTAATAAAAAGAAACCCATTATAACTCATTTCCAAGGGAAAGTCAGAGACTAGAGCAACTACATATTCTTCTGGAATTTGTGGTTTTAATTAGGCTTATAAGTTCTGAAATTAAATTCTCAGTTACTTCCTTTTTGAGGAATGTTTATCATACAGAAACACAGATATTAGACAGAGATATGCTTGAAAGAGATGTCATATAAAAGCCCTGCTGTTTCTGTAAGTTAAAGGCTGCCACAGCCACATTATGGCCAAGCCCTGAAATGTTCACTTCTTGTCTCTGTGCAGGAAAATTCTTTCTGAAATAAATTTCTGAAATAATAATTTGAGAAATTATTTCTACATGTTTACTAGAAAATACCACCTGTACATATTTGACATTGCTTCCTGCTTTCATATTAAGAGGAATAAACAAATAACTTTAAATTAATCTTTCTGTACAACTCTTAGCTATTAAATTGAAGTTACTTGCTGGTTCTGTTGATGGGTGCAGGAATAAACAGACTTTATAACAGTTCAACAGCACATTTAGGTAATTAGCTGCAATGAGTCCATTCAACAATACTCTAAAAATACAAGAGCTAAGTAATAGAAATGTGCTGTATTAAACTGTGCTGTTTTCAGTGAACATGTATTTAACAGAAGAGAACATATTGATTTGATATGCTTCTCAAGTTAGGGCAGATAACATGAACAATTTGTTTAATTGCTAAATGAAGAGTTAAGCCTGCAGTGTGGGGGACAGCTGCCTGATCATCTGGGAGTCATTGCTGTGTCTCATTTGGCTGGAGACTGACAGGGCTCTACCTGCTTGTTTTACAGCACAGCAAGGGAGTCCCACATCCAAGAAAAGACACTGGAAGAAGAGCTTCTTTGATACTGAAAATATCTCCAGTTTTCTTAAGGCTGATATAAAAGCAAATCACAAAAATATAAAATATTCCAGTAGGCTGGTTTATCTGAAAACAGACTGGGCATTCAAACAAGAATAATATAATGAAAGGCATGCAGGGCTTTTTTTTTCTTAGTTGAAAGCAGCAAGGTAAGGATCTGCATGTGATCTAACAGCACACTCAATAAAAAGTTAAATGTATTTAAGATATTTTGAGCACTAGAAACAACATAACTGTTTTTGAAGCTATCAGTTGCCTACAGGGCAGAATGTCATCCCTCCAATATGCCATTGATGGCTGGAGGAAATAAACATAAATGTTAATATTTAAATTAAAGACTCCTGAAAATTGAGCTAAATATGTTCTGGTACTCAGTGGGAAAAAAGTGCAGTAGATATGGGAAGAACTAGTTATGTAGTATATTAAAAAAAAAAAAACCAAAAAAACCAAAACAGACAGTTAAAGGTGTGCAGAAGCTGAATGTATCACCAAGATAGAGAATTAGGTAAAACTGAAAGAGTCTCAAACTTCAGGGTCACTCCAATCATCCCTTCAGTGGGATTTCAATTCAAAATTTCTGTATCTATATTCTGCCAATACAGAGAAGTGGTTCATTTTCTCCAGACTGCTGTGCCTGAGCAGTGCTTTTAATTTTATTTCATAGCCTATGATATAGTTCCTAACTTTAATAACTATCCTACCTTAATCAGTGGATATAGCTCTCAAATTACTGTTGAAAAAGAGCTAGGAAAAAAGAATCAAGTAATTTATATCCTCAGGAATTGCTGGGCATTCTGTGGGTAGATTTTGTAACTTTGTTTGGTTTTATTCTTGTTAGTCACAGTAGAGTAAAAATTTCTGGCAAGGCACAAAGAGCAGGATCCTGTCATTTTCCTTCTGCTAAAGACTGCTTTGCTCAAGTAGCAAGGAAGAAGCAGGGTATAAAAAAAATAATCTGTAGATTGTGAAAATGATTGATGACAAGTGTGCTGAGCACAGAAACACCTTTATTCAGCAGGGTGCCACACTCAGAAATCCCCTTGCTGTTGAATAACAGCTCATGGTTGCTACAAGAAAGCCTCTCCCTGCTGGGAAATTTTGAAGCCAGGCAGAAAAGTTCTGTGTCTCTCTACAGAGAAAATGTATATCTGAAATGACAGCTATGACTACACCTTTGAGATAGCTTTCAGGGAAGGAAATAGAGTGCATCTGGGTGTCAGTGCATGAAATAGCATGAGAAATGGAAAGTTATTAATACAAGGTCCTAAATACTTTAATGGGAAGAAAAAAATTACCATCCGTGGATGCTTGTTTCACTTTATTAAAAGCTTTATTGCTTCAAGGACGGGGGGAAACTGCCATTACTCTGTGTTTCAGAGGTGGTTCTCATTGTTCAGCAAGCCCATACCCAAACAGAAAGGAAACTGCCTGCTGTTTAGTTAGATAGTTGCCATTTTCATCTTCTTCTAAATCGACAAGTAAGTCCAGGGTAGGAGCTACAGGAGCAGCTCCTTGCCTGCAGCATGGCCTTTTAATCATGCTTCACTCTAAAAAGACATTTCCTACATGAGGTGTTAACTGACATGACAATAATTTTGGCTAAACTATAGGTGAAACGTTAATTCAACAAGGAACTCTCATTTTAGCCCATCTCAGAACTTCCATAGAGAGAAAAAAGAACTCGGAGCTGCAGATAAAGACCTTTATAAATGTGTGTGGATAATAAAATCCATGGCTAGCTTAAAGGAAAATATGTAAGTAAAGGAAGACAGAGATGCTAAACTGGATCATATAGAACACTTCAAAAGGAACATTCTGAGGAATGTGTTCTGCCACAAAAGTTCGAGAATGCACTAAATTCATCAAACAGCTATAAAAATCTTCAGTGAATTATAAAAATCTACCAGATGGAAAAAGGCTAAACAAGAAAGGTCTGAGCTGCTCAAGAGCATAAAGACTTCAAAGGAAGGAATGGCAGAATTCAACTTAAAATTTTAAAATAAAGCACCTTCTGAAGACAAGAAGATGGTCTTTCATTCAGAATCAGACAAAAAAAATAAAGGAAAGGCATTACCATGCTCATAACTTCAGAGACAAAACTAAAATAAACCACCGTTTATGCAGACACGAAGGAAGGAAATTATTCTCCCTGCCAGATGGCCAATAAAAGGTCTGTGTCTCTTTACATCCTAAAGATGAGCTAAAATGTGTGTAGGCCTTGCAACACCTATCATGAGCAAAGTCAGACAGCACAGAGCCTGCTGCCTTGCAATGACTCAGAATGCCGTGGTGCAGCCCTGAACAGAAGTGGGGTTTTTAGCAGATCTCCTTGAGCCAGTCTAAACTCTCCCGGCAAACAGCAGAGGGCTGGGAACGGCCGTGTGCGGGCTCAGCTCTGAACGCACCCTTGGCTTTGCTGTTAGTGTCATTTTCCAGGGAGGGCTTCTCTCAGGGTGTATCATAACATCATTTGCACTCCTGTTTTTGGGGTGGTGGAAATTTCTCTGGAGTCCTGCAGGGGCTGTGTGAGGCACTTGACCCATCCTGGCCGTTCACTGAGCGCATTTAAAGCCTGAGCGCCGGCACCGCCGGCTTCGCGGAGCTTTGTTTGGGACTGGCAACGACATAAACTGGAAAGCAGTGGGGGATGGATGGGGCTTGAGAGGAAACTTGAGCATTTCCCTTTGTGCATCTCTCAGGATCAGGAGCTTCCCTACGTTACAGCAGCATGAAATGGCTTTTTCCCAAGCGCACATCAGATGAAAGTATAAAGGTCGCTCTTTGATGCGACTTCACAACAGAAATAGAAAAGAGGATAATGCTGAGGGCACATATCTTCCTGCTAGTTATTTCCAACAGCAGACCTGTACTTAGCAAAACCAGCCCATTTTTAACCAGAGGAACACCCATATTTGTCTCTTAGTTATATACTTGGCATAGAAAACAAAAAAAATAGCCTGCAAGAACCATGTGGATGTCAAACCACACAACGTAGAAAAAGTACAAAATAACATAAAGGTATGCATCCAGTGCTTGAAAATTTTTGTCTGAGAAGAAAATCCTATAAAGCGCACTACATGAGAAATATGGATTAATTTTTTAGTGTTTACATTCAAATGACAGCCTACTTTGAATTCAGTATATTAAGATTTTCAAATATTACAGGCAATATCCAAGTTGTTATTTGCCTATATTTGCCATGTAAAATGTTTTATATTGTAAACACTTTGAGGTTGGAGCTTATGGATGGAAATAGCTCTTAAGTCACTGCTCAGAAGATAAGGGCAATAATTTTCACACATAATGACAGCGATGTTAAATGTCTGCACACTTCTGCAATCCCTTTCACCATTTCATTATCAATCTCTTATCCCTTTTGGCTGTTGAATGCAGTTGCTCTTACAGCCTGATACACATGACTGTCAAGTTCTTCCAAGAGGGACTTAGCCAGTCGCTGCCATACTCTGTGGTTTGGTTGCCTTTCTGCAGCCCTGAGCGCCCTTGCAGGGTCATTCTTCTGCTCCACTTACTGGGGAAAGCTTTGCAGGACAGGGGACAATTTTTGTTTTACTTTTTTTTTTTCCCATCTTCCTTGGGAGGGGGGATCTTGAACATTACAGGCATCACCAGGTGGCTCTACCAGAGGTATTTTTTGTAACACAATTTCCTCCATGTCTGGTAGCTCCATTAAGGACTGAAAAACACTTTTTAATTTATATTTTGCCTTCCATTAAACCCCAGTTCTTTCATAAGTTACTTACTCCAAGTCATCTGACATCTCACAGATCTCCTAAATGTGAATGAGGACACAGTTTGGCCTCTTCTTTTTAATATATCTGTAGCTACAGAAAGTTCAGCTTTCAGACTACAAGCCTCAACATCACAATGTGAATTAAATTTATGTGAAGGCCAGTGTGCACCAGCCAGAGAGAAATCACTGCATCACATTGTGCTGGTGAAAATGCAATGCCTAGGCAGAAATATATTTCAATTTTACGTATTTAGCAAAAAAATGAAACTCCAAACACAATTATCTTCTTACAGATTTACTATAGAGTCCATTCTTTGAAGCATCAAGAGCAGAATCTTGCAGAAATGACAGATATGTTAGGTCAAGATGAATAAATTGTTTGAATGAAAGTAAAAAGAACTAAGAGAAGCTTCAAGACAAACAAGTTTGCATTAGAAACAATTTCTACAAGCTTAGAGAGAGACTTGAACTATTAAAACCAATACACAATTTTAAAGAGACAAAAATGAAAACAGTGAGTTTTCTCTGATTATTTTAAAACTGGAATCATAACTCATGTGCTACAGTCCTCAGCCACAGAAACCAACAGAATTCTCAAGAAATTGAGGACAATTCTTTAGCTTGGATAATTCACTGAAAGTCAATTAAAAAGAATGAAAAGGGTAGGTACTAAGAAACTTACAGGAAAAGTAATTTATGCAGTAATACTGATTATTTCCATCTCTCTTCCTAGATACAATGGGAGTTTATTGATGGCTTTTTATAGTGTCAAATTCCAGTACTCCTGTACTTTTTTCTTCTATTTTAAGTTTAAGCCTGTCAAGATCTTGAGCCTTTCTTCCAGTTTTTCCACAAGATTTTGGTGTCTTTCAAATGCAAATCTGATTGAAATTAATCACAAGTCAGCATCATTTATTTTGTCAATTGATATCCACTACTCAATGTATTGCTGAAGAGAAAGACACAGCTGCAAGGATGAGAATCAAGACACAATCAACCCCTCAACTGTTGTCAAGTTAGGACTGTGCATGCATTTTTTTCTTATGGATCTTTTTCATCTGGTTTGGGGGTATTATTTTTTTTTCCATTTAGATATTTAAGGAGTTGCATTATACATTAACAATGGCAAGTCAGCCATCTTTTGTTGCATGCTAGAGAAAAGATCAGAAATCCTGTCTCAGTGCTCCCATATTTTTTAATGTGTAATCAATACATCAGGACGTTTGACAGTGCACAAAGCTGACAATTTGTTGGTACCAACACAAACATTGTGGCACCTGATGTTAAGTTCTCCTTGACTTGCATCTTACCCAGCACATGCACACAGCAGGTTCAGGGTACACATTAACCATAATGCTGTGATATTTCCATCTTCCATTAAGAAGACCAGTTTTGGTAACAACCACAAATTTGCAAATAAACAGCTGAATGGAATGAGAGGGGGAAAAAAAGTTTGACGAGGTTTCAACACATAGAAGCAAGGAAAAACCTCAAACACAACAACATTTCTGCAGCCTTATTCACAGTGTTTTAAAAGACCATGATCTCTGTAGGCTCACTGAAAAAAATCAAGCTTTGTCTGCTTGCTCTAAGCCCTCACCCAGGTGCCTTCCTGAGAAATCCCACCTTCTCTCTCTGATTCCCTTCCAGGGAGGAGAGATGGCTTGGTCTCAGGAAGAAAAGTTCACCTGCTTCCTTATTTTTTTTATTTTCACAGGCATTAGCTAAGGCTCCCAAATGCACAATAGACTTCACTTACACTTATTTCACTTTTCTTTCCCTCCCTTCAAATACACTGTTCTCACAGGTCTATACAAATGGCAGTAAAAGACACCTCTGTCTGCAGCCTGAGCAGCCAGACTTGTCAGCAAACAGACAATCAGAAACTGGTCTCCCACTCTAATGAAAATCCAAGATACTGAACATGGATGGAAAAGCTCCAGCTTGCCTGAGAGAGCAGAACCCCTGAGCTTCCCAAGACCTTCACGGAACACCAAATGCAGGCAAGAACCGGTGGGGAAGCAACCGAGCACAGATGCAGGAAGCAGCCAATGTGTCAGATCAGACATTTTCCTTACTGAAAAATACAACAGGGAGAGTGCTACAAGCAGGGATCCTGCAAGACAGATTAATCATTCTGTCTGGAACAACTGTTAACAGCATTCCTGAGCAGAAGTTTTCCATGAAGAGGCCCAGCGGGGAGGAAAGCACGGACCCCGATGGCAGCAAGCTGCAGAGGAACCTCAGAGAGTGTCCTTGCAATTATGGGCTGGCAACAGAGGGGCTGCTGAATGTGAAAACATCACCAGCACAGGTACACTAAATGGAGCTGGCCCACGGAAGAAATCTGCTTGTTATTCAGCTCCATTATCGCTCACAGAGTAATAAGTAAAATCAAATTCCATTCCGATTCATTTGGCACTCATTCCTGTCTGGGTTTGAATAGCTTAAGTGGTCTCTACACTGCTCTGTTATCTCCATCACTGCAATTTCAGACTGTTTAAACATGCTCTGAACTTCTGGTGCCATGAAGTTGTCTGCTTTAAGCCAAATTGCTGAAAGCCCTGAGCGGCTGGCAACCACTAGAAAGGCTTCAGAATGCCCAAGATACTATAAAATCACCATGGCCTCTCTTTGGAAATGCAGGCCTGCTTAGAACTGTCTCCAGTTTCTATACCTCACCTGAATGATGCAGTGTTAGGAAGGATTATAATTTTCATTAACAGAAGGAACACACACAGACCTAAACGGCTGGTCACCAAGCTGTGCTCTGAATAAATATGCATTAAAAGCTTTTACTGGATATAAATTGCTTTTGATTTTTTAAAATATATTATGACAGATTTATAACATATTGAATACTCTGGTTTTTGAGGCACAAATCAGTAAGTCTACAGTGAAAGTTATAAATAGGTGAGTATGGTGAATTCCATATCAACATATAACCAAATAGATAGGGACTAGCAGAAGTTCAATAAAGTAATTTTAAACCTTCCACATAAGTTAAATGGTTTTATTTTATAGATATTTAGTATATGATCTTTAACTTTCAGCCTTTAATGAAATGGGTGAAAAATTATTTAAGAAATTACATGGGGAAAATGCAGTTAAATATGTGAGGAAAATTATAATTGGTTAAAGATGACTGCAGTGCCCACAAAAGTTGACTGCAATAAATTGCTGGTGCAGCTGGAGCTGTGAGTGAGGCAAAGGCTGCCCCTGACCAAATGGGAGCTGCTCACAGTTGTGTCATTTGTCTGCTTGTCTGTAGGAGAGCTCCAGCCTGGCATCACAGCACTGAGCAGCACAAAGCCCAGTGCCACAGCAATGTGCTAAAGACTCAGAGGGTGAGTGACCCCTCCTGAAAATCCATATACATCATTAAGCTGCACTTCTTCAGGGAAGGGAAGAGCCAGACAACAGCTCTGTTATCACTGGCCCTACTACATATCCAGAGACTCAACCAGCCATGAGCTCAGAACATCTTACCTTTACGAACAGCAGTCAATATGGATTTAAAGTTGAACTCTTGAATTCAACTAAATGTAGTTAAAACATTTACAGTAAATATAGTCTTTATTTCTAAAGAAGGGCTTCAGAGCTGGCCTCTCTCTGGTCTTCTGTTCATGCCCTCTTATAACTTCTACATCCTAAATCCTGGTATTAAGATCCTTAAATTACCTCAGGATGAAGACTCCTAAGACCTTATGTACCTTGGGCGCAGTTTTTCCACTCGTGGGATTGTTGGAGATGCAGGTTTCTACAGAAAATATGTCACCCAGTGAAACAAGGTGGAGGAGAAAACTAAACTTTGAAGAAAGCTTTTCAAAATCAAAGCTTCACAAAAATGTCGTAGTGCATACAAACTAATCACCATCCTTTCACTTTTCTCCCTTCCCGAGCCATCCTTCCATAAACTGTGTCCTGCTCACACTGGTCACAGGAGCATGTCAGTGAGGCTGCAGGCTTCTGCCTCTGCAAACAAAGACTACTGAAAATTTCTTGTGTTCATCCATCCATAAAAAGTCACACACACTTTTCTGTTTAAAGCACAATATTCCAGACAGCATAATGCTCTGTAAAATAACACGAAAAGCACAACTCTACAAATGAGACCAAGCTCCTCAGCTCCTGAGAAATGGCCTGAACAGCTTCAGAGAAACCAACAGTGTGTTTGCACAACACAGATTTCTCTCTTGCTTTGTATTACAGCATCCTGAGGAGAAAGCCTGATCTTCCTTCATTACTGCTCAGCACCTGTCATTGACATGAGTACCAACTTCAAACAGCAAAGTAACAAACAACAAAAGAAATCTTTTTACAAATACATTCAACAGTATACATTTTTAATTGCCATTACCCCATTTAAGTTCTTAAACTTTAAAGCAGATGGATATCAACACTTATCAACACACAGACATTTATGATGAATATGCAAACAACTGCAAAAAAAAGGTCCCAAGCAAAAGTTGAACAATATAGTAAATGAAAGACAGCTTGTTGCATCTCATTTGTTTGAAGGTGGGGACGCACAGTGAGGAGGCAAGGTGATATTTTAGATTAGAAATACCTTTTGTGCAAAAGCCTTGATTTTAAACTTGCATAGTACCTGACATTGCAGGGAACTTGAAGTTCAATAAAGGAAAATGCATGCACATGGGAACATTTTCTTAATTGGACTCTTGAGCTGAAAACTCGGATGTATTTCTAGTAGATGAAATGCTTCATATTAAATGTCAAGATGTATTGAAGAAGTGACACTTAAAATGAACTGAAGAAAGGAATAAAACGGAAGAAATTTAAGACAGCATTTATTAGCTGAAGACATTCTATGCATAGAGCAACTCACATTTTGAAACTAATTTCTGTCTATCTGGGATAATGATTGTGTGCCAGGAGTCAGGAATACAATACAAAACCAGTATCAGAGAGGAGAAGGAAACTTCTATGGAAATAATTTGAAAACACATAACACAGCTCAGAGGAAGACTACCATCTTCAGCAGGTCTAATAAACACATATTGTGCTCCATTTCTGGTCTATAAATACACCTTAGGCAATTTTTTTTTTTTTAATGTATCTCTAGAGCCTTATTCAAGTTGCAGTCAGTGTCTGATTCAAGCAGACAACCTGCAAAGCCACAGTTGCCCTTCCCCTCCTGCCCTGTGCTCCCAGCTCTCTGCCTCCCAGCACTGCAGCACCTTTGGGTCCAGTTTGGAGTCCAGCTTTAGGCCCCCTCAGCCCCCAGCCTTTCCTCTTGCTTCCCCCTCCATTCTTCCTGATGGCTTCTGGCTCCTCTCACCCCTTGCAGAGCCCTGCACTTTCAGTCTTACCAAGAGCCTTCATTTTCTACAGTGACCCTGGAGGTCAGGTATTCTGACCTCACTTTTACATCCCTTTTAAAAATTTCTTCCAAAATTTCCATCCATTCAGAGTACCATTATTCTTTTGCTCCAAATCTCTTTCACTCTTCAATCATTTCCTTTTCCTCATCACCTATTCCAATTCAGCTCCACCAGCTTTCTCTTTTCACCCTGTCAGACACGTTTCACATCCATCTTTCCCAGCCCTCCCAACCTTTGTGGAATGATGGAGTTTGTCCTATCACCTCTGACAAGCTGTCCTTTCATTGACTGACATAATGGCACCATCACAGCCCCAGATCCAATTCTCCTCCTGCTCCTGCTCTCACACTGCTGCAGCAGGCGTGAGAAAGGGCGCAGATTTTGCTGGCTTCCTGTGCCTCACATTGATTCTCCTCTTTGTCAAATTTGCCCTTTACCTTTTGGAAGAGCCCAGATTGATGCTTCTGCTGTCAGCCCTCGTTACCACCACAGCTGCCTCTTTCCTGCTACCACACACACGCTCTGCTGCTCAGACTCTTACTAACACTTCCCCTGAAAAACCAACAATCTTCTCAACATGCCCTTCTTGATCACTGAATTCCCTAGCGAATCCAGAACTGCCTTTTAAAGCCTTACCAATGCCAATCTGAAAAAAAATCCTCACATTAGTAATTTGCTCACATAGCCTTAATTTCTTTGTCTTTACCGTTCTTATATCTGGTCATCAAAACTGATGCAGCTAAATAAGTAGAGGTCCTCTTTGCCAGTCCCTGATTTTTTTTTTCTTCCTATTTTGAATATATTTAGCATCTGAGGAGTGAAATTTGTCTTTTTTGTTCTTCTCAACTAAGTAGTGCTCAGGTAAGCCAAGGAATGTCAAAACTAGAACTCCTACTGTTACTTAACAAAAGACTTCGCTATTACTACAGATTTACACTCCTATTGCTGGAAATGACAAAGTGCAGAAAAATGAGTAAGGATAAAAAAAGCAAGGAAATACAAGCTGTATTTCCAAACTGTAGGCTGCACCAAGCTCAAGGGTGGTTTTGGAGATCAGGAACCTGCAATTCCCCTGCCTGCACTGACAGTCTTCTGTCTTTTTCTCAAGTTCTCAGCCTTTTCTTCAAAGTTGCCCTCATGATTTTACATATCATTGGGTTCTGGGAACAGCATATCCCAAATATCCCTCTCCCATCTTCCTTCTCCACTCCAGTATATCATAAAGAAGATTGAAACAGGCTCAATGGTAGTTCAGGCTCACCTGAACTTCCAAACAGAGCAGCTTACTTTTATATAGAAAAATGAAGCCACAAATTACATTGATTTATTTTAAAAGTGTCCATCCCAAGCAGAGGGAAGTAAACCCACTGGCGTGTGGGGGTTAGCAACATGCAGATCAATGCTCCCTGAGGATATTTGGACCTGTTTATACCAAACATAGGTGTATATTAATTATGTATTTGCTTGAAGGAAGCCAACTATCAGATTTCAAGGTAAAGATTTATACAATGCTCTTACATACAAAGATCCAGAAGAAAAAATTAAACTTGAAAAACTATATTCTCTCTCCTCTTCATATTAATTCTGCAGCTCCATGCTGGAAAAACAACTGGAAATCTGGATGCTCACAGGAACTCTTTGCAGGGTTCATCACCGGACCTAGCACAAGAAGATACCTACAACAAGATTTTCAGGCTCAGTGTTCCATCTTCAAGCCAAAGTGAAATTCTTTTGCTAGAGGTGAAACTGGTTTGTACACAGGAAGACACCAAAACTTCCCATAAATGTCAGTTGTGACATACCATATACATAATTGTAACAAGAACAGTGAATCTGCTCGGCATTAAATTCACCAAGTCACTTCTGGGTCAGTTTTGCTGTAAATTTGTGATTTCAAAAGGAATCTGCTCTCAACAGGAATGTTTACTCCCTTGAAAAACTCTCCCTTGACTACAAGCTTTAAAAAAAGATTAAGGAATTTGGAAAATACTAGGGGAAAACACTGGGTTTGTAAAACCAAGAGACTGACACTGACAAGGAAATAGAGCTCTTATTTCTCAGGACACAGGTATCAAAGTCAGTCTGAAAATGAAAGAATTCTCTCAAATACTAACTAGCCAGGATCATGTAGCACCTTAGTGAAATAATTTAATTTTGTGTTTAACAGCTTTTATCACTGCCAGAGCATACTGGGACCACAAAACAACTTTGCTCTTGGGAGAATTCCCTACAGCTGGCTGCTCTGAGGCTGCTGGCAGAGCCACATGGAATCCAGCCCATCCACAGGAAAGAGATCTGAGGTGGGATACAGCTCTGAACCTGGCTGGGGTGGCAATCCAACTCTGCTGTAGAAAGCACTCATCTCTTTCTCTAACTTTATTTAAATATCCTGGTTTAAAACTCTTTTTTTTTGTTTTTAATCCAATAAATTTTATAGTTCTTTCCAAGAACAACTTTTTTTCCTAACTTGCAATAAATACTGATCACTGTTTTTTATTCTAAGCTTAACAATATTTAAATCAGAAATAATTAAAAATCTGATACATGAAGTTACAATTTTAATTGCAGTAACATTTCACTTCTAAGCTGATTATTTCCCAAAAGCCACCCGTGTAAGTATAAAAAGTGCTCTTATTCCATACTTTTATAAAAAATTAATAATTTTTAAAAATCTGTACTTTAAGTGGAAAGTTAAGCATAATCAGTCTATACCCATGGCAAGCCACTGACTGTGCTTTGCCCATGATGTTGTGTGTGCTATGAAGAGACGTGACATGAGGAAGAAGTTTTTTTGCAATTTCAGAGGCTGAGGATTCCTCCTATACCATTGGCATCACAGGGATTTCTGGACTTTGATGCGGAGACCTTGTTTGGCTGTTTCTTCAAAAGCAAAAGGCTCACAGTCCTTTTCCTCTTCCCTTGCACACGGCTCAGAGCCTTGTGTGAGGAAAAAACCTAATTAGGTCCTTCTGCAACACTTTCTAATTGAGATCTTTTCTGAGATGATCCTTGAGACTCCCAATCACATTTCATTCCTATTTATCAGTAACATGTTTGCTAATGCATTACATGGCACCATTAGCATCTATGTATTCTGAGATTAGTCAGTGTTTCCATTAGGGAATTATAACTCATCCTTACAATTTGATTCCAGACAGAATTGTAGCTTTCAGCATCAGAGCCCAGAGTGATTTAAATAATGGAATTGGGCTATAAAATCTGTTTAGTTTCCTGTGTATATTTTATATTTGAAGCGAAATGCAAAAATGTTGAAAGATTTAAAATGGGGCTATTGCAAAGCACATTCAGGATGCAGTTTTACTGATATCAAAGATTTCTGCTTTTGTGCATTTATCTTTTTTTTAAAATAATGGTATTCTTATGTTGAGCATTCTACAAATACCCTTCTCAAAATGAAATTTCACAAGAATACTTACAATATGGGCTTGCACATCCATCTATCACTATACAGATAACTAATGCCATTACATGGTGATAAAAGAATATTTTGATAAAATGGATGGTTGGTAAAAGAATATTTTGAACATTTAATGGCTGTGAAATTCTGAAGAATTTATAAGGAGCTCTGATATTTTTCAGTCAACAGAACTAAACCATCACATTGCATCAAAGACAGCATTTTACATTCAGGAAACATTTTTTTACAGAAAAAAGATGAGAGTGCCAGGAAACTCATTTAATAAATGAACAGCAATCTTTGACTGAGGTTTTCCAAATTGTGTGCTTAAATACAGGTTTTAAATGCCCAGATGTACATCATTCTTTCTACACATGATGGGAAAGGATTGACACTTGGAGTCTCAGGGAGAATCCCAGATGTTTCTGCCGCTCTTTTCAGTAAATGTTGGTAACCATGGATAAACTCTCCTTTCATTTATAATTAACTCTGATTATATGACCTACTTAAAACAATGTATGTAACACACCCCTTCCCAATTGGGTTTATTCCCTTTATTCTGACTTCAACCAAGTTTTCCAAAATTATTAGTTTATTACATCATTGAACTCATCAAATTTCATATATGTGTCATGGAATCACAGAGTCCGCAAGGGCCTCCAGAAGTCATTTAGTCCAACCTCATGTTCCAAGCAGAGCCCCTTAGATGCTCTGGGATGCATCCAGGCAATTGAATCCTCAAGAGTTCATCTCACCACCAACACCTCTGTGAAAAGCATCTTCTACTACCTGCTGCCCCTCATACTGACAATATTTTTTTTTTTTAATCTAATCAGAATTTCCTACCTCCAGTGCCTTTTTTCCCTACCACTGAGCACTTCTGGGAAGATCCTGCCTCTATGCTCTCTAGACTGCGCTGTCAGGGAGTTGAAAACAGAGATTTTTCCTCCCTTATGTTCTGAAAGCTGACCAAGGCTCTCCCTAAGGATTGCCTCTTTCAGATCCCTGACTGCACTGATAACCCTCAGCTGGGCTCACTCACTCATATCAAAGCCCTGCTTGCACTGGGCAGCCCAAAACTGGACACAGGCCAATGGGACTCCCAATGGGAGTCATGGCCTACATGTGGAAAAAATGCTACAGTGAGTTCACTTTTCTTTTTACAGATTTACTGTACTATATTTCTAATGTACTATTTTAAATTTATGCTTATATTTACAATATGTATAGTATTTTTTTTAACTAGAGCTTGTATTATGATTTGCTAAATGCAACACATTGATTAAAACAGTTAAATATTTGCTATACACCCCCATTTAGCAAGCAAAATGATTGAAGTGTCTTTCAAGGGGAAGTAAATATGGCATTCTTACTACTAAACAATTTTAATTTAGCATTCAAAACTCTTATGCTTTAACTTTAGAAAGCAGCACTAAAGAACAAATGTCCACTGAACTAGTCAAGAGAAGAAAAAAAATTAGACAAAAAAAGAGTTGCTAATGTTACAGTTTGGAAAGTCACAACATTTAATTCGTTTAGATTTCCAAAACCCTGCTACTCATTTGCCTTACAGAGCTAATCCTGTTATAAAATTTATGATGTTTTATAAGGACATTCAGGTTCCAGGAGTCCTGCACAAATAACAAAGCTGCAGAGACAGAAATTATTACCGAAGTACCGCGACGATTATCACATCTGAACACAAAGATGACAATCACATTATGCTGCAGGGATTACTCTTCAGCACAGGATGAGAAAGTCCCCAAGACTATTATGACAAAGCAAAGGATGAGATGCAAACATGAAAAGATGTGTTATTTCTGTTTGACAAAAGTAGGAGACAGGACGCCAAGCACTGAAATAAATTGCCTGAGGCAACATGTGAAGATACACGTGCTGAAACCAAATCTTCTGAAGCCCAGACTTATATTTTATGGTCATCCAAGAGCTCTGGTTTCAGTTTCTGTGCATTAATCCACCCTCTGAATGCCATGGTGGTTCTTCCACTTAATCAAATGAGAACCTGGACTGACTTTACAGCATGAGGGCTGTACTTATGAACTGGCAGCTCTCTCCTGCACCCACAGAACATGGCAAGCACCAGTGGGGAGGGGTCCTAGGAGAAGCTGGGGCATGTGGAAGGTGCACCAGGTGAAGAAGGACATGGCACAGCATTCCTGGGTCTGGGAATGTGGAAAGGATCTTTCCTGGGGCTGCACCAACAGGGAGACAGAGCCACCCACCTCCAAACAACAAATTGCTTCTCAGCCTCACCTGGGCCCTGTTCCCTCCTGCTGTGCCACTGCCTATCCCTCTTCCTGAGCCACCCATCCAACACCCTGACCACCACAAAACCAGATGAAATATCTTCTCTCCTAACCTTCTACCAACTGACTGCCCAGTGAACCCACTCCCTTCTCCAGAAGTGCCAAGAATATGGTTTCGTTCCCTTCAAACATCTTTCTAAATCTCTCTAGAGGTGCTGTTAACTATACAATATATGTACACTTATATAAACATACACACATGAAGCCTACAGCACATATAACAAGCAATACATTTGGTACATGTAGAAAAAAAAGGCTATAGGAATATTAATTCTAGCCTGTGCTATTAAAAATACCCTTCAGATATTCTACTATGGCATAGCATTGTCAAACAAAAAACTCATAGATCCTCCTTTCAGTGTGTTCCAGAACTTTACATGTTCCATAGTATACCTTTCTATATCCTGAAACTAAGAAGAGATAAAGTAAAACCTATTACAACAGAATGATTCCTTTTTTAATATTTATAGTGAGAAGGATGGAAAAGTAAAAAAAAAAAAAAAAACAAAAAACAAAACAACCACAGACACAGATTTCAAACTGAGTAGGCACAGAAGTAGTTTCTATTTATACTTCAATGTCATATTACAGAAGTTAGGTAGATGCAGAAGGAAGCCCTGCAGACCACTTTTGTACCAAGTATGAAAGGAGAGGTAAAAAAAAAATGCAATGAACAAAAGCAGCATGATGATACCCATTAGTGCATCTGCTGTTCCACTGCTGCACGTGCCATGTGGCCAAGCTCAGACACAAAAACCTGTAAAGCATTCAGTGGGATTCCACTGGCCACAAATTGGACCCCTAATCTGGCATGTCTTTGAAACTAAAGCTATTATTACACCCCAATTGTCAGATATTATTATTTGAGTGTTGCAGTTAAGTCACAAAATCAGCCTTCATCTACTGTTCTCGTCATGGCCTTGGCACCACACACAATCACAACTCTTACTCATTTCAGTAACAGCAGTGGTTGTAAAATACTGAAAGACATCATGTAATTGATTTTAAGCTGATTAAAGGGAGAATACAGCATGACTTCGTTCCTTGTTTTATCTTCTCTTTGTGTTTCTATTTCAACACAAGTGGAGAAAATATAATATTTTCTCTACCCACAGTAATGAAATATTTCTACTCTGTGGAAAAAATGAGTACAATGTTTGCATTAGATAGAGCGTTATTTTCACTCATAAATGGATTTAATTTCACCAAGTGATTTGTTAAATTTTTAAACCTGGAGGAGGCTTGTTGCCATTCAAAAACTGCATCACACAAGGCAGCATCTCTTTTTTTATGATTGATTCAATGGCCTGGAACACAATCGCTTTTCCAAAAGCCGATGCTGTGTCAGGAGCTGGAGCATCCAGTGGGATTGCAAACGTGCTGTGATGGGCAGAGCTGGGCAGAGAGAGTAGGAGAAGCAATAGCAGAACATGGCAAATAAAATGCAAGTACTTTTTTTTTCCCCCCTCATTAATAATGTTATACATAAAGGAATAGTGTCAATCTTGTTTCTCATTTGAGGAATATAGGTTGCCTCACCTTTGACAGTGTTAAACACCATCTCAGTCTTTCCAATTAACATTATGATAGCAGTTATCAAGAACTACTTTGGGTACAAACAAAATAAGAATTGGACGAGAGGTACCAGCAATTAACGAAGTAAAATTCCATATATAAAAGAAAAATTTGAACTGTGATTATATTAGTAAAGACAATTGCTTATCAGTGTCTATGACAGATGTTTAAAGTGGATTTTACACAGTAAACCAGTAATAGATATTGTAATTATTGGGTAAAAATTGCTTTATCAATTATATTCCCAGATGTTTGAAGCATGTGTATATGATGCATAGCAAGATATTGCTGATGCTGAAAGCAAAGCAGATTCTACAAGGAGATCCCCGGAGAGTGAAGAGTAGGCACATCCAAATATGCTTTTACTCCACTTACAAATGAAGTGGAGAGATGAGACCTCTCATAATTCCAGCTAAATTACAGACAAAATGACCCTGAAATATTCTGCTAGATGGTAGAGTCCCCTCATTTCAGAGACAAGGTGAACAAACCTCGCCTCTGAAGAACTGAACCGAAGAACCGCCAAAGAACTGAAAATGCAAATCCTTCCTGTCCCATGTGCTGACCTAATGCCACGTACAGCATGTGACACCAACACCCAGGGTTTTTTTGGTGACACCTTCTTGTTTGGGCCCTCCCTACTTTTTACCTCAGTTGCCCCTTCCTCAAAGGTAGTGAGAATTAATTACACAGTGAGAATTAATTACATACTAGCTGAAGACAGCCCAGAACATAGAAATAAGCATTAGGTAAGAATACATCAAAAATATTGGTTATAAATCATGTAGTAGTCTCTGCAGAGCACTGAGCAGTATTGAAACATGAGTCTGTTTAGAACCAGAGGAATAAAAGGGTTTGTTCAGGCAAGTGTGTGTTACCTTCTTTTAGGCAAAACTCTTTAGTGAACTGAACGCTCAGTACGTATTTGGATTTTTGGTCAAGAGGGACTGGTACAACAGGCCTGTACAGGCCAGGACAGTGACTTCACAATTTGGTACACCCACCAGAGAATTCAAAAGATTAAGAACACCTGCAGGATTTCTAAGTGACTTCCTATGTTTGGCTCAACTGGCTTACAATGAAGATAAAACCAACAGAAGTTATTAGTTTTGTTTGCATTCGAGTTGATAAACAAAATTTCTATTTGTCTTTGAATAAATCATACATCATGAATTATGAAATTATACAACGTTGGAATGATGAAAACCATTGATTTCTGTCTCTGCCTAAGGGCAGACAGAAAGAACAGAAAAATGAGATTTATAGCGTATTCACTAGGAACACTTCAAAAACTATGTACATTTTTCCTGTGAGAGCAGATCAATACAATAATTTTATTTTTAAGCTAAGACATGGGTAGAGCAAGGACAGCTTTATCTCTTATCTGTCTCGTCTCACACATATGCAATGATATTCACATAATGTCTACACCAGCAAGACACAGTTTTTGAAAATATAACACTTCACTGAGCTCCTGGCAGCACAGATCACATTTCTGCACTACATCTTGCACTTAGCACAAGCATCCTGGGGTGAAGTGACATTTGCCTTCTTCACTCTACAAAAGAAAATGCTACTTTACCTCAAACAATTAACAGCATGTTGTGAAGGACTGATTGAAAAACATACATTTTCAATTTTATACGCAATATGGAATAAGATGGAAAAGTACTTCTAAAAGCGTCTAAGCTCTTCCCTAGGGGGAAAAGGTGCATCCAAATCAATGTGTTGGGGATTTTTGGCATGGTTTTTTAAATGGCTAATAAACAGGCCTGCAGGAGAGCCTGCCAGTAGGTCTGTCTGTGCCCAGTCCTGGGGAACACATCCCCCTGAGCATCATCACACTGATAGTGGACATCACATTCAAACATCCCCCCCCTGGGATTTGACAGGCTTCAGTGGGGAAACATGAAGCATTAAGGCTAATATGGCATGAATTTGAGCTGCACATGGTCAGTGTCTCAGGAGAGGCACGAGAAGAAGCTGCCAACTTCCCCGCTGGGCAGAAGGACGTGTCTAATCTTATTGATAATGCTCCTGCAGCCATCACAGCCTCGGGACAGGATTGAGCCAGAGTCTGCAGGGAAAGGGAATATCTTTCTTTAGATCAACAAATGCAGCTGAAGAATAGACAAGCTG
Organism: Dicaeum eximium; assembly: GCA_013396995.1. Classification (NCBI taxonomy): domain Eukaryota; kingdom Metazoa; phylum Chordata; class Aves; order Passeriformes; family Dicaeidae; genus Dicaeum; species Dicaeum eximium. The sequence goes on from VWZP01008545.1 coordinate 457,564, forward strand.
TCAGATACACAAGAATTTTTCTGCTTCTGTTGGAAACCGAAATGACGGACCCGGGAGCGATATTATTCTTATGGACATTTACAATTTCACCTACCTTGGTCCTTTCCCCACAATCCCTCCAATGTTCCTTAGGAGATAACTTATCTGTTCTCTCTCCTGTACAAACAATTGCTTCCCCTGTAACTTCACTTTCCTTCCCTTAATTATTCAGTTTGCAGCGACTTTTTTTCTCTCTACCACCTCCACTTAAACTCACACGCAATTTGTTCTCAACTTCCATTAGCTATGAAGCTTAATGCTATTCTTTCATAAGAGTAGGGTGGGCCTGAAAGCTCCTTCCCCTTTTTCCAGGCATCCCAGACTCCAAGAGGGAAAACAGATGCAGAATCTGGAGATGCTTTTGCTGTTCATCCTGCTTTCCTCAGAGAAGAAAGTGTTTTTGCGAGGCATGGATACAGTAATGTTGCAGAGAGTAAATGAAATTTTATGGTCAGGAAGTTCCCAGGTAAAGGACACACATTGTTAATCATTAATTGGCTGTTAAGGTGCATTTACCAGTTGCTAGAAATTCTTTATAAATATCATGAGGGTCCTTAAATAGATTTTATAAATAGAACATGCAATTAAACATATACACAGAGACTATGCCTACATTCTCTTTGAAGTCAAGGCTGCTTGGTGGAGACAGAATTTAATTGATTGTATTTAGGAAAGAAGGCAACCTTTCTAAGTGAGCACTGATTTACAGTCCCATATCCAATTCAAAAAAAATTGTGCATAATTTACTATTGATGGGCATAGAGCTACAATCCCATTTTTCATGCCAGTTCACAATCATCTGAACGAAATAGAAAACATATGCTTTCATAAAATACACTGAAAAAAGTTCACTTATTTCAGCAGGATAAATATTAGATCTTATTTGTATTGTACATGGAACTACATGTGAAAATAGGCCATTCTCTCTTGGAAGTTTGGAGGACAGCAGTTACAATTGTAGATATATCACACTGCTCTCAGTTCTACAAAGTTAAACTTTAGTTCAACAAAAGAACAATCCTTACATAAGTTCCAATGCTTCCCATTTAAAATGAAAGAAAAGATTTTGTGTGGTATCAACATTAACAATTCTAGCAGGTATTTCAGGAGTTTTGAATTTCAGACCAAAATAGGATTCAAATAATCACAGGACTTGCTCAGAATGATTAACACATTATGAAAGAAGAACAGAGGATTTTCTGCACGTACCTTTCACACCCCTACAGCATTGTGTTTTCCACATGGCTACATTATCACACTATATACAACTAATCACACACAGTACTGTAGCACAGGAATGGTTGGAGAGCCGAGGACGAAACTAACTCAATGGAATTCTAGACTCAGGTGAAAGAACTACAAAGGTGTGTCTGCGCAGAGTCCTGCCCTGCCACTTCCCAGGAAGGGGACAGGATGAGCCTTATTGACACCTCTCACTGCCTTTGGGAGAGGAACCTTTCCCAACATGTGGAAGAAGAGTTACACACTTTGCTTTTCATAAAGGAATAAACCATCAGCTTGTATTGAGCTTAAATGGCCACCCAGTCTGAGCTTTCTAAGTATTTTTAAGGGATGAGCTCAGCTGGCTGCGTGCTCCAGCACAAAGGCACTGCACTGGGAGGACTCAGCTGGTGCCACTGACCAATGTGTGCTTTTCAGAACACAGTAAAAACAACCAAAATAGCCGTGGGGAAAAAGGAAGTAACTCCATGCATTTCCTACTCTATCTTTCTCACTTTATCATCCCAGGTTCCAGATAATCTTATCAAGTGCAGAAAGTGGAGTGAAAGCCAAATTGAATGTTTGTTATAACTGTAGACATGACAGAAGTCAGCAGGCCTATTCTGAAAAGGAATTAAGGTCTGCCTATTCCAGTACAAGCATTTCATAAATGTGAGTGATAGATCATTATGTATTATAGCATCTCAAAGGTAATAACAGCAATAGGAAATAATTTACAACTAGTGCCCCGTTTATGGCCCCATAATAGTATGACTTAAATGCTGCACAGACCTTGGACTGGCCCTCAAAGAGTGAAAAGTTTTATTCTTTATGAACCTTGCATGATGGCTATTTTATCTGAAGCAGCAAGCTAGTTCAAGCATAGGAGTGGGATGTTTTCCCTCAGTGCCCCTCTTGCTATATGACTGATGTGACCTTTTGGTTGCTATTGTATGAAAATCCACTGGGAGGTTTAGGGTGGTTTTATTGCAGAAACCTATCAGATCTTATTGGCCTTCTAGGCTGAGGAGTAGTAGGTTGTTTCTCACAGCTCTCCTCTCTTCCCTCTCATTGTACCCCTCCTTGAGCTGCCTTGGGGAGGTTTAGGACGCTAAATCTTGTTTCACAGGAAGATGTAGGTTGGTTTCTATAGCCTGATATCTGTGTCACAAAGAATTACACAAGATGTCCTTAAAAGTGACAGAACTGGTTGCATTGGATGTCTCTTTTCAGTTCACAAACTCTATTGATTTTTTTTAAATAAAAATATGCCATTAAATTCAGAGTCAAAAGCATCTGGATATTACAGGCCTTCCATGGAAACAAATGTTCAGATTTTTGGATGTCTTCCAGCCACTTTCTTATGCTAGATTGGTAGAAAACAGGCTTAAAAACTGGTGATGCCTGCCAGGATCAATGCAGGATTTGCCTAAAACAGTTGTAAGGAAGGTGTGTGAAAGCTGCAGGTTTAAGTGGTGTGTGCCTGTCCCATCCTTGGCTTCAGGGTGGCACTTTGGTAACAAATAAAACCCAGAGAAAGCCTCACCCTTCCACTTGCCAGCCAGACAAGACTTTAATGGTTTACACCACTATGATACAGTGTGGGACTGAAATTCTTCCACACCTGTTTGTTCTAAGAGACAAAGGAACAGGGCAAAGCCAAGGTCACCAACAGCTAGAGTGGAACTTGTGTGTGATATCTCACCATAACCCACCCCAATCTAAACTTCAGTAAGCTTCAGAGCAGCCTGCTATTACCATGAACTTTTTTTGCTAATCCATATATTTTGTCAAAAAAAATAATGAATTCCTCATTCCTCTGAATTCATGGGATAGGACATGCAGGGGGTAGATTTTCACAAAACCCAAGGTCTGAAACTCCTTGCTCTGTAGTCCGTAACTTAATCACAAATTTAACTCCTACCATGAGAAGTTTGAATGCAAATGGTCTGTTCTGGTCATGCGCATTATTACCTGGATGAAAATCTTTAAGATAAATTGTTAGCTTAAAAAATAAAAGATGTCTCGCTCTACAAGAACGCATCTTAAGCTCAGCACAGCTTTTAGTGGTTTAAAAAAAAAAATATATAAGGGAACTCAAAATATTTAACTTTATTTTTAAATTGAATTTTCCCATTTTCTCATTCTGAAATAGTGTTTTAAAACTGCATTTAGCCCCCGTAATTTTAGAAAAAGATCTAAGCAAACAATATTTAATTTCAGACCAGGCCAATTTTTCACATTATAATTAAGCATTCAAACACCAGTACAAATGACAGACTTTTCCCACACATCTCCAGTTATTATGACCTGCTTTTATGCAAATATATTGTTGTGTTGTACGTTCATTCACCATTTATCTCTCACATCTTTCCTTCTAACAAGCCTCTGTTCAGTTCGTAAAGAGAACATAAACAATTAGCACAAGCAGTAAAGTTCAGTAACACCTGAAATGTCTTCTAGCACCCCATATTAATTTAAAAGTAATAACAACGAGAATGTCAACACATCTTAAAAAGAAGTTATTTCTGCTTGCTATGTGCAGCAGCCTATGATTCATTGGTTGACACAAAGAAAATCTTTTGCTGAAACGCTAAGCAGGTTATAAAACACCATTTGTGTGTTACTTTCACAGTGGCTTTCATCTGTCATTATAAAACCATCCAATTAGGACAACAAAAAGGAGGGCTATATTTTTTAAGTGCTGTTTCTTCCCAAATTAACTGCTTCATTTTGACACAGAACACTTTTGCCATATAATTTTTCTGAAGCATTATGTTTGATTTTTATGTCAAAGAACTGCACAACATATTTTATTTTTGTTTTCAGTGGGAGCTATGGGAAATCTGCCATGATTTACTTGGAACTTGTATGTTTGTGCTACGATAACACAGAATTTTCAAGTGAAGGCAGCCATTTCAACTTCTATCAGCTACACCAGAAAATCACAAACAGCGTGGTAGGTTCATTCTCCCTGCAATTCCAAGCAGTTTGATGTCAGGATTTTTATGAGCTTCTGTTAGACCAGCCATTGTTTTATTAAAGTTTATAAAGTACCACAAGAAAGGAAATCTTGGTCTGTAACTTTGAGGCAAACACCTGTTTCATAGCCAAGTGCCTTTTGCTTGTGCACTTACATCAGGCAGAATCTTGCTTTAGCTTTAGAATGACAGAAAGAGCAACAGTTCTCCAAATCTGCATCCAGCTTCTGGTTTGAATTATAAATGCATTCTCTCAGTAAGCAGCTCAAGGCTTTTTTCATCCCAGTGACAAACAGAGCACCACACAACCAACCACACGCTCTCATTCAGGAGTTGCTTTGTGCATTTGAGATGCCAATATGTTTGGGTATAATATTTGTTCTTTTGTTCCAAATTAAATAAAAATATATTTTAGACCGTCCCAAGTTTTCCTATCTCATGCTTTGCCAGTTGTGTAAGGTTTTTCCTTTATAGTGCTTCAGGACTAGCTATGAATAAACCAAGACCGTTCTCCAAGATTCCTTGGAGATGGTCTGCTACTATAAAGTATTTCTTGGGGCCCTGAGAAAACCTGTACATATTTAAAATACATGGCATGTCTAATGAGGCAAGGTGAGGTTTTGTTGTAGCCACAAATTTTTGGCAGGAGCCTGCTCCTCACATTGTAACAGCGGAGTTTTCTCCAGCCCTCTCAATTCCTCTCCTTATCTCAAATCTCTACCTTAATTATCAGAAAGTAGAGAATAAAACTAAAAAGTTCAGAAAATAAGGTCCAGAATGAGGAGCACACATTCTTTCCCCATGAGAAAATAATAGAGAGTCTATTTAAGCTAAGGTACACCATAGCAACAAAACATGCAAGAACCAAATGGCACAGCACATCCTTGGACAGATCCCTGGACTTGATGTATAAACATGCAAAACATTTTTGGCTCTTTTCTCTGCCTAACATTTTGTTCTGCTCTTTCAAGTTTATAACTGTCCTAACCACCTGGTGCATGGTATGAGCCTGCCTTCTCTGGGAGAACACAGCTTAATTAGCCCCTACATGGTATTTATCCTGCTTATTTCTCTGCCACTGAGGAAGTAAATCATCTGGCAGGAATGTCCCAAATATGTTTCAGTTTAAATTCAGATTTGCCTCTTTCTTGCACACACTTCAGAAAGAGTCTCTCACTTGCACAAAGCTCTTCTGCTGTCAGTTTACAGCACAACAAGTGGTAAACTGGAGATTTATTGAGTTCTCTGTGATGAAGAATTACATGCATACATTCCTTTGTTCTCTTTTTCTTTCTTTATTCCTCATTCCTGTTGTTGGCTCTACTGATTGTCCTGCAAGAGTGTTTATGCTTCAAAGTTAGAAATTTTTTTGGCTAGCTGGTCCACAAGAGCTTTTTTAGGTAACACAGCAATGCTCTAATCCTTGGGAAGTTATGACAAGCTATATTTAAAGGATTTATGTGCCTGACTGATAATGACTTAAAATCAAACTAGCAGCAATATTCTTTGTGCCTTCACATAATGTCTGCCACTCTATTAATAAAAGAAAAAAAGTTTCTTAGAGAATAAAAGTTAAGTGTCAATACTGAATCCTCCAGGATTCAGGAATAGAAGGGTGAACTCTTTCACTAATATCAGTGGATTTCTTTCAGGAAATGAATTTGCAGTGTTTCTGGACCAAAATATTGCTCTCCTGTCAGGATATTATACAGATAAAATGGTAGAAGCTATCCTTTTTCCTTGCTCTAAAACTCTTTGAGCTTTTCTCTTTTTTTTAATATATTAGCTTTCTGTATGATTTTCATTACTATTTCAAAACTAAAACTTCCTAAAGAATTTATAATGTCACAGAAGAAGCCTTGTGGAAATCTGTATGTTAAAGTCCAATGCCCCATCTAAGAAGCTTCAGAATAAAGTACACATAAAAGGTTTGAGGCAGTGGAATAATTTAAAAACACTTTTCAGAGTCCAAAGCAATTTAAAATGTTTATAGCACCTTTTTATTTTTGCTGTGAGTGCTCCAATTTGGGCATCAGTCAAGCTGAATGCTCACAGCACAGTGTGGGGCAAACTTAACTTATTTGCCAATATAGCCATCAAAAAGGAAAGTAAAAAGATAGGTCAGGAAGGCCAGCTGGGGGAGAATAACACCCCAAAAATAAAAACAGTTTTGGTTGCATAAAAAGCAGCAGAATTCCTACAGTCTGCTATAGATATAGAGCTGGGGCAAGGAAAATAAAAGTAAGAGTCTCTTGCCATGCAAATAAGCAGAGATAAATGAAGCTATAAGATCTCAGCAATAGCTGGATATTTAACTCCATTCAGTAATGTTCTCTTTCCAGAATGATTTCTCATGTGCACATGACTTTGTACACTTTTTATTTTTTTTTTTCTCAATATAGCAACAAGGCTATGGCAAAACTTTTTGAAGGGGGCTACTATTTTTTTATTTTTTTGCAGACTGACAGTCAGAAAGGAGGTGTCTGTCCCACCTGCTCCAAGTCCACTTTCTCCTGCAGTTTCTCCCATGTCCAGCACAGGAATTAGAGTCTGTCCCAAGCCAGGCAGGAAGAGGAGGGCAAACCAAGCTGCTGCATCCAAGACTTTAACACATTTAACCTCCCTGCCCATTTCCCACCCCTACATCCATCAAAGTGCCCTGTTCTTCAATAGCCTGACATCCTTAGCTACTGTCAGTTTTGCTCTCCAAGCACACCACCTCACCCTCCTACAGCTCCAGACAGTCAATTTTATTGACTCTCCATGGTAAATGGCCACCCAGCCCACTTTCCTGGTAGGTCTGCACAGCCAAAAATGTTCCTGTCCATTGGAACAGTTACTAATGTGCCTCACCAGTCATTAATTTGTGTTTATACCTTTAGGCCAATAACTAAGTGGTTTAATACATAGATTTACTTGCTTGGCTGTAATTTAGCAGAAAGCAGCCTCACTTGTGGCCAGCAGCAACACTTAAGCTATGCTGGTCTGATCCCCACAACAGAAGCTTGGCAAACACGACCTCTTTTTCAGTGTTTGTTGCTGTGTTTGGTTTGGTTTCTTTGTTTTTGGGTTTGTTTGTTTGCTTGGGGGATTTTTTGGGGGGCTTTTTTTGTTGCTGTTTTGGTTTGTTTGTTTGGGCTTCCTTTTTGTTTGTTTTTTTCTAGGCAATATGCAACCCCTAAGCAATACTATAAAGTTAAAAACCTCAAACGATAAAAGACAATCAATCTACTTTATAAAGCCAGTTACAAAAGAATTAGACAACTTTAACTAACTGCAGCAACGTAAGACAGCACTGATGACATTTTCACTCGTGCTGACTTCAGCATGAAGACAACAATTCATCTTCCATCCTGACCACGAGCATGTAGAGCTCTAGCTCTTTTCCCTGAGAAAAGTTTGTTACATCAGCAACAACCTCTCCCAAATAAAAAAAAAAAAACACAAGAGGAAGGCACATTTAGGAAAACATTTTAGAATGTGAGAACAAAGGAGTAATAAAACCAGCAAGAAAAAAACAATGTTTCAGAAAGGGTGTTGTCCTTCTGGCTGCAGCTCCTCAACAGCCAAATCAGTTCTACCAAAAAGCCCGGGCACAGAGCTCACACATCACCTCCATCCCAGATGATGGAGCCCTATTTTGGGGACTCACATCAGGCTTTCTGCTTGCTCCAGGGTGAGCCTCACTCCCACCAGAAGCTGTACACACACAGCCTGCACAGCAGACGTGCTGCACCTTTGCACTGCGCCAACACAACATTCCCAGACTCCACTGGGAAACAATGGAAATGCCACACGTTGGCGTGGGGTGCATTTCTGTATTCCACAATTCATTTCTGCCACCCTGTTTGGTTACCTAAGAAACACTCCCTGGGTGAAGTTTGACTGATTATGTTGTCAGGTTGATCGTCACTACTGTGGGTAGACTTTCATGGGGTATGTGCACATGTGGGATGCACAAAAAATTAAACACTTGACGGTTTTAGTTCCTTTTTAGTAGTACTATGGAAGGAAAAAAAAAAGAAAACTAGGAGAAATAACACTTCTAAGAAGTTTATTAGGATCTGTGTTATATTTTGAGGTTAACTTAGCTAAAGGGAAAAAAAAAGAGAATAGGCCTTAACACAGAAAAGAAGGGTATTTTTAGAAAAGCAATCTGTATTGGGAGGTTAATAACACGGTAACTTTACAAACTCTGCAAGAATGTAATAAGCACTGAACTTATTTTCAAATAACAGCAGTGCTCATTGCTTTCATTTATCATTGCCTTACACAACATATTGAAGCATAACAGCCTTATTTAGTGTATTTCCAGTGCTAAAATCTCTAAATGACTGATTATTTGGGCACTGGAGATATGTGCAATTTTACTTGCAGCCCACATTATTTAGATTCAAAGAACTTGCTGAACAAAAAAACAAACAGCTGGTTGAGAGATGAAAACCTTGTTGTTAACCACATGTAATACAATTTTCTATGACCACTCTCTTCTCTCTCATGTAAATAAAGACGCAGTCACATCAAATAGAGCTAATTCTGAAAATATGGTGGGGAGGAATATTAAAAAAAGAGGAAGAAAAGAAAGAACATCACTTTAATTATCACAGATCTGATAAAACAATTTTATCAGGGTTCTGATAATATTGCAGAGGTTGCTGAGAAGCATCCCTTCTGAATGGCTTTCAAGTCAGGATAAATGTGGGCACCACAGAACAGGTTTTTTGTCTGCAATCTAAACACATCTTCCCCTATTATGATCTCCCAGCATTTCTTACAAATGTTGTTTCACTCTCTTTGTTAGGGTTCTAACTACAGTGGGGGATTTGCTCAGCAAAGTTATGACATATGACCCCCTTTCCTCCCGTGGTGTCAGACTCTTACCACTGCATCTGAAATCTCAGAAAGGATGCTGACAGCAACACATGCTTCTGTGATAAGTAATATTGATAAAATATAGCTTTGGGTGGAGAACAAGGATTGTTTCCAAGCACTTCAGTTTTCCTAGCATAGGTGCAGAATGTTTTGACCAAGGACAGAAGTGCACACAGTAAAAACCAGAAATCTCTGGGGAACAAGCCACTGACTACTCTCTAACAGTGGGGAAGAACAATCAGTCTTGTTCTTTGTCTTCAGCATGGCACACTTGCTCCTAAAATGCTCTTCTGGCTGGCAATTAGCCAAAGGTTTCTGGTGCAAGGTCAGTTATTTTTTTCTCTCATTACAAAATAATGTCAGAAGCACTGTAGCATGGTGGCTCAACAGCCTGATGTATCCTGGTCAGAGCTCTGGCCTTCTGCTCTCAAGCACCACTTGGGGATCAAAATGCACAGCAAAACCTCCATGAATTTCCAGGTCTGCTGCACTGGAACAGAGAAGGGTCTCTGGGTTTTGATATTATGAAGACATTTTGCTTTTGGGAAGGTAAACAGACCATATGCTTGGAGAGATGACTGACTTCTGCAGGGATTTGGAAGAGCACAGATCTATTTTGCTGATTATTCCTATAATGAGGATAGAGTGAATAAACACATTACCAAAAATCCAATGTACTGCAAGAGTGCTCCAAATGAGAGTGTAACTCTATGGTGTACAGCATTTATTGCCTGACATGATGTATTAATGGACAAGCTACCTGAAAATAATCTTATTTTTCAAAATACGGTAACATTTCCCCATTATTTCCTCCTTACTCTGCAATACCTCAAAACCTTTTTTTTTTTTTTCCAGTTTGTCTCTGGGCAGATGGAGCTTGGGGAAGAAGAGTTTAAAAAAATGAACTAAAACCAAACCTTTCTAGTTGTTCATTGAGCCCAGTGACTTGTACAGTCACCTGCAAGACAGGAGATGAACATAAGCTCACCCTCAATAAAGAAGGAGAATTAAACTGGTTTCATGCCTCCATCTTGCAGGAGACTTCAGGGTTTGAGGCTACAGAATTGGCCTTATGCTTGTCCTGTGCAGAGCCAGGAGCTGGACTCAAGGATCCTTGTGGGCCCCTTCCCACTCAGGATATTCTATGATTCTATTACATTTTCCTTGGTCCATTTAATCAAGATTGAATCAATTTTATTAAGCAGAACAGAAATTTTGCAAGACTGAGTTTATGTCTGGAAAAAAAAATAGGGTTTTAAATCTGGTTTCTTGGTTGAGACTAGCGAAAGAAAGTTGCTCAAACTCTTAGGAAAAGCACTGGGAAGAAAGGGAAACATGAGGAGATGGAACCTGGCATTTGGAGATGGAACCTAGCATTTATGGCTGATGAAGCCTGGAAGAGCAAAAGATGACAGGTTACATTTTGATATCCTCTTCTATCATAAAGTATCCAGAAGAATCTTGCACTTATAAAAAGGTGATTTTCTGGCTGTAAAAAGGGACTGGGTGCTCCTTGGCTGCTGTTCCAGGGCAGTGTGTGGGCAGGAGGAGATCTCTGTTACAGGGCTCTGGAGTGGACTGGCAGCTGGGGAAAAACTGCCATAAATTAAAGAGGTGTTGGGGTGCATTAAGCCATTTACTTCTAGGATTGTCACAATTAAACCCTGCATTTCCCCAAGCCACCCCACATAAGAACATGGATTTCACTTAGACACAACCTTTTATGTACAGATTTCTCTACCATTGCAGGACAGGCCATGACCTTGGTTTATACTGACTGCAAATTATATTTACAGTACACTGAACAAACAACAACTCACAGTGCTCTTTTAGCACAATTAGTTGCATCAGTATGTTATTCAAAATAACTTAAGAGCTACAGTGCATGGCTTCAAACAGAGCAAGGCTGCATCTGTAGAGGTGTTAGCATTTTCCTCTCTGTGCTCCATGAAGGTGTTCAGAGTTTCCACGCAGGTGCTTCCCAAAAGTTTTGGCTCTCCAGAAGAGGACCTTACAACCCCTCCAGCTGAAGGGGGAGCTGGGTTAAACCTTTCTCTACAATGCTGGGGACAGGTCTGTTTTCTACTGCTGTTTTATTTCTACAGCTGATGATTAAATAACCCACCGTGCAGTTGCCTTATGGCAGTCAGTGCAAAATTAAATATTTCCCCATGCAGAGTTCATTAGACATCAGAGTTTCCTAGTTAATTTGTTAGGCCTCTATGAATTCCCAGGGAATATTATAAAATTATAATTTTGGTCTATTCTCCTCCAACCTATTACAGAATACATTTCATTTTCCCATATCTAAAGCATAGTGAATGAAACTGTTAGAGGAGAAAACACATCTGGATCTCATTTACATTTCTTTTCATGCAGATCAACATAGCAGGATGAATTTAGTCCTTCAATATTCCTTATTCAGGGAAGCAAAAAATCAAAATGAAAGAAATACTAGATTGCTCCTCCTACTACATACCATTAATGATTTTTTTTTTAACCCAACTTCACTCTTTGCAGCTTTTAAGGCAAGAGTCCTATTTCAAATTACACAGCACCTCCTGGAGAAGGGAAAGAGGGAAGAATGAAGAAGCTGCCAAGTCAAATTCATGCCTTAAAGCCCCAGACATGCTGTCCAACACCGCCTGTGTTCAGCTGACCAAATTAGCCCTGCAACTGCTTCCCACATGAGAAGTGATATTTCCACCTACACGCTGTAAAAAGGTCCCAGTTTAGACACAGCCAGTTGGCTCATGAGGACAGCACCAAGACCAAGCAAATGAGAGAAGAATTACTCTTCTGAACCCTAAGGGACATGGTCAAGTCCAGGAAAAATAAAAAATCTACACACAGTAGAACACTCAATTTTTAGGTTATTTCCCCTCTTCCAACAAACTTCAGCCCATTTAGGAGATGTAGAGGTGGGAGAATGGGCTGAAGGAAAGCCCACGTGCTCTGTCAAGATTCCCCCATCATGTTCCAGGTGCCTGGAGGAAAGCAGAGTTGAGAAAGGCCAGGACTTAATGAACTCACATCAGCTCTCAGGTTGCAAGGGGAGAATAAGGAGGGTAAATGGCCTTTCTTTCCTGAGCAGTTAAGTATCTCCAGTAACTCTGGCATGTACAACACAACCTGTTTTACAGGACCTTATACACCCTCCTCCTCACCTCCGGGAAAAATAAACAGGAGATAGTTTGGACAAAACCGGTGTTAAAAAAAAAAGAAAAATTGCATTCAAACAGAATCTACAAACTGTCATGGCAATAAAATGCTCCCCAGCAGATCCGGTAAAGGGGGAAAAGGCTCTACTTGGCTTTAATGGATATAAAATCTCAAAGGAGATTTACTCAGAGTAGCAGACACCCTGCCTTCACATCGACATTGTAGATTGTCTGAACAACTTCATAGCACATTTTGTGCAAGTTTTTTTTCGTTTGGATACAAGGTCCTGAAGCATTGGATATGCTTCTCATCTCACCAGCAGTTGTGCCACCACTTATCCCTCCTGAGCTGCTCTACCACCAATGATGAACTTGAACCCCTGATCAGTTCTGATTTCCCAAAAACACTCTGTGTATTTTCATGAGCACAGATACATTTACTGAAGTCAAAATTTTCTTTTTGCCAACACTAAAGATAGGCTTAAAACTTAGCACTAATGCTACACTGAGGTAAAGTGGCTTCTCTCATAACTACCACTTTGATTAAATCTTGAGTGTTGATTGTACATTTTGCCCTGAATATTCATGTATTTAAGTGAAGCTACACAAACAGAAGCAAACATGTATACAAAAACATGTACATGTCTTTGGTTCTGTGTGTATTTATCTGTCATGCTTACTCATTTAGGTGCATGTCTGGTGACAGATATAAAACAAAAATCAATTCCAAAAAAAAAAATCAAAAAACATCCAACTTTTCCAGAGCAGTGGATAAAAGAATTAATATTTAAGGTTTACTGAGCTCTCAAGAATCAGATTTAGATTAATTCAGACAATACAGTTGCTTAGTGTTTCATTTAACTTCAGCAGTCTTCATTATAAATAAAAGTAAGGTACCACACGCTAGACAAACCCAGGTACTCATGCACCTTCTGTCCTTGTGCTGAGCTCTCTGTAACACTCATCACCACAGTCTGCAGCAGCATAAAACCTGCAGCTGTACAGTTCCCAAATTTCCAAAGGCAAGGCCACTCAGCAGAGCAGTATCCTGGCTATTAGTGTTGGGCTTTGGTTTCCCAATTGCCATTGTCCTGTTCACACTGCAAGTACCATTGGCTGACAAAAATATTAGCACAGGTGACCTTATACAACGACAGAGTGAAACACGGTGTGGGGGGAAAAAGTAATTTCTTTCAAATATAAGGTGCCAAATACTTTCTGATCTCGGTGTGCATGTGTGAGAAATATGAAAAACGTTGTGCAAATTCCCATTTTCCCCCACTTGCTTTTCCACATGTCAGAAAACCACTCGTGCTAAAGTTGTGTCCCAAAAAATTGGACGCATTTTACATGTGAAGAGGCACAGCAGGCACACTCCATAATGCACATCAAAGCTGTGGGGGTCCCACAGAACTGTGGGCTCATTCCTCATAACCTTGACAACTGACCCACCATGGTTAATTGATACAGGACCACCACACACAAATGCAGGCTCAGGCATGCAAAGATGTGAGAGCCCCAGTTTCTCACTGCATGGAAAGTACTGTCTCCCCAAAGCAGATTTCAGAATCCACTGCAGAACCTGTGAAGGGAGCAAAGTGCTGCGCTCATGTTTCTCTGCTCTTCCTCCTGAAATCCTGTTTCACACACACCTGAGACACTGACAAGAAAATATGCACTGTTTTGTCTTCACTATCTGATCTTGATATATTTATAACAATCTCAATTAGAAGATTTTGATGGCTCTGTTATGAAATGATCTCTTTGTAGCATCCCTCAAATTTATGCTCTTCATCACTCCTGACTTGTATGCCTTTTGTTCTTCTTTTGTTACGAAGAGAACAATAACAGTGGAGTATACCGACACAAATTAGAGCAGCTTATTCTCATTAACTCCTCCAAGAAGGAGAGCAGAGACTGAGCAATACCCACAGCAGCTCTCTCCAATGCTGATTTACCTTACAGAATTGCAGTTGGTGAAAAATGCGCGTCTGACATCGCTTGCACGGAAGCAAATATAAACAACTGGCTGGCTGAAACCTTTCAGTCTTGTAGCAGGAGCCTAGAAACACTTAAATTCCAGATGCCATAATTTGTGCCCCTCTAAACTCTGCCTCCTGCTTTTCTTCTTGCCACAGGGATGCCTCTGCTCAGTGCTTGTGTGCTTTTGTGCTGCACCAACAGTGCCAGCACAGGGCTGGGGGCTTGTTTCATCAAGAGCACACGTGCAGTAGAAATGGCTGGGTTCACAGCGCCTGCTGTCCCTGAAAGTGCTTCATGGGGCACAATTAAATCTCCTTCTTGGCCTGTATCTGCAGCTGCTGCACGGTGGGACCCTGAAACCTGCCCAGGTCACGAACATTTCCAGCGCTCGCAGCCAAACAAAGCCATTAATTCGCAAGGATTTGTTTCCAGGTTTCCTTGCCTTTCCCCATAAACAACTGTTGACAGGTCTCTAAAAATCCATTCACACTGAATTGCTTTGCTAATTTGCATATGCAAATAGAAGCAATTCAAAGTTAAGTGTCAATTTCCATAAACATTACAATATCTGGCTTGTAAATATACACGTACATGTGAAATACTAAGCCTAATTAGACCTCAAGAGTATACATAAATAACTTTTATTGTTTTTTTCATTTTGAACCTAAGCTTTCAGGCACTTGAACTCCAAAAACAAGGGTTTATTGGTTGCATTGTGAGATATATTCTGCATCTGATCCCTTAACTTTGGGAGCTGCAGAATGATGCTAATTTAAACTAATTTACAGAATGAAATAGTTTCCCAAGAGCTCCTTTTTCCACAGGTCATTTTTGTTACTTGGGACTGGATGAGAATATTATATCAATGCTAAATAAGTCTTCTGCTAACAATTTCAGGGCTACATGGTGATACTGAATGAATAGATCTCATATTTTTCTTCAGGCAAATATATGCTAGATTTCTAAGCAGCAAGATACCCCTGGCTTTAATAATGAGAACTTTTTGTGAATCACACACCAGCTTTTGTTACAAGTAGATTAAAATATGAAAAGAAAACAAAGTAGCATAGAACTGGTTCCACTGTATACATAATATTTCTGTGCTTATTTAGCTGTTCTTGCAGACACTATGGTTCTTACATCAAAGTTTATATCAGATTCAACTCTAAAGAAATCAAAGTTAAGAGTCATGTGACGTTTACTGCATCTCAAACAAAGGTTATTCTCATTTTCAGAAATATTTCTCTTTTATTCTGTCGGGGTTTTAAGTGAAAATACCAAAATCTGATCACACAAATCCACCATTCTTACCATTTTAAGGAATATGCATTTTCTTTAATTCAAGAATTTAAAGGCACACACAGGCATATCTAAAAACAAAAGGTAGTCAATGACAGATGTCATTGGAGAATTGGTCATTTACCAATATTTAATGTTTGCATCTCTTTTGTTTCTACTGACACATTTAAGGGTTGTTTGGAGAGAGTGAATAAATAGCAAAGTACAGAATTCATATCCAGTCCTACATGAAGAACTAAGCTTGAAATTGAGTCCTAAATTTACTCATACAATCATCTCCTGCATAAAAAAACCATTCCTGACTTTGTAAAATCTTCAGGCCAGGACTACCCCTTTGTTTTTCAGAATAACTTGTGCAATGGGATATTGACAATGGCCACACACCTTTAGGTTTTATTGCTTTTGACAGGTCAATTTGTAGTTGCAGCCAAACAAGAAAACCTTAACTACTGTCTATACAAACAGCAGTTTTAAATAAATCAAACAACACCTAATATTCTAAAATAGTTAGAGTCTCTATGGACAATTTTTTTTCATAAAGCATCCTTGTACTTTTGAAGAAAACAGAAAATACAGGTTTTATGATAAGAAAAAGATTTGGAGGCAAATTTTTGAAGTCTTTTAGAAATAAAGGGGAGAAGGTACCAAGGTAAAATGCAGTAAGAGTGTTAGAGATGCCGTGCAGTCTAATGCTAGTAAAAACAAGTTGGTGAAGGCACACCTGGAGTGGAAATTCACACTGAGAGAAAGAAAGGAGGCACAGGAAGGCAGGGAATTAAAAAAAAAACCAAACAAGTCAGCATTTCTAGAAAGCCAACGTGGTCCTTGTGGTATTTGTGACAGAACTGCAAGAGTCGTATTGTTATCATTATTTTAAAGAAAGATAAAGAGAACACTGTTTCCTGTCTGTGGCACTTTTCCCAAGAAACTACCATGGAGACATCTGCAAAATCCTTGGATTTCTCATTTTAATCAGGACCCAGTAGGAAATGAGGCTAATACACTTTTTCTGTGGCATTATGCTGCCACATCCATCCACAGAGCGCAAACATGTTTCACAACACATCAGAGTTCAGCTCACCTGACAGAAGGCAAATATGACAAGTTTCAAAAATAGCAGCACAGCTAAACTGCAATTTTCCCCTCTAACCAGCATGTCCTAATCTCTCAGCTTTGATCTCCTCTTCATCTGGGAAACCTGACACTAAACACCGCAGGCAAATTTGTTTCACCTAGCTGTAAGCGCTTCCTTTGGGACAAGGCATGAGCAAAACTGGGGTTTATCCTTCTCCCATGCCTAAGTTTAAACTTGTACTGCAGAAGGGCACCCATTCCACAGTCTGGAAGCTTTCAAAAGATAAATCCCACTGGAGATGACACAAAAAGCAACTAAACATTTGCAGTTCCAGCTAGCTTACAGTCATGAACGGCTATACCTGTCACCTGTACCTTCCTCTGGCTCACAGCTTAACTGTGGGAGAGTTTGGGCACCCTCTGATCACTGGGCACCGTTTCTGAGAGCTCTCTGGGGATGTTTCACTTGTAACACAGCAGCTTTCTAGACAGAGCAGGGGTGATAAAACAGGGACAACAACCCCCATAGCCCTAAAGCCACTTGTTACTCCAGGCAATAATTGCAGCCATGTTCCTGGGCATGCCCATCCCTCAAGGAAACACCAGCGCAAATAAAAAGCAGCTTCTCATAGGGACAAAATCTCAGTACTGTAACTCTCACCTTTATCAAATATACTAAATACAACTGAAATGAAACACTGGGCACTTCACACAGGTCTGCCTGTCAGATTCACAGACCCACTCCACTCTCAATCATCTGGGTGGTCTGCATGTTCAAAGACCTCAAAAAACACTTTTTTTCCCAGAGAACTCACATAATTTTATTTCTTTTCTATGAATTGGGAATGGTAGATCCTCAGAAGCCAAGCAGTACATAGACATTTTCCAAAACCTTCCTGAAATCCATGACTGTTTTGCAATCATCTCCTTGGAGGGCAAGCTAGAAGTCTATTCATAAAGTATGAAATTTGGTTAGTCCCCAGTGGAATCTCCACTTTGAGACAGAGACAAATATTTGACTAGCTAATGGCTAATTAAGGACTAACGTGCTAATTAGTGCTATAATGGATTTTTTAAACACTTACAGAAATAATTAGACCAGGTATCAAGATACAGCAAGCATAGACATGACTTATACATTGAGGATAAAATCTGAATCAACCCTTTCTTGAAGTTACCTACATTTAACAGCTTGGCATGACTGCCATCAATGGCTCTGCTTTTTCAGAAGTTACTTTTGAGTCATCTCTGAAACTGAGGCAGGTACTCTTTGGGTTCTAAGTAGTGCCATAGTGGTACATTTTAAATCCACCAGGCAGTGCCTTTATGTTTGATTACTTTAGCTTTTGATGTATCACAGCACTTCTGTAGGTCAGCTCTTCTCTAATCAAACAAAAAGGCAGAAATACATTACAGATAAACTGCTTTTGGACAGTGCATTCCAAACTATGGAATCAGACAACTCTGAAAATTAAAAACCTTGCATACATGAAATTAAGCAGAGTATGAAGTTTATGAGAGGATTTTCAGGGCTATACCATCTTTCAGTTCAAAGAGTTGGGGGCTCCTCTCTTTCTGGTATCCCTCTCCCACCACTTTGTGTTCTGGTCTGAAATCTCTGTGCCTGAGTGGCCATGCTGAGCTACATATTGTTTATTTATGCCCAGATTATCAAGAGCTCTAAATCAAACTGTTCCCTTCATTGTTTTTCTCTCAAATCATCTGCACAATTATGGTATTAATTCTTTGATATTTCCAGGTCACTGAGCAAAGCTGTAAAAATTCATTCTTGAAATCACATTAAAAGGACCTTACTGGAAACATCCTCTTTTGTAATGAACCCTAATGAATTAATCAGGTTTTAATTCTTTTGGTGATTAGGTGGTCATTTTGCATATTCTGACTTTTTCAAGTTTAATAAAACTCAGACCAAAGCTAAATGTCACTTTAGAAATTCAATTCAATGCCCTCTATTTTTTAATCTTTCTCAAAGTATTTGTTGCAGGACAAAGTATGAAACAGTATTTTGCTTGTTTGGGGCATCCAACAAAAAAATCTTTTATCCCTATGTTTCTGGTTCCATATTTGCAATCCCACCCTTTCCCTCAATGAGCAATGCAGGGCTGGCTACCACAAAATCTCCAGGGTTGTTCTGCTTCCACAGTGTGGAAAAATTGTCTCTGCTGATGCCTCCAGGCTTACTGCAAACCATCACTAGTGGCCTGGAGAGATCCTAATTCAGCTCCTCCAAAACTCTTCAATGCATCTCAATGAAAGCTACTGTTCCCAACACTTAATGTGCAGGTTTGTTTAACATTTTCTTTAAGTACTACACGAATGAAAAGTATGTTATATTCACAGAAGTACTCCCAAGACGCAAAATAGAAATAATTAGAGGAACAGCAATTGTTCCTCACCTAATAGTAAAAACACACTGCCAGGATTTTTCTTCAAAGTAATCCCAGGCTTTTACTGCACTGTGACAACCATAGATTTCTCCCTGTGTCGTTTGGTTTCTACTGTCAAATTATTATCATCACCCACTTCTGGTTTACATTCCTTCTTTTTACCTCGTGTGCTATTTTATAATAGATATAATAAATCCAAATGTGAATTTTATTTCTTCGAATTCTTATAACTTCCTCTATATTTATTTTACATCTATGTGTGTAGATATTTACTGATCATACCCATCTACCCAAACCCAGGGTATAATGAGTAAAATTTTACACTTCTAGGGTCCTTTACTGCTAAGCTTGTTTTTTCAGATGTGCATAAGCCTGCTTGTTGACTTGTATCCATGGAATTAACATGGAATTTAGAACAGAACCATGAAACAGCTTGAAAATATGACAGGGGAAAAATGTGTTTTTCTAGGTACCACTAAATTTAATGCTTTAAAATTAAATTAGAATATAAATTCACAGCTTTCAGCTTCCAATATATTTAGATGTACTTTAAAATATTAAGTCCAATTATGAGTAATTTGAGGCTAGATGGTCTCCTTGTTATTACTATGAAAGCTTTCTTTGTCTTCTAAAACCTGTGGTGACGAGGCAGAAAAAAGCAATTTTATGAGCTAGTAGCAGACACTTTTTCTGTTCTAATTAAAAGTCATAATTACATTTTTGATTAACCCGGAATGAACAATAAAACAGATTAGTTATCAGCTTGCTACATTTTGTGAAACAATATTGAAGCTTAGAAAATTTTAAGTTCTCTGACATTCTTAGCATAACTAGATAAAGCAAAAACATAAATACAATTTATATTTAACGATGTCCAATTTTGACATCTTATTTGAAAAATGAGCAGAATTACCAATTCAGACTAACTTCTATGGCTGCAGATTTTTGTTGGTTCATAAAGCATGTGTTTTGCTTGCATTATTTTAAATAACTTAATTGCACAGTAAGCTGTGGTTTTGGTTTTTCTTCAATAGCAAAAGTCAATATTTGAGTTTTTGAATGTGTAAAAGGAAATATCTTAGAAGGGTGATTTGATGCTTTTAAGGAGAGACAATATTGAATATTTTTTTAATTGACAGAAGGTGTCACACAAAGACTCAATGACCTGACATGAGTGAGGCCATGCAGGACACAAGTCACAAAGGCAGACTCCACTTCAATATGCTGCTGAACCATAATAAAATAAGCCACAGAGTGCTGCCACCTCCCCAAAATACAGATTCCCTAACTCCCCTCTCATCTGCAACCCCTTCCATAAAGAGAAACTGGAGTGTTTGGGGTGCCTGGGCCTGTAAATGGTTCCATTCTTCTCTAGGAATAATGGTTACCAATCACTTCTGATACACACAGCTCCTACCATGGCAAGGAATAACAGCCAGGTTATTTCCAAAGAATGCTAATGCTTCTCTGGGGGTAAAATTGCAATTCAACAGCAAATGGTAGAGCTGGTATTCCACAGCTGTGCGTAGGTGGAAACTTCAGACGTGAGTGAAAACTTCCCTCAAACAGCATAACTGGGTTTTAGCCACAAAAGCTATTTTAGAGTTAAAGGAAATATAGTAAATAACAGAAAAGAACCAAATATAAAAAGATCAGAATCTGAAGATGAGAAGGAAGTGTCTAAAGGCAGTGCTGGTTCAAGTTCCTGCAATACTCCCTTGGCCAACCATTGCCAGAACACTCACCACAGATTCCTCTGCAGCAGGAAACTATCCTGAGAAACTTCAACTGTGGAAAGGTGCTTAGAGCATTTTAATAACTAAAATCATGCCACACACTTGTAACTATATACATAAACAAACAGATAATCATAAATCATGCAAACTAAGATGGCCTTAACATATCAATTAAATTTCAGGAGCTGAATCAAGACTGAAATCTAATTCAAACTCATAGATCAGCATGATATCTGAAAAGAGCATCTCAAATTCCTGTCACTCTCAAAGAATATCAGAATTCTTTATCAAGAGAGATTGGGGGTGGGGAGGTTCATTTTTACAACGACCTTGTGGAGTGTTAGAGATTGAGCTGAGAAGTGTCAATAACTACTGAAAAGCAATGATCTATTGGGCAAAACTTATTTTAGTGTTGGGGAAACTTACAAGTCTCAATTGACAAAGTAAATCACATTTGTATAGAGGACATGAAAGGCTCAGGGTTCTTGAGGTTTGACTTTGACAAAACTGAGCTTAGAGAGACCATACCTGGGTGGATACTCTCACCACCTCTTTCCACTTCTAACATCTGACTAAAATCTGCATACAGCACGTTTTCATTTTGAGTATTGCAACAGGAAGAAAGGAAAAAGAGAATTTTCTCATTTTAAAAAGTTAAAAAAATGTACCAGACAAGTGTACACTTATCTCTATATGCTGAGAGATTCATATATTAATTTTTGAACAAATGTTTAGAGATTCATAAACATTGACATGAACAAGCAATTTTGCACATTGACTTAATTTGAAACTTGATTCTACTTGTGCATTGGGATTAAAAAAAAAAGATGAATAATAATCTATTATGAGTCTGTTAGTGTAAGTCTTAGTGTACTTGGGAGTTTAAAATAATAATTTTAAATTTGATCAAGCAAAGGCCAGATGCACCTCTAATTACTTTAGACATCTTGTAAAATTCTATTAATGTTGTCATAAAATATAAAGTATCTATATCTGGAATTCCTAGAGGACAATTAGCAGAAAATCTACATAAGGTTTAACAGGTTATAGAGAAATTATAAACTATTGAGATCACATATGATATTTATATGCTATAATTTTATATGCTATAATCTTGCTTTTAAAGGTGAGTTTTTAAAATTCAGTATGACAGAATGCTGTATTAGCGTTTTCCACATTTCTTATTTCTTCATTTAAATGCATCTAAAATAGTAGCTAATAGTATTTTTATTGGTATATGAGGTAGCAGTCTTGCACAACAGAAGAAGGAATGCATATACATGAACAAACAGCTTTTATTAACTACAGACTGATAATTACAGAGACAAGAAATAGGAAAGAGTCCTTCCTCTTCCCCCCATACATTTCCCACCTTTAAAAATGAAGAGGATACTCCAGATCTTCAATATTCCTTAGCAATTCACTGGGAAAACCAGTGAAATCAGCCAGGCCTTTTCAAGCAGGAGCTGTTCATACTGTCTCTAGCTCATTAGGGAAATTAGTAATAGTTTGTACAGTTGGCAAACAAATGAGGGTATTGTAAGTTTCAATTATGCAGAAATAGAATGAACATTTAGAAACACGGTGTTCAAATGAAAGAAAGTTTAAAAGTTTTGACATTTTTGCTTTACAAACATGGAGAATAAAGCTGAGGAACCAATATTCACAGTCATTTAAGTTTTATAATATGTGGAAAGCACAAGTATTGCTTCAATAAAATAAACAAAGGAATTTATCATCCAGAAAGTATGATTTTGATGCCTTTGTATTCTAGCAATACTACTAATGACAAAACTCTCAGAAAACAATTTTGTAAATTAAGGGTTCCTCACCTACCATTCCCTCAGCTCTCAATTACCTCCTTGTTCAATGTATTCATTTAAGGAAAACAGCAGTAGGTGGACCAAAATAAAATCAAGTGAATTAATTTTCCCTAAAGCCTGAATTCAGGTTGAACTCTTTTAGGTACAGTGGGTTATATATTTAGAGAATAAGTTTGCATTCTGCTTCCTTTCTGAAATGCTGTTTTATTACTGTTCTATTCACTGCTGTGCTCTCCTTATCATACTCAGGGAAATTTGGTATCTACCTTGTTTTATTTAAAAGCCACTTGAAAAGTACCCCAGTTTTATACACGTCTTATATGAGATGTTCAGAAGTGCTTTTTCTCTTAGGAGACTAGAAGTTTCTGCTTGAACTGTGCTCTGCAGTGGCCCCTGATGGTTAAATTGCTTGCTAATTCCTACTTTGCAGAGTTTCTCAGGTTCAGTTAATTTTCCCTGCTCTTCTTTTCACTTGTCTCTCTGCCAACACCTTCAAGTGAGCCAGAAGTTTTTAAAGCCATGTTTGGGGGTGAATTGAAAAAAAAAAACCACAATCAAACACAACTTCAAACATGAATGAGTAACATATGAAATGGAGATTTTAGAATTAAAATTATTATGGAAGGTTATGGACCAAAACAATACGAGAAATTCTGGTAAAAGGGAATGTTTTTAGTATTTTTCCATTTCATTTAAACAATTATCTTCTGTGAAAAATTAATAGTGTAAATTTAAGACAAATTTCAAGTCCACTTATATAGTTATTGACAACAGTGCTGTCATTCACAGACACAGAAATAATTGGATTAAAAGCTTAATTAAATTTAAAACATTGTTTACCTCTCACTGCACCTTCACACATTTGCCTTTCACAACTTCATTTACCACTTGAGACAAGACAAAACTAGCCTGTCATACTTGTTTCCACCATATCCTTCAAACCTTCCTGAAACTGGTGTTAGCAGCTGCCTTTTGCTTGCCATCGAGCATTTTCTGCGCTGGCACAACAGCAGTGCCCAAAAGAAAACAGTAAATAAGCCTCAAAGTCCAGCAGAGCATCATTAACTGCTGAATTCAAGGCTGCACTGAATCAGGACATAGGAAGAGAAAGTGCTGAGAAGACCAGAAGACTCAAGTATAAAAACACAGAATTGTTTGAGTTGAAAAGAACCTTGAAGATCATCAAGTCCAACCAATAACTTCATACTGCCAAGGCCACCACTAAGCCATATTCCCCTAAGCACTACATTTTTAAATACCAGCAGGTAAGTATTTAAAATACATGGAGAGCAGTAATTACTCAATTAAAAACTCTTTATTTAGTCTTCTTTTCCATTTAGGATCATGGCATAGTGGCTGCAAAATGGAAAAGCCAATGGAGCCCACTGCCTTGTGAACAGAGCCACCAAACATGGCTGGAAAGGTTATTCTAACATAAATGAGATATTTCTGGATTCAGTATTGCTGAAAACCTCCAAAAGATGGAAGAAAGATATTCCGGGCCCTTACACTTTTTTTCGAACAACAAGGATTTACTACAACAGCAGAGTCAGAGATCACAGACTCATGGAATGGCTTGGGCTGGAAGGGATCTCAGATTATCCAGCTCCAAACCCCCCTGCCATGGGCAGGGACACCTTCCATGAGAACAGGCTGCTCAGAGCACTCCCAGGAACGGGGCAGCCACAGCTTCTTTGGGCAACCTGTGCCAGTGTTTAATAACAAAACCATGTCTTCCCTATAGAAAATCTAGCAGCTTCTAGTTTAAAGCCAATAATGACTGGATCAATCATTAAAATATTAAAAATTTAAAAGCCAAACATTCTGTCTGACAGGAGCTTAAAAAGTTATAATAATGTGTCACACCACGACAAATAAAAACGCTTCATAGACTCGGTGTTTTTCAAGGAAGAATTCTAAATGAGAATCACACACTCGTTTATCTCTGCTCAACACTTCGCAGTGTGCAAGAAGGCTTCTCATGGGAGATATTTGCTGATATCATAGAAGGCTTTTCTGAAGATTTCCAGCATTCTTATGAGGATTCTAAAGTTCAGCAGTGCTTTACCAAAGTCAGTCTGTAAATTCCAAGGTTTCTGGGATAAATAAGGGCTTCTGAGGTCTGGAGAGCAGTGCAACTCATGGGAGAAACCAATAAAACTGACAGAATGCCTTATGATCTTTTTATTCCTTGCACAAATGTCTTGCCTTATTTGAGATAAGTCAGAATGGTAGCTGGCAGAACACAGGCTTAGCATAACTGCAAATTACATGTGAATAAAGTGAGGGCTAGGAGGGATGCAATGCATGGCAGCACAGTTCCTCATAAACAGAACCTCTTTAGCTCTGTAAAAGTTGCTGATTCCAAACTTCAATCCAAAAATATTAACAGAAGCTTTTGTCAGACGCACATAGTGAAAGGTATCACATCTCATCTGAGAAAAGAAGAAGGGAAAAATCCTTCTCCCCCCAGCAGTCCCTCAACTTCTGGGCTTCCAAGAGAATGCACATTTCACTGAACAAATTCAAGATGTCCTTTAGAATTTCTCACCTCAATTTAAAAAAAAAAATCCTTAACTTTTAAATTTTTTTTAACATACAAAACCTATTATCTTAACACCACACAAGACTTCACTAAAGCCCAGTGTGCTCTGTAACCTGGTGGCACCATTTAAATGAGAAGTTGGATGTAGGATGTCCAGTAAAAGGTGAGTTCTTGGTCCAGTTATTGAATATAAAATTCTGGCATTCTCCAAGGAACCCCTAACAGTACAACAGAGATCACTGACATCTTTCTGTTGGCTTCCATAAAACACATGGAATATGGCAGCAATTCACCAACTGAAGCTTATATAGCTCCCAATACCACAAGTAAGTCTAACATTCACCCTGTGAATCCAAAACACTGCATTTAGCCTCAGAATAGGTAATATTGCTGAAAAACAAAATACCACACACATCAACAAAGCAAAACAACAGCCCTAAGTTGTTGCATATCTACAGTGGGTAAGTATTAGGAAAGCCTATGTATTTGTTTTGCTTATGTAGGATTTCTTATTTGGTAATGTCACAACACCTTTTTCAAAATGAATTATGCTAGAATTGGGGAAAAAATTCTGAAAAATTATTTTTGATTCTAGCTGACACTTGCATAGCCTGAAATGTGAATTCACAAGAGTTAATCTTTTAAGGAACAGCGTGCTTCAGATGAAGGCTGTGACAAATATGAAACAACTTCATGGAGTTTACTCAAATGCAATACTAGACTCCAAAATGAGTTTGATCTTTCCATACCAAGATCAAATTGAAATCAGGTCTGTATCATACAGTTCTGCTGGTGCAGTGATATTAACAGATTAAAAAAAAAAACCCTAAAAAAATCACAATCTAAAGGATATACTAGTATGTTTTCCTCTGAATTTCCAAAGATCATAAAGAAACAGTTTTCACAGACTGCAATGAACTCCTGAAAGCAAACAAGAGAAGCAGTATAGGGCTACAGCTGGTGCACATTACTTCTCTAAAACTGCTCTGAGGGGTAGCATGATGGTAGCTATCTAGTAAATATTTTATTCAGTGTCATAATTCAAGCTAAATAAAGTGGAAGTCACCTACTACTGTTAAATACAGTCACCTCTGCAATTTCTTGGCAGTAAGAAGAGCAGATGCACTTTTGTCACACCCAAATTAGTGTTTGCTCTGGATTTACAGAGCTTGCAGCTTACTTGCCTATCAAAATAGTGACAGCATTATTCTGGGCATGGGGAAAATTTGAATTTGATCTGGCCACAGGCCAAATCATATGATGTTCATGCTGAAACACAGTTAATGAGTGGCCAGAAGAAGTGGCCAGTAATTGGCAGCTCAGCTTCTGTTGTAATGCATGCTCATTAGGGAGACAGACCGACTACTTGGATTCTTCATTTATTCAGTTTTCGACCCATAATTTAAATATTCTGAACTGTTCTGTTTTAAAATACAGGACAAAAAGACTGTATGATCTCACGTATGGAGGTGGCAGTTCCCAAAATATTTACACGTGAAGCAGCCAGTTAATACCCTTTGCCATGCTTTCCATCATGGGAATTGTATCTGACACTAAATAAACAACAGTGATAAATAGTGACGGGGAGGTACCTGTTCCAGAGAATGTGGGAGCTCAAGCAAGTTCTGTCTACTCCCTAAAATATGCCTGGGAATTTCTTTTTGTTCAAAAAAGGGTGTTGGGAGCAGCATGCTCCCTAGGGTACAGCTGTTGGGCATTATTTGTGCTCAGAGAACAAGGAAATGCAACTCGAGGCAGACATGTGCTGGTGTTTACAACAAGCCAGATGCAGTCACACCCTTTACCAGCCAAGAAAATTACTGAATCTAACGGGCAGTTTGACAGGAACCTGTATCAGCTGGCATTTGGAAAATAAAATTCAGTCAAAAAGCAAGCGGATAATGAAGAAAGATGTCATCCACTCAACAGATAACAAAACCAGACCATTTGAAAAGTGGGAGACAGGCCTCTTCTTGCTTTTAGACAAAACAGAAAATCTAACCCCACAGCTGATGGTGGTGCTGAGAAGAATGACAGCAATTTCTGTAACACAGTTCTGTGCCAGGACCGATTAAGTGCTGAAAATTGATTTGGAATCAGCTGGTAGGAAAGCAAAGTATGCAAGTTCCATGATCCAAAATTAAATAGCTGAAACAGAGTAATTCAATTAAATTCTCTAAAACTTTCAGTGATAAATCACACACATACATCACTTGCATAGATTACTTGCCTGTGTGGGCCCATCAATAAATGTTCTGTTGAGGAGTCCTTCCCACAGCTTCTATCCAAAAACGTCCCCAAAAGCATTCCTGAGACTGCTTTGGACAAGCTGCTCTCCTAAAAATTGTTTACACATGAGCTAAAGTCTAGAAGTGACCCCTGTCAGCAAACACAGAGTGAGTTTAGAGCCCAAACGTATGCCAGGCTGCTCCATCAGCACCATACATGCTGCATTTCATTGCTCACAGCCTGAACTTCACCATGGTGTGAAATGTAGCTCAAAGAGCTGCAGATGGACTGGACTCAAATGTCTGAATTTCTGATGCTTACCATGAGCTGCTCAGATCTGTGGCTGCCATCCAACAGGTTTAGCCAAGCGCAAAGCATGAAAAATTGCATCAAGAGACTGTTTCTGTAGTCACTTCAGCGGAGCCACTTGAATGCCATGTTCATCACTACAGTAAAAAAACCAAAACATCAGATAGGCCTGGGATCTGTTCTGTTGAGCTACCCAGCAGCTGTGACCACACCACAGCCCAGCAGGAACATCAGGAGACAGAGAGACTGAAGAACACCACACAAGACACGTAGTTCTGACATCCTCCCCCCACATCTTCAGATTTTTGAAATCTTGGTCAAACGGCTCATGTCAATGTGCTGAAATCCAAGCTCTCTGAAAGCTTGTTATTCCAATTCAGCCAGAGGAGGGGGAATGGCAGTCACCCCCAAACACACACTGGTGGTACAGTGTGACTTGTGCAAGCCAAACCAGCCCATGTCAGTCACCTGCTCGTGAGGCACAGCGTGAGTGATCAGACATACATGATCTGTATGGGAGTACTCGTTGTTGTTTTTAATAAACAGCCCCAAGAATTATCAGTACTGATTTAAACAGGCATATACCAACCCAGCCCTTCTTCAGTGACACCCTCTGATCTCACTCTGTGAATAAACCCCACAGCTGCTCTTGGAGGAGCTCTTTTTTCCTGTACTGCTGTTTAGAGGGGCTGCACAATCCCTCTGGGAAGGCATCTTTCTTTGCAAGGATAAGCTGAAGCAGCACCACAAATCTTCAAGGATAGCTGCGGCACTTAGGAAGTTTGCCCTGGCTCTTTGAAATTGAACAAAGTGAATAGTTGATTCAAAGCAAAACAAACATGTCACTGAGTATATAACAGGTAAAAAAACCTAACACAATAATTGCAGTATTATATATAACATTAAAAATTGCAATGGGAGAATGACAACAAGAGACGTGAAATAACATCTGCGGTTAAAATGAAACCACAATAACAAAGGACAAACACCTGCCATGATTTTGCACCTATTTACCTAAAAGAGTAGCTGGATGTGTTTTTCTTACCAGTAGACCTATTAGTTACAAATACTGATGCAATACAGAAAAATCTCCCAGTGAAACATTTTGGGCACAGATCTACCTGTGCAGACCAGCTGGCTTTTCAGGCTAACATTAGTCACAAACATAGCTTTTGCTTTTGTGCAACTAAACTTCTTAGCCCTTGCCTGGGGACACAGAACTCAGAATATTAGGTTTCAATTACTTACTTTTAGTAATTTTTTTTCAAAAATCCAATGATGCTTGCATCATCAGAAACAGAATAAAAAACTCATTGATGGCACTCATAATATGTCTTTTTCTAAGAAGGAAAAAGGATTAAAACATTTATCATTGACCTTTTATATTAAAAGGGACACTGACAAATAGAAATTACTTTCACCTTTACTTACCACTGGTCTGTGCTCTGTGGCAGAAATATAAATAACTAAAAAATCAAAGTGCTTCAGATATTTACACACTAAATGTACATGTGTATGCTTACACACCTCCCCTAATTTGATCTGTACACTATATTAAACATCACACTTTCAGATGCAGAACTGTCAGGCCAAAGGAACAGTGGCCTTTTTTGCTATATGAATGCTTTACTACAAACACAAGTGCTGGCTTCTCCCCATTTTCCCATCACTATCCTGTTACCCACTCCTGCAAATGCCCACAGACAAGGAGATAATGAGCACACACAATTAAACAAAATGATGGTATCAGGGCCCTTATGTTCTTTCTTTCATTATTAAAGCTTATTTTGTAATGATTGTCATCAATTATTTTTCAGATTTTGAAGCACAGTCACAAAATAAGAAAATGTTTCCCAAAAGTTACACAGCATGCACTTTTTTTTTTAAATTCATAGCTGATGATCTAGGCTTTATATATAGAAATTATATGGAAATGTGGTTTGCTTTGAAAGATGATTTTGCATGTACATCTAGAGCAATTCCTTGTATAAATGAATATATTTATATTTGCATTAACATTTCTCACTTATTGAGTGTTTCTATAGTCTCAGCCTGTGGTTATTTTGCTAAGGGCCAGGTATGCAAAAATTACCATATTATAAACTTCCTTCCCATAAAAAAGCTTCTCTGTTTTAAAATTATGTTATTGTGATATTTAGCTGTTATTTCCCCATGAACTTCAAATATATTTCAGCCTAACAAATTGAAATCCCTTTAGTAAACACTCCTTGCTGCTGGTCCATACCTTCCTACAAATTTTATACACATTTAAGAACCTGGTCCTTTGTTGCACCTTGGTAACTCTTTCCTGAAAATACACCTAAATCATACAAAACCAGTATTAATTTAGGAGGTCTTGGCACATTATTTCGGGAATTTTCAGCCTGGATTTCTGTTACATGCTCAATTGCATTCAAAAGTCAGGGTCCATGTCAGCTGAAGTTCAGGTTATAAATGTAGTGAATGAAACTGTGCTGACTGTGGATAGGAATGATTGTGAATAATCTCAAATTCATACAGAACACCATAAGTCACTGCCACCTTTTATTCATGTGAGCATGTACACATTTATTTGTTTATGGAAAACAGTTCTTAAAAATAAATTCTCATAATGTTGCAGCATATGCTACACAGGCAGATTGTCCCTTTGTGTATAAAACTACATTTTCAAGACATCTTTAATCTAAAAAACCTTCTTCTCTATCACCTGTAGAGAGTTTTTAATTTAAAAAGTTGAGTTACTAGAAAAAATTAATCTGAGTTAAGAAGATGTACCTATTTAAGAAACTTGGGAACAAGAGCTTTCATAATTTTCTTAAAAATAGGCATAAATTGATAGTGTGTTCTAATTATGAGCACACTCGAGAATAGTTAAGCTAATGAGCATTTCCCCAAACTGTTACAAATACTAACAATAATTGACTAATAAGTATTCACTGGAATAATTAATTACAGTAAATTTCAGAATAATCTTGAAAAGATTGTAGGGGTTTTAAAAAACAATATAGGTGCACCCTTTTGTAGCAGCACCAAAACCAGTATTGAAATCCCATTAATTTAGCAGACATTATATTTTTTGGAAAAAAAAAACAGGAATATACAAGAGCATGCATTATACTTATCATACATGCAGCTTTTATTTTACTATCCCCTCAGTAAATTTTGTATTTTGCCCATTGCAAAGCGAATACTCAGCAGCCACAGAGCAGTTTTACTGAAAAGCATCTGAAGTTACCCAAGGTCACTCTCAGGAGGATGTATTACTCAGTGCCTGCAAATAAGATTTCCACTTAATGTTTCTCTGCATGAATTTGATCCTAAGAACTTTAGTCACGATTCAGCGAAACCTCTAAAGAACAGGCATTATCCCCCTGCTCTTGATGGGGGCTGAGAGGTTACTGGACCCCTTTGAGTAAACCTGGTTCTTTCTTTCAGCCTGAGAGGTGAGGTAATCTTGGAGGAACTGCCTCAAATACGAGGACATGAAAAATAAGCTGGATGACTACTCATGCTGTCAAAAATACCACTGGGAACAGAAACTTTGTTGAGCTAGATCCAGCAAGATGGAGGAGCAACCAGCATAACATTTATTATTTCAATGTTATTTAAAAAAAAATAATCAGCTTTCATTGCCTTTTAGCTTCTGGACCTGGACCTCTTACTTGCACTGGCAACACTCTCAGGTTTTTTCTTCTGCAACCACAGGAGTCAGAAGTTCTCATTCAAGAGCATTAACTGAATCTCTTGGGTAACAATTTGAAAGTCCAGAACTCAAGAGAAATTCTTGATGTCACAAGATCCATCCTAACAAAAATTAGAAGAGTTATAAATAGATATTTACTGAGGGTCATATCAGCATTCAGCCCTAATCAAACGGTATCAGATATTCAAATGCAGCACAAATCCACTTAAAGAATGTTTCTTTAATCAATGGATTGACAAGGCCCCAAGGAAGCTGCAAGAGGCAATCAGCATATGCTGGCAGGGAACTGGAAATGTAATTACAATCTAGAGAAAGGAAAATTTCACTGTGCCCTTCAAAGCGATGCAAACTCTTGTCATTTGCATGATGCCCCTCCTACCAAAGAAAGAGACAGATCCCTCTTCCCCATATATTTTCATGTTAGCCATTTAGCACACCCACAAACTTGTAAAATCGGGAAAGAAAGGAAAATGAGCTTTGAACAAAGATGTGCTTGACTTGGAGTCCAATTTCTGAGTCCACAACCCATCTCCCGCAGTACATGGGAATTTCTGCCACAAAACCCAACACACAGTAAAGCCCTGCTTAATTGTGCCTCAGCTTCCAATGATACAACATTAAAAAGAAGATAAAGCTTGTTCATGCTGATGAAATTCCAGTAACTCAGGTCCTCTGTATTCAAATTTAATTTTTCTCTTTTTATTCCTGATTATTGTATGGCTCATTAAAGGAATAAACCCCAGTATGACATGAAAAATCACTTTAGACTGATAAAACAAAATAAAACTCTATTCAGCAGCAGAAGTAGCTTAGCTTGACTCTAAGAGAGAAGCAGAACAATAATTACTTTTATTTATTACAGAATGTATTTTACGATTTTAATGTTTTCAAAAATTACATTTCTGAAGAAGAGGTATTCTTTCCTACTGAGGGGAAATGACCTTTTTATTTATTTAGAATTTTTTCTGCATACATACATTGCATAAATTTTAGGGCAACTAAAGTTTCAATTTACTTCATGTTCCACCTTTAAGTCTAGTTAAAATAACCTGCAAACTGAAAATAGTTCAAGAGTAAACCAGCAAACAAAGCAAGCAGAGACAAGGGAGGAGGAAAAATACTTTCTACCAAGTTGCTTACATGACTTCATCTATATTTCTGAAGTTATCTAGGCAGATTTATCATTACATCTTTTACTGAAAAGCCACTGAAAAACTCAGCATCAAAACCACTGACATTTAACTTTCAGGAAATAATTGAGGAAAAAACATCACATACTCATTGTTCAGAGAGCACTTTAACAGCAAAATATTTTATGCCAAAACTGTCTGGTTCAATAAAGCCACAGAATCTGGCCTAAACTCAGAGTAGTCTGGGTTGCAAGCTTGGGGTTTATTTTCTTTCATAAAAACTTATAAAATAAGAACCCCTCCCCACATACACACACACTTTAATAGCAACAAGCAGATTTTGGAACTTGGTTCCACATTTGTTTCCAGGGAAACTGCACAGACTTGGAGAGATTCACATGCAAATTATTTCCTAATCTGCTCTGTCATAAAAACACAATCTAGCACTCAACTAGCAATATGCATTAAAATGCGAAGCCCAGGATTATCAGCAAGCTCAGTCTTAATTTCGACTCTATTTGGTTCTTACATTCACAGTTTATATCTCTGCTATGAAACTGCTGCTAAACCACTCTCTGATTTGGTGGAAAAAAGTCTTCTAGCTACACTCTATAATGAAGACAGCAAGGACCAAGACTTCTGAGCACAGAAATGTTGTCCTGCCTTCTGAGCCAGCCTGGCAGGGCATCCAGCCCTGGTGTCCCTGCACTGTATAACCAGCCCTCCTGGGCCCGGGGCTAGCACAGCTCACTCAATTGGGATCTGAACCTGCTGCTGCAAAGGTCACCACTCTATTAGCCTCAACACCTGGGTTTGCTCCAATGAAAACACACACTGGCAAAGTGCACAGTGCTGTGAGCATCAGAAATTAAAGTTCTACAAGCCCAACATCAGCAGTGCTATTTAGGACCCTCCACTGAAGGAGAGCTGGCCTTCACTCAGACCTGTGAGTGCATGTTCAGTCATTCCCACACTGCCCCAAATTAGTTAATCCATGTATTTCCAACACCAATGGAGCTGCACAGCCAGAGCCTGCAGCTGCTGGCAGAGGCCAGGAACACCTCAAAGTTTCTTGCAGCTCTGTTGGGTCCCAGCTGCAGCAGCCTTGACTCTGTCTCATGCCCAAGCATGGCAAGATCCACAACTGTGTGCCCTACCAAAGGCAGCAGAAGTATATATATCTTCAGAAAATGTGATATTTACATTAGAGAGTGATAAAGGAAGCTTATTTCCTGTCACAAAAACATTACAGAAACCTGTCTGCTCCCAGCTCCTTCCGCCCACTTGAGAGAGGATGCGTTACCAGCCTGGACCCCTGGGTAAGTGATACCCCAACTCTGCTTTGATAGAAACTCATCAGAACCTGACAACGTGCACTTAAGCATTTGATTACATCACCCATTGGTCATTAAGGAAACCACAGTTGCATCTTCCTGTTACAGCCTATTTGATTAAGTTATATGATACATCCTCCAGCATTATTCATGCCCCTGTGCACCAGCAGCTAATTTCCTTTGCTGCATGTCATCCGGTTTTTATTAATGTCTCCTCCAAAATGAACCTCTACAGTTATATTTTTTCTCTTCTCATACCTCAGTCTAGCTCTCACAGACATATTTTAATTAATTTACCTGAAGAATATGCAATTACTTAGGTATATTAATAAATTTTATTGCATGCCTTCTTATTAGTAGTTTTAGTCTGGGTTTAACTGCTGGTTTTCCTTTTTGGGGGTGTTATTTGATTCAAAAGTACTTATTCTGAGCAAATTAAGCTTCGAACCATAAATGACTGATGCAACTTTTACAAGATGCTAATTTGCATGACTACAACTGCTGCTACTAGAACAGGAAAGATTAGCCAACAGTTTAGAGCACTGGCTAAATGTGGATTTTGTCTTTGTGATGTGCACAGGCTGTGGAAAAATATAACCAGTGCAGTGCCTTCACTGTAACTCCAATAGTTTAAAAACAGAGAACACATGCAAGGATGGAAAGCTGGCATTCCCAACTAAATGAATCTAGTTATCATGTATTTAGATGCACCTGAAAACGCTCAAAAAGTTTAAACTGCATCTTCTAGAGCCAGAATAGCAGCATGGCACTAAAAAATAGATAGCTCAAAGCACAGTATTTACTTTTCTTGCAGTTTAATCCAACTCCTGCTACAGATGTGCTGGAGCAAGGATCCCTCCCCAGGAGGTAATGGAGGCAGGAGCATGTTCCTGGTAAAGCCTGGACCCTGCAGGTTGAGTCATGCCTGATTAGCACTTGAGAAGCTGAGTGAGAGAGAGTTTTGCTCTGGAGGTGGCAGGATTATCTTGTGCCTCTCTGCTTGCAGTGTGTGCTAACCCATGCACAGAACCACTGAGGGGTTTATAAATATGCAGGGAGAGCAACAGGTAATTTTTTCCATACTTGCCCCAACGTACATGGTATTAAAAGTGCCTGCAAACTTAATGTTCTATCTGTTTGTGAGCAATTCTCCTAAACTTTGTCTCTTTTAAGTTTAGATTTGGAGAAGGCTCCCTCCACTAAACTCAATCTGATTTCCAGATCTTTTCTTTCCACAAAAATGGCAGAGATGAGCTGTCAGGAAACACAGAATATATGGTAAAAAATTCAAAAACTTCACAGAGAAGCTGGTGCATGATGTGCATTATGGTAGAAGTGAAGAGAAAAACCAAGGAGAACTCAGAAGGTTCTTGAAAAGGAACTTAATAAAAGATAAAAAATGCTTTGAAGTGATTTAAGTATTTCAGGATTATTTAAACATCGTCCTGGATGTGAGCAAGGCTCAATTTAGTCTTCCTTCCATAAATATGCACTTGCCTTTCTAACAGAGATCTTCTTAATCCCTTTTCTATCCTGTTATTTTGGCTAATTCCAAGTGTATCAAATACACATACAAATTCTATTCCTACTTGCCAGTGAAGTTATCTTTAACATATGCTACAATAATAAATGCCAGAGGGCAAAACAGCCTTATTAAATTTCTATTATTGATTATATACTGTTTTGTAATGAATTTCACTAAATCCTGCACTACTGTGCTGTTTAAGACCACTAAAAAAGTACAGAATTTAAAAAGTAATTTGTATAACAACAATGAAGAATTACTCTGACAGAACTGAGAGAATTCAGCCTTCAGTGATGAGCACAGTCTGAATCTACGTCCTCTCATTAGTGTTGAATTAATTAGGCTTTATTTATTCATATGACATTAATGATTATATAGAGCCTATAATTATCAAAGTTTCAGAAATTCTTGGTGTACTCTGACAGTGGGAGGAGTTCAGTAGCCCTGTAAGAGATAATAACCCAAAGTTTGCATTCTCACTTTAAGATACTATTGTAATTTTAATTTTAATCCTGAACTTTTAAGACTCATAAAAGCTTCAGCCTAATTTTTCCCCCTACAGTCACAGAACATTTCAGTTTTGAAGTACAAAAAGCACATCCATAATTAAAGGCTTCCATAAGAATTATGCTGCATGATTCATTTTGTTCAAAACCAACAGCAGATATTATGAGGATACCATTTATTATATGATTACTATTATTGAATTCATGGTATTTAATCTTCACACATTTAATATTCTACCTTTTTTTTAGCTTATTTCTAAAGAAATATTGCTTGCATATTATGAAGAAAAAGGAAGAAATGGAGGAGGAATAAGATTAATAGTTTTTGGGAATGTGTGCGCTATTATTTTGATTTGTGAATGCATATGAATTAAAAAAAAAAATTCTGGTACATTAGTCTGTTGGGTATACATGCAGTAGATTTTATCCTAAAAAGGAAATTAAAAATAAAATTTGAGAGTTAGATAAGCTTTCAGAAAGGCTTAATTCAGAAAATGTTTGTGAATTACATTTGACACAACATAAAATACCCTTGCAAGACATTTAAATGCCAGCAAATTACTGAAAGGAATATTACTATTTAAGTATTACTGTTTAAACACAAGAGAGAAAAGCAAAACAGCTTTGTGCATTTACACCTCAGCACAGAACACCTGAATATTTTCCTCATTTGCACTGAAAGATGCTCAAAACCTGCAAGGCTCTGTTTGGTAGGGGAAATGTATTTCAGGAAGGGACTCATGGAAGAGCCCAGCACTAAAACCAAGGGACCAGCAGTGCTCCTGTCTCAATAAAACTTGAACTTCTCAATAAAATCCCAGTGCCAATCACCCCAGGCAGCAATCAGCAGCAGGCATTTAATTACATCAGGCACGAGACAGCAGCACCTCGCCATGCAGAGGCTCCAGGGAGGGGCAGGAGGGCAATTCCCAGCCATGGAAAAGCCCTTTCTGCTCTTGCTTCCTGGGCGTTTCTTGTTTCTTTGGGGTTTGTTTGTTTGGTTTCATTTTCAGTTTGGTTAGGTTTGGGGTGTTTTTTAGTAATTGGAAGAAGTGAAATGCAGAATGGATGTTATTATCTGTACAGAATTCAAACACAAAGCAGAACTACCAACTATTACAATAATCTGTCCTCAAATACCAATAAAAACTTTAAAAATACCAACCTATAACCCCTCCTTGTTCCTCTGGCAAGTGCTGCACACAAAAAGGAGCAGGTGAATGGAACAACCAATTTAATTATTCCCATAAACCTCTGGGTCATGTTACATATTCTCAGAGTTACCTATCACTACATTACCATTAATCAGCAAGGTTATACACACACAGAATTCTGATAACATTCCTTAATGTCTTTTCGTAATGAAACAAAAATTATATGAAAATAAAACAATTCTTTTTCACTGCTTTGTCCTGATTCAGAGGAATAAGAGATGATATTTTGAAGCATTTTTCAAATAAACACTTTATCAATTAATTGCCATCTAATAATTTAAATATTTCAAGTAGCTTGACTTCTGTTTGATTGGCTTACATTCAAAAATAAGACTGTAAAAAAATACACTTTTATCAAACAGTAAGTAAAGGATTTTCACTTAGAGCATTAAATATAGTGTTGACTACTCAAAAATTTGAAAGCTGAGGAAAACATTAAAATTTATCTTTAGATGGACATGTTTTCAGAGAATTGGAAGCTTTCTGAGAAAAAGATTCTCAGAGTCCTAGCGAGCTTAGAGCAAAACAAAACAGCATAAGGAGTGACCTGTACAAGTGTGTCTTTAGTGGAGAGGAACAGGAAAGAAGCAGCAGTGTACAGAAGGAACTGTTTGATAAGATTTATGCAGAAAGCTATGGATTTGTTTCTCAAAGTAATAATGAAATTGAAAAGTCTCCACTCAAGGTAGTCTGCCTGAGTTCCTGTTAGAATAATTAATTCAATACTGTGGGGATGGAATTGTTATTGATGTGTTGAAGCACCAGGAGACTTGGGCAGGCACTCTTTAATTATTTATAATCTAAGCAAATAAATATAATTAAGCAATATGTATCTTTATGAAATTCAAATTGAATCTCGGAGGTATAGAAGATCACCTTTGCTTACAAACCAATGACTTAGATAAACTTTCAAAGATCTACTAATGTGTTGAAGCCAAAATGTCTTTAGTTGTAGGAACCTGGTGGGCAATGGTATGACAATGTTTTGATCAGCATAAAATCCCAATTTTGTCAAGAGAAAAATCAGGCAAGTTCTGTGACAAAGATGACAGAGACAATAAAGGAGAGACATGAGAAAGTTAAAAACCTGGAGCTTGCACCGTACATACAAAATACATGCAATTTCCTCTTCTCAAAGCTTTTGGGCATATTTTAGCACCCAGTGAAGAGCCAACTTCACCCAGATTAAAGTGTTTTATGCAAATGCATTTATCACTGCAGAGAGGCAGAAATGGTTCCAAGCTGAAAAAGGATGGCTGTCAATACATCATGAAAAGAAATAGCCTAGTGAATATACACAGAAATACATGCATGGCCAGGCAATTTCCATCTTTTTTCCAGAATGAAATATAAACTTTCACTATCCTGAATCTGCTTCTGCAAAGGATGGAAGATTGACTTCAGGATATTTTTTTTTCCCCCATTTGTTTAATGGTTTTGGCTTTCTTAATCTGTTCATATATGCATTCTCCTTTGAGTATTCTCAAGAAGACAATTTTTTTTTTCTAAATTACAACTGAAGTTCTTGCATTATATTCTGACTCCAGGACATGAAACTTTCTAAAGGTGATTAAGTATTGTGAGATCTAAGATGAGTTACCAAAATATTGCAAATCTTGAAGGTTTCTTCAGACACAGTTAGCTAAACAGCTAGGAAGAGTAAAGCAGAAAGTAAAAGAAAAAAGTAAATCCTTAACTCTAGATGCCAACAAACAGCCTACCAAG
This sequence comes from Dicaeum eximium, assembly GCA_013396995.1. Taxonomy (NCBI): domain Eukaryota; kingdom Metazoa; phylum Chordata; class Aves; order Passeriformes; family Dicaeidae; genus Dicaeum; species Dicaeum eximium. The sequence continues at coordinate 496,381 of VWZP01008545.1, forward strand.
ATTAAAACAAAGCTCTCCTTCAGCTTCTGGAGAATTAGAGTCCAGATTCTATTGAGGCAATGGAAAGCGATTTAAAACACAATACATAAATACATACTTTTTCATCTTTCTAACCATGTCCATTCTGCTGTAAGCTGACTTTTCATGTATCATCACTGACAGAGGAATTAAAGAAAGGGCCTGTTTAGACAGTTGCAACGGTGGTAATGTCTATCCTCTCAAGCCAAAGCAATAGGATAACAACTACACACTGAAATGTACCTTTCCAAACTGTTTTGGGATGAGCTGAAGAAAAATGAACAGTATGAAGACCAAACTGGAGAGGGCATTATGGGGGAAAAAATTACTCTCAAGAGTATCCAATCCATACTCCATTTTAAAGTTTTGGCAGCCTAGTGGGTGACATTTCATTTTAAAGCCTTTTAGCCTCACCAGGAAGAAGGAAAACTTTACATTTCTCTTAGATAATGCATTCTTCGTTATAAAAACACTGTATTGCATCATTGATTTGCAGGGCTGGATCTTCAGATCCAGCTCAGAACTAAAAATTAAGGCCCATCTGTGCTGATCCTGTGGTTCCATACTGTTTAGTGCTACAGTACAGGGACATTTCTTAGCTCCTGTCCTTGGGAAGCCACATGCAAGTGTGAGCACAGCACATGGTCACAGTGAAATTCTTTTACCTCTATTACTTTTGAGGGCCATTTTGTGTGATAAAAAGGTTAAACAGCAGTTGTGAGCCATTATTGTGTCTTTCTTTTTCTTTCCTTATACAAGAAACAGTAAAAATGCATCACCAGTCTGTCCCTTCTGAGCTTCTCCTTTTCCATTTCTATCTTATTTTCTGTGCTTTATCTTGAGATAGCTCCTGATGAAGTTTTTTAAACTTTGGAAGACGACGCAGCAACACCACAACTGGGCAAGCCCAGCATCCTCAGACCCCGCAGCCAAAGCAGAGGAGCTGTCAGCTGCACTGCCTTGCTCAGATGTCACATCAGCTCTCCTCTGGGGCACGTGCTCCAGCAGCAGTGCCTTGGTGCCTCTGTACCTGGCAAAACCTTTTAAAAAGATTCTCTTTGATGTGTAACCACAGGAGGGCACGGGTCCCAAGTTCAGCTAAGCATGTTGTGAACATTAGCAGGTTCAGCTCCACAAGGCAAAGACAAGTGACAGCCTGTAAGTCAAGATATCATTTTGGAAGAGTTGCTGCAAGAAAAATACTGAGATGAACAAAGAGCGGGTGTTGTGGATTTTTCAAGTGAATATTGGAGCTCCCAAAAAGCACCACTACCCAAAACTTTGATTATTGTAGGAAAGGTGTTAAGATGTGCTTTACAGTGCCACTTCACCTGTTCCGGACACAAAGGAAAAATCAGAGGGAGGGGAGCATTTAATTTTCCTTAGTAACAATAAACAACATTGAACAGCATCTTCTACTCACAGAACGCAGTCTGCACTTTCAGTATGGAATAAAATCCTCCACACTCTTAGCACTCCACCTTCCTCAGCCTTGGTACAAAACAACTCCTATCCCACTCAGGAGGGTAAGAGTGTCCTCCAGACCCAGCTCCCTGGGGAACACAGGTCACCCAGGGTGAGCAAATTGGTTTAAGCTGTGGTTGCCAGTTAAGCCTAAATTAATCCTCTCCATGGATCAGCATCTTGCAAATAAATGAATGGGCATGCTACCTGGGAGACAGTATAGCCTTTTTTCTACCTCATTAAAGAATTCCTCCCTTAAGCAAGATATTAGTCATTCTGGAATGTGTGGGTCCTTCACTTTCAAATTTTCAAAGGGAGTTTTGAACTCAGTCTATGAGGGATTAATACATGGTTTGAAGTCCAACCAGGGCTTCTTAAATCTGTGGTAAGAACAGCAGCACAGAGCAATCACTGTTACTTTTGATTTAAATGCCTCATTTACTCCTTCCACATGAAAAGCTATTAAATAAAATTATGCTTAACGACTTAAGACTGAAGGAATTCTCCTTTTGCTCAGAGATAGTCTGTTGTTGTACACTATCCCCAGAGCAACCATCCTCTACAACTGAATCTCTGTCAGCACAGTCAATGTATCAGGAAATACACAAAATGAAATAAAAACACACTATCACAAACTTTAAAAAAAATTTTAAAATTAGCAGTTTCCACTGCTCTAAAATAAAAAAAGAAATGAGATCAGTATAAAGTCATTGCACATGAACTGTGGGTGAAGTAAAATTTGAAATCTTATTCCTTTGGCTTTAATTGCTGGTAGAAATGTGTATTTAAAATGTAGGGAGAATAAAGAACAACCATATTATTATGATGTGGAAATAGGCTAATAGGTGTACTGCAATGAAAACTTCTATGTTATTCAAATCTCTACTTTTTACACATACATCACTGTACCACTTTACACAGCTCATGCTCCACAGAACCAACAGGATGTTTTTCACACACATTACACATACAAAGTACTGATTGCCATTACCCTAAAAGTGCCCTGGACATGGAGATCAAAAGCAAGGGGAGCCACCTGCTCCTCACTTGTCCTTCTCAGGGGCATTTGCTCAGTCCCTTCTTGATCCCCACAACCCCCCAAGGCTGTCCTGCAGCATTATACCACACATCACCCAGCTGGGGGTTGGCATTGTGCCTTTCCCTTCATGGCACCTTATACTTGTGTTCACAGCTTGCTTACCAACCCAAACTTTTTTCCTCTTTACAACAGCCTTTTACATAACCCAAAGCAGTTACACTGCCTCCCCCATGATTTCCTTCTAAAGATTATCCAAACTGCTGTTCTTCAATCACCATATTCTGGATTGCTCTTGCTTGGCCACCAAGCAATAAATCTAAATCCTTCTTGAAGGAAGATCATTGTATCTTTACATAGGATCACTTCCTGCACTATTTTGCACTGTTTATACAGCCCAATAAGGTATTTACCCTTCTCTCAGCAGCGTAACCCTGTTGACTCACATTCTGCTTGGAGAGGAGGAAGGGCAATGCTGCTCCTGCTCTGATGCAGGGGGTACTGGTTTAGAGACTGGAAGCTCCAAACCAAGGCTTTCCTTGGGATCTAGTTTTAAATTCAGCCTCTGACAGAAGAAAGGGCAATTTCTCACAAATAGAGAAGGAACAGAAGAGTCTATGGGAAAGCCACACCAATACAGAATGTGAGCCCTGCTGACTCTTGGGTTTCCAGTCAGTTCATTTCTTTCCATCTGGACTCAGCACAAACTGGAACAACTCCTTTGTGGGACTGTGTGCACAAGTGATGGTGTTTTAGGAGGCCGGAATTCCCAAGTGACCACATCCTACTCCAGAGCGTGCCTGCACATGGAACTCTAACAGGGGAGGCAAAACTACAAATAAGCTAAACTCTTTTCAGTTTTGGGGGCGAAAAAGCAATCTGGTGGAAAATTTATTGGCATACAAATTTGTATTTATGCAGATACACATTTTCAGAAAGAGCACAAAAAGAAAAAGGTGCCCTCTACCAGTTGTCAGAGGGAATTATATGATTTATAGAAGCTCTCATAGCTGGGGCAGGTGGCACAAAGATATTTATAGCCATCTTCCCAGCAGAACAGGTGTGCTTTGTGAGTAAAGTTAATTTCACACAGTTTCATTAGGCAAATTTTCACAGATAGGGTCATGATTCATCAGATCACTTTTTCCTATGATTATATGCATTTAGATCTTTACTGAATCACATTGCTGCAGTGAAGCTCAAGTCTGCAGTCAATGGCAACTCTGTCATTGTCTTCAATGAGAAAGAATGTCACATGATTTCTTCCAAGATCTATTCAAACATTGCCTCAATACACAGGCACATCTGTTCAAACTCTGGTCCTGAAAGAATAAGCATTTTGCTTTTTGATTCTGACACTTTATTCATCATGTGCAATGACTAAATTAAATGTTAGGTACAGGATTAGATATTTAATTTTACAATACTCCTATAGGATATTTCCAACTTCTTAGTTATGTGAAAACAATGGAGAAACTATCTTTTCCCCTACATATTTCCACTTTCTCCCTCATCAGAATGATCTTAAATCAGTCCTGACACTTAGTTAATCTCTGTGTGCAGAGAGCTGATATTATAAAGTACAGCTCAATATATGTCCCTTTGAAATTATTCTTACTTCTGACAGCCTGCACAAGACACTGAAATTGGAAAACTTACACATATAACCTACTGGACTAGTCTATCTCACACAAAGAAATTCAGGTATTTTACACAATGCAAAACTGAAGTTTTGCTAGATCTGAGATACCATCCCTGCAAGGCTTTACCACCATTACTGCATTACAGGGGAATTCACAAAATGAAAAAGCTGAGCTGGTGACAGGATCCTGCTCCAGGTTGATCCCAGCACTGGATCCACCTTTTCCAAAGCCATGGGCTCTGGAAGAGCTGCTCACCCAGCTTCTCATGGTGAGACTGCATCCACAGGCTCCTTACCTTTGGATGTGGAGCTTCACTGCTGCTCTCAGGGCCCTCCCTGTTGTTTATACACCTTTTTTCAGACAGGCTGTGCTTCACATTTAACCCCTTAAAAGGTGGTGCATAAAGTCTATCACAGAATTTTCTTCTTGAGAGTAGAGATAAGAACAGCCTATGAACATGATCATGCCAGCCTCAGTTTAATCAAGCCTGATGTGAAGCACCTTGAACCCTTCTCAGACCTACTCCTCACCTAGAACATTTTTTCTTTTTATTATTTCAGGCAGATGTATCTTTGCCATTTTTTAAGATTCCATCCTTTTTCTTGACCAGGAGCAAGATAAATGGTTCAGCAAGCCATGGAGAGATAATCAGCCCATAGGATTATCAGATGTAGGGAAAGCTGGGGCTACACTCTGACATTAATGGCACAGTCTTACAGCTCAGAGCAGAGGTGGCACGTGGTTACATGTACAGCTCCAAAACAAAAATATTCCACTGACAGTCTGGCATTTGACAGGAAATCAAGTGTACTGCATGGGATCCCCATCAAGTTTATGGTTACAAATTATCCAATACAAAACTTGGACTCTGTTCAGTGAATACAGATTCTTCAATTATTTCTGTGTGAACACTGATTTTGCTAAACCAGTATATCTCAAAAGGGTTTAGGAAGGAGTTTAATCATTTTCTTATATAAAACAAAAGAGAAAAGTGATGCAATCACACTGCTAATAGAAGAGCTATAAAAAAAAACCAAAAAAACACCTGTCTCCCTCTCTCTCTGTATATTTTTTTAATATGTTCCAAGATTTGTATAGCTCAGAAACCTCTTAAAATACACTGTAGATTTTTAAACTCAGTGATTCCCCTGACATACAGATACTTTTGAGACTAGTTCTGAAGATAATGTCAGTTGTCCTGATAAATCAAACTTCTAAAGATGAGAGGTCAGGGACAGTTCACAAGATATATTTCTGCAATATATAAAACTTGGACAGGGATACAGCTAAGGCGGAAAAAGTTTGAGTCATTTTTAAGAAGTAAATGATTATCAAATGCATAAAACAAGCTAAAACCTAACCAATGGCTGCAGAAGTAATGTGCCCAGAGCTTTTGTTCAGTAGCATGTCTCCTTTATCCAAAAGGAGAAACCAGGAAAATGAAATCAAAATGAAACCAAATGGCCAAATTTTTTAGTATTGCTTAGTTTTTTTGTATTTACATAAATCCAGTGCAACATAACTGATAAAACTAGAAGCTTCTAAAATTCTTGTTCTATTGCAAATCACATTTGACATACATGTGTTCCTGCTAAAATTTAAGTGCCTAATCACCTCTGCAGGGGCAGGTTGTTGGTCTTACATTGATGGCAGGCTTTTTACATGGAACATACGTTCCAGGGGGATACAGCATGTGACAATCAGAGCATTTCATGTGTCCAGGCAAGGATGGCCAAAGTGTCTGTTCACCATGCAGCACGAGTGGACAGAGAAATTTCATCCCAAGCCTTTAGCTACTGCCATCAAAAGGCAGCTTTTACAAGTGAAAAATTGCACTTGTCTATTGAAACCCCATTTCTCACTCACCCTGCAGATGAAGGTCAAGCTGAAATTTGTCTCGCTGTGTAATGAAGACACAATAAAGCTGTGAAGTCCCCAAAGAGAAGGAGGTGATTACAAGCACTGTAATGGATGCCCTGTTTACTCTGCAGATTGCATTACACCATGCAAAGCCAGGCTCTGATGTGTGCCACTGCTACCTGCAGCAGACACTGGGGACATCTCCTGGGAAATGGCACCTTCAAGTATATTATATTTATCAACAACACGGTGCCAAGGCCTGCTGCTGGCCTGAAAAAGCCCCTCACAGTGTTATAGACAAAATTGTTCTGTCTGTTACCATGAAAGGATTTGATGAAAACAACTTACAGTGCAAATCAGCCAAAGGCTTATAGACAGTCTATCCTTGTAGCTTGCCACAGGAGAAAAAGGACAGTACTCTGGTCTCAGTGAAAATGGAATGTTAACAGAAAAAAAATAGGAAAAGCAGTAGTACCCATGTGAAACTGATGGGCTGGAGTACAGAGGAACAGAGCCTTGGCCAAAAGAAGGTCAAAAAATAATTACTCAATTTCATCAGTTATAATAGGTTTAAACTACCAAAGTTTCATTGGAGTGGGATGCATTTTCCAACCATTTGTATGTTTACCTTCAGGTGTAGATGAAATTATGTACCATTGTGTGCACATTCAGTCAGCATGGGAAAATTGGATGCAGCTCTGTAGAAATTTAAGTCTTCAGTTCCACAGAACCACCATGCACTCCAAGCCTTAGACACCCCAGCACAACAGTTTTTAACACCCTCAAAGTGTGTTAAAAACTCAAAGGGGGCTGAATGACATTTCAGTATCAAAAAACTCCAAACCACTGGACTCAGATACTGCATACCAATACTTTTTTTTTTGTCAAGTAGAGAAGACATCTGAAAATAGGATTTCACAGCACAGCCTGAGTTTTTTCATCTCTCCTTACTGGTTTTGACCACACCATTCATGCTTTGACCTCTTCCCTGATTTGCCTGCTCTATGGAGTGTTGATTTTATACAAACATGCAGGTAGTCACTTCTCAGAGCTGATTCTATTGACTGCAATTGCTTGGGCAGTGGGAAATTTCAGCAGCGAGCCACCCCTGAGGTAAATTTTTTGGTAGTGATTTCATTGTATGCAAGCAGGTGCCTAATATTTGGATTCTATTCCATCAGCAAGACACAATCACTAGAGTATTAACATTTCATACACAACTTTGATCTTTAAATAGGAAATAAAGTGTGCTCACACAATAATATTTGACTTTGTGGTCTTGCTTAATCTCCTTGCCTCCTTGCCCGGAATTTAAAAACAAATTAAAAAATCCCCCCAAACCACCAAGGGAAGAGGAAAACACACAGCTACAAATATGAAGGATTTGTGGTTGGACAAAAGCCAGGCTTTTCCACCCTAATGTGACTCACTTGACCCACTGTGTGCACATTCAACCCAGCAGGAGACTCCCACCAGCTGACCCAGCCTATTCACAGGCTTGGCAGTTCTGTTCAGGCTTTGGCTTCAATAATAACCTGACCTCCTCCACTGAAAATCATCTTAGGACAGACCCTTTCTCCCAGCTTCAGAAATCAAGCTGAAGCTGTAATTCCCCACAGAGTCCCTTTTGTGAGAGTGGCAGGGAATTCCAGTGGCTCCTTGCCAGCCCTGTGGCTGTTGGCAATGGTCAGGTGGAAGCCTTGGCAGCCACTCTGCCATTTCTCACTGGAGTTTCTGTCAGGTCACTGTGCCACCTGACCTGGTGAGTTACTGACAGCTCATACATCTGTTTGTTTTGGTGAATATACTTGCTTGTCTATTTACACAAACCCACTGAGTTCATCTGACCTCCACCCTGTTTATCAGAAAGCAAGGCTCAGGTGCAGAAACATCTCTGATGTCTTCAGACAGCAATGGAAGGAATTAACTGAACTCCTCATTATGGCTTTCTAATTCCAGAGTCCTTCCTTACAGTTTGGTCATTAAGTGGTCCCCCTTGTGCCCTACTTGACTTCCTGCTCTTGATTTAAGAACTTTTGACTAGAAGCTTGAGCATCCCTTGCAAGTTTTTAATACTCTATTTCCTGTCTCCATTTGACCTGCTGTGATTTTTGGCCTTTCTAGTTCTCATTTGGACAAGCTTTGTACTCTTTAAAGCAATTTTTTAAGCCTTCCCCTATGATACCCCCTTTGCAGTCATGCTCCCAGGAGCTGGGGCCCTTTGATGGCTTCCACAGTTTGGTTTGCCTTTCCTTTTTTCCTTTTTTTTTCTTCTATAAATGTGGTGGTTTACCCGTGCTTCTAATAAAACACTTTGCAAAACTGGAGATCATTTTGTGGGCATCTTACTTTTCACACAACTATTTTACTAATTGTAAATATACAATTTTAAATTATACTTTTATATAGAGAGCGTTCTGCTTCTTTACATTAAGTATTTGTCTACTGGATTTATTCAGCTAGGTAAGAAAAAAAACCTCAGTGCAACATAAAACAGTTATAATTAGGAACGCTTCCATGGATGGGTGTTTAATTCACCTTGAAGCAGACCTTGTGTGTAACTTAAGACAAAATTCAGAATGGCCTTTTTTTTCCCCTCTAAGGTTCTAATACTAGAGTTCAGTCCAAAAATTTTATCTCTGTACCTCATTTAGGTGAAACACTGACTGTACACATCTGTACATATCTGTGCTATTACCAAGTGTGCCAAAGGCACAACTTCTGATTTCACTTCATAGTCCCTAATCAGTGTCATGGTCCTGAACAAGACTCTGCAGCACATTCCTAGTTACTTTGACTTTTATCTTTCCCTATTTGAGTGGGCAGAAATCCTGCTCAAGCAAGGTCTTCCCAGAATGTTTTGGAGTAGTGGTAAAGTTGCACTTCCCATGCTGTGACACTCTCCTGCCTGCACACATGATGCTCTCATCCTTGCAAAGCTGGCAGCCCGGCAACTCTGTGCCCCACTGATCACTCCCCTCCTGCACTTCCCAGGAAGCTCTGTAGGGTCTGCTACCATTACACTTGACAGGGCTTATTCAAGATTAATCATTGTGTCTGCCTTCTTGCAGCAGCACAGCATTTTTTACTCACGTGTTTCATCACATGCCATAACCCACAAGCTGAGTATCTTTTTATGATTATTTTATCATCTTCAAAACACTAAAAGAAATGGCATGCACTACCTATAAGTGAATATCATTAGCATTTACTTTCAAATATGCCAGTGACAGAAAATGTAGCATTCTCATCTTCTCGCTTTTTTTTTCCTCTTCCTGACTCTCACTTCATACTTTGTAACTATTAGAACTTAAAAATCAACTTAAAGGCTCTGCATGCTTACCAGCACTGCTAGTACTTGAGCTACTTTCACTATCACTCTTCCTGAATTTTGTATTTCAATCATCATTATACAGGCTTTGTTGATTCAATATTGTCTTTTATGCACTATGTTCGTAAAGCCTTATTAAAGTTTAATGAAGACACGGAATCGGATAATATTTGCATGTAAAATAAAGCTGTAGTCTAAGCAATACAAAGTATCTATAATCATCAAAACAAATCACTCAGCACAAGAGACAATAAAATGAGAATGGAAGCCAGGGAAAGAGAATTTATACGCAATCTCTTCCTAAAAATCAGCTACCAAAGGTTCACTAGACACAGTAATTTAACACACAAAGCTTTGTTTATCAAGCAGAATTGCAATTTCCATACTTTTTTTTTAACCTTTAAAACTCCAAATATCTGTAAAATCTCAAATACAGTAAGTAGTTGTTCTAATTTTTGATTATTTTTAAGACTACAACTGGAGAATAAATCAGTAAAGGATAAACTATGATGTATGTGGGCTAAGTGACAGATGAAAGAGCCCTTTACTGAAATGTTACTTGTAATATGGGATAACAGAAAGGAAAGAATCAGTTTCAATATACCTCAAAAAACTAAAAAAGGTAATGCAAATCAAGATGAAGGTGCATATTCTTTGCTCTCATACTATCTGAAAAAGATCTAAGCAATTTGAGACGTAATTTATTCTAAGATCAAAGTTGTCCTAGTTCAAGTCTCTCTGCTGGCAGAAATGATTTTACATTAGCAAATTATTTTACTGTTTTTGTACTGATTCTCAGATGTGTTTTTATGTTCTCTGACTGCTGTAGGTGATTACTGAAGACCAGGGAAATATTTTGGAAATATTTTTGAATATTTTTGAAATATTTAGTCAAAGCTAGATCAGAATTCTGCTTCACCTTAAACAGAGGTAAAACAGCACTGCTTGTTATTCACCATTATAAACACAAATGGTGCTTCCAGTAGCCAAGGCAGGAGAAGACAGCAGCCCCCAATGAACCAATGCTGCAAAATCTTATCTATGAATATTCATTTGGATTTTAAAGCATGTTTGCTTTAACTTCAATTTTGCATCCCTTTTGTATTTGCTTTTGGCATGTTCTAGTAAATTAATTACTAGCAGAAATGCTTGCTGAAGCTGTGGATTTTCAGCAAATAGTACAAAATCTTTAGTGAACCTGCCCTATAAATTTACAGTTGTACTTTTAGCCAGCAGAAATCTGATTTTGGAGGTTAATTTAGGCCTGTCAATGGAGAATAAAACAGCAGGTAACCCCATCTTGAAATGCCTCCTATTAAAATCAGCAAGAACCAATTCATGAGCCATAGTGACTTAATTGCATAGCTACAATAAACAATTCTGGATAATAAATACTTCAGATCGTGTAAATAGCCCCAATTTGTTCTGCAAGGCAAAGACCTTTGTGTCACTTCAGAAATTATGCACCAGGCTTGACAACATCCCTGCTTAGGGAGGTGCCTCTCTAGCTTACCACCAATTTTAGATCCTTCAGATTCCCATTTCTGCTCCAGCCATCAAATGTTCCGACCTGGCAACATGATTATTGTTGGAGTAGGGAGCAAAGAACTGCAGCTCTTTAGGAGAGGGTCAGGTTTGCAGAGAGTCAGCCTCACCCACTCTCAGCTCTAAAAAAAGCATTTTTCAGAAACCAACACATCACCCCCCCCCCACTTCTCAAATTAAAGAGAAGCAGTACAGGTTTGCACTGGAGTATCCATGAAATGAAAGAGAGGAAATAACCTTCCAAGACTCGGTCTTTGATCAGCACAAAGCACTATGAGAAGCAGGCACTTGCAACAGATCAAGCAGAAGGAATTATATTAATCTCCTTGAAACTGGATGACTTTGGGAATGAGCAGATATTAAAAAAACAGCAGAGAGACTCCCTCCAGAAAAACATCCAGACTCGTAAGGAAGTGGTTGGAAAATAAAAACATATTTGCCTTAACTATTTCTCCAGTAAAGGTGGTTAGAATTTTGAAATATTGAAGGACATACAGCTGAGAAATTCATCAAACAGAAAGGGTTTTACTATATCTCTATGCAGGAGCATAAAACACTGAAGAAAAATCATGAAGCAAATAATGAAACTTCTTGGGACTCTATGTGAAATTATTTTTACATTTCAGGTTACAGCACTTCAGTTGTTTGGCTTCCCTTGTCTAAAGCTGCTTTATGACTCTAAATGAAAATTTATATTTTTATTGGGATGGTTACACAAGCAAGAAATTAAACTCCCTTCAACTTTGGCAAATTAGCCTCAGAGGAACTCTTCAAAATCATAGGGATTTCTGTCTACCAGAAGATTTTGACAAACAACACTTCAAACAGAGTAACTAAAAAAGTAATATAGTTCAAAAAAAAACCCAGCACATTTCAGGGACATGTCTTCCACATTTTCAGTTTTTGAATATTAAAAAATGTATCTACCAATCTCCATGAAAAAAAAATAGAAAAAGACTACACTTGTATTGGTTTTTAAACACATGAGAAGATGTTTAAGGCCACTGTTTAATGTTTAAGATACCACTGTGAGTCCATTTTCATGAGGAACAAAGTGCACCCTACTGAAAACACAGTAAGGAAGGGAGGCAAGGCTGGGTGCACTTTTAAGATTTCTTATTCTTTTACTTAATCCTCCTACATGTATTTCACAGATTTTCCAGGACTGGGGTGAGGAGGGGATGTCATGACAGACTTCTTGGGAAATTAAAAGGATCAAACACAGTCTGAATGAGTTCATGTGCTTCATATCTCATTTAGTTATTGATCTATTTTGTCCTTTGGATAGGGGAAATTTTAAAACACTTGGGCAATCTATGACTAGATACGGCCAATAAGGTTATGTTCTACACCATTTATTTCTAATTTCTTCCTGTTGAGGAGTATCTCACTGGTGAGGAAATGAAGACTGATCCAGCTGAGGTAAGACTAGATGTCAAGAGAATCCAGAGCTGTTAGTAGTGACTACAAGCTTTCTTAATTACCAACTACCCAGGTAATATAATAGAAGTAATTGATAATAGGAGTTAGGCTGTTGTTGTTATTCTGTTTGGACTGGAATTCTTTTCCAGGATAGCATCTGTTTGAAATGAATGGCTCAATTACCCAAGATTTAACAAGCAGGGCTCCATCCACCATTTTACTTGAATGGCAAGATCAGAAGTATAGGGAAGAAACCTACTGGTCATTATTGAGGAGTGCTAAAGTATAGCTGTTTATATCCACACAGAGCTTACAAATATTTCCTTTTCTGTTTCATAGAGTTTGTTGGTCCTCCAATAAATTAATAAACTTAGCAATAGTTGAAAGCAGTTATATCCTTGACATGAATATTTTTTATTTTTTTACTGAATTCCCAAAATATAGGTCTACTAACCATCACTCAAGGACGTTTTGAGGTTTCATTATTAACACTGACAAACATTTCAAATATTAGTCTGATTAACATTTCAAAATTTTGTTTTAACTCCGTACTCCATATAAATGTCCACGAGAGTCAGATACAGGAATTGTTCAGTACAAAGCAAACGAAAATCCCAAAACCAACAAACAACAAAAATTGAACTAAAAAAAAAAACAGCAAAAAACCCCACCCAACCAATGAAAAATAAAAAAGCTAATTATTGTTAACCACAACAATCACAAAATGCTTGGTCTGCACTCTGGTATACACACGTGCAAATATCCATAAACTACAAAAAAACCCCCACAGTAAATATGGAAAAAATGTGGCAGGATATTGGGTGAGGTGCATATTTCCCTTAGAATGTATTTCCATGCAGACAGACATTATGATTCAAGCTTCAGCTATGTAAGATTTAGGGGAAAAACTGCTGCAAATACACAAGAATTTTCCAATTTTTATTCCATTTTTAATACTTAATCAAACATAGGTCACAGATACCTTCCCAAATCTACCTTAATTTCCCTGAGTGTAGTCAGATACAATCTCAGAGGACACATAAAACTGAGCAAAGGGAAACTGAGTGTTTTCTGCAATAGAAAACTGCATACATCAGCAAACGCCAGGGTAAAGTTATAGTACCACGACCATGCAAGATTAATGGGAGGAAAGCCAACACTGAGATTAAAAGACTCCACCTTAGCAAACAAAAATGTCTTCCACTTCCTGCTTACAATTTTTCCAATTTTTTTTCCCCTTCAAATATCTACAAAATCAGAAGCTGTAGGTGAAAATAATCCGTTACCATTGGAGAACAGCTCAGCTTTAGCACACAAAACCTCTTCAGTTCTCAGTGTTTTGTTGGGCTTTTATTTTTGTTCAGCTTTGGGGAGGGCGGTTGGTTATTGGTTTAAAAAAAAAAAACCAAAAAAACAGAAACCCAAAACTTTCCAAATGGATTCACACCTGCATAGAAAGTACTTTCTACACCACTTGTGTCTGTTTTGTTTTACAGATATTACAGTATAATGGTTCATAGTCATACTTCCCACTTCATCAAAAATACATAATTATCAAACCTTTTACATCCCCCAAGTTCAGCTGCTTCTCCTCACAGACCTTCTAGAATCTGAAGAACAGTATTTTAAAATATAACACAACACTGACATTGTAGATTTTACTTCTGCCTCTTAGTCCCCTCATTCCAACAGCACTGCAAACCAAATAACCCCAATGGGGAGCAAGGCACTGCACCTGCTGAAGCCCCTCATGTGAATAATAGTGCTCATTTTTGTGATATTATTCATCACAATCAGAGCACATCTTTTATCCCTGTGGTTAGAAATACAGAGTCACAAAAAACTCTATCTCCTGATGGAGGAAAAAAAAGATATCAGAGACAAGTGTATCAATTTACAGATTTCATCTATGAGATTACACCTCTGTTGTGAATACAAAAGAAAATTACCAGTAAGTAGTAAGGAAATTAAAGTACCCCACTAGAAGACAGAAATTAGGGAAATTTTGGGGGTTTTTCAACTGGAAAAAGGAGGGTCCTCACATTGTCTGACTGTGTTGTCACCACAGCTGTCTAAGCCACATCAATATCAGAGTGAGACACTTCTCCAAAGCTGATTCAAAATATACCAATTACAGCACACTTATTTCCTCCTCACAGTTTAGGCTGACTGCTGAAGTGCTGTTTATGCATAGAATAAGCTTTTGGTGCTGTAAATTAAACTGCAGGCTCTCCCCCTCTTTACTATCTGCATACAGGACCTGGAGACACCAAGGCTCCCTGCTATTCCATGCTTTTCTTGGCCACAGCATGGTTAAAATCTTGTTCTACTAAAGGAAAGCCTTTCCAATGATTCATTTTTCATTTGCTTTAATAGGAACATATACATAAAAATAACAATAAAAAAGGGGCAACAAAATAAAACATGACAAAGGTGATGCAATTATCACCTCGGGAATAAGAGGAAGAACAAGCCAGACACGACAGAGGTGAGCTGCATCAGTTAGTGTCTAGCTGCCAGGCTCCTCTCCTGGATACTCAAATGGTCAAGGGAGCCTAACAGAATATGACTGGAAAGGTAATGGAAAGCAGACACAAACCTTTCATTGATGGTTAGCTACAGCACTAAGCTTAGACTTCAGAAAGGATGAAGAATATTTGATTCTTCATTAAAATGGTGCTGAAAGAATGGTGTCAAACTCAATTCACAGTTGGTATTTTAGCTAATTACTGTCACACGTTTAAAATCACTACAACTGGGGGGAAAAAATTGAAATTAAATTTGTGTAGGGAAGCACAGCAGTTAAACAGTGATTATCAAGGAAAATTATGTGGCTTCTGGGAAGGACTGAAAGCACTGATCCCAGAGAACTTCCCATTCATGGGTAAAAGACTATGCACACTTTATAGTTCTGTGGAGTATTACTTTGTCTTCAGTGGGAGGAGAGGAACGTCCCTCAGCACTCCAGAGCAAAGCCCACACAGCTGATTGCTGAGAGTGAGTGCCACAGAAGCCTGAGCCTGCCCTGCAGCAGACTGTGCTTTTGTGCAGAACTATTCAGAGTGACTCTTACAAGCTCTACTGAGACAAGGGAAATGCCCTTTCCCTGTTCTGCTGGCAGAGCTGAGGACAAAATCACTTTGTGCTGAGGGCTCCATTCTGGCATGACAGGCACTGTTACAGAGTTTGGTTTAAGTTCTCTGCTTCCTACATCTGACTGGATGATCACTGGGGTCAGATGCACAAGACAGACCCACGGAATAGTTTTCCTAATTTGAGCCTGCTTGCATTTAAGGGTCAGAAGGGAGTCTGCCAGCTGCCTCCTCTCACTGTGCTCATGGCCACAGGATGTAAAGGGTGGATGTGCACCCAGTTAAACTCCTCAAACACTCAGTCCAGGGGGTAGCTGATGAGCCCCAAACACCAACAGCTAGTCAGGACAGGAGTATAAAAGCTATGAAAGAAAAGATGAGATCAAGACAAAGAAGAACTGAACTGCAACAGGCAGTGTTTCTGGGAGAAAAGCTGTTTCTGCAGATCTCATCCACTCTGATGTTTGAAGCAATGTTATGCAACATGCAAGAAAGGCACAGCCTGCGGCAAACAATGTCGACATGATTAGCAGCTTAAAAAAAGGCAAAACAAAAATGAAGCTTTTTTTGATAATTATTTCTGGAGTAGAAAGCAGACTTTTTTTCAGCTGCACTGTTTAATTGCAGAACCAACTCGATGGCAAAGGTTTTCAAGGGAAAACATAATTAGAACTGATTCAAAAGGCAAGTAACTTCTGTTTCACTCCCACCAAGTAGGCAATGGTTTTAAAGCTATATTTAGGCTTTAATAAAGCCATTTCCCAATCTGAATTTTATAGTGGAAAAAAACACCAGTGTTTAAGTTAGGGAGTAATGTGTTCTTGATCGCAAGCTAGAAATCTGATTGGCTCTAACAAGCTCCTGTTAAGTCACCTTAAATTGTCCTTTTGCAGTGGACAGTCCCATTCTTCAAGTTCTTTCCCATCTTCCATCTTTTCTAAATCTCTAATAAATTTGTGAGAAGAAAGACACAACCCTCCCAGCAGGCACCTGTGAGTTTCTCAAGAATTTTTCTACTATTAAGCTTCTACGCCCATGTCTAGTCCTTACTTTTGAAGTAATACAAATAAACCCAACCAAAGGCAACTCCCTCTTTTTTTTTCCTTTTTCAGCAAGACCTGTATTATTGATTCATATTTTAGTGTCAAAAACCTAATCATGCTGGAAAAAACAGCTGTCCTATCTTCTGCCCCAATGTTTAATCTCTTTATCAGTGATCTGGACAAAGGAATCATTGAGCACTTGAGGCTGCACCTTCACTTCACAAAGACATTGAGGTGCTGGAGTGAGTTCAGAGAAGAGAAACAGAGCTGATGATGGGTCTGGGGTGCAAATCTAATGAGGAGGAAGCAATGGAGCCAACATGCCTGGAGGTATTTAAAAGCTGTGGCACTCCAACATGGTTTAGTGGTGGACTTGGCAGTATCAGCTTAAAGGTTGAACTCGAGGTTCATAAAGGTCTTTTCCAAACTAAATTATTCCATTTTTGTGTGAATCTCACCAAGTAAGCAGTGGAGCCAAAAGTCTCCCATAGGAGAAACAACAATGCTGCAATTACTGTCAGCCACAATTTGAAAGTTGTTATCCAGATTTCCAAGCCAAAGTGATGACACAGTCACTGACTACTTAGAATCAAGTCTTTCTGAACAGTCTCACACAATAATTGAAGTTATTTACTTCAGAACATTCATCCTAATTCTCCCTATGCTCAGGTATTCAAGAAAATGCCTGGGCATTTGAATACTCTCAAGAATATATTGATAAAATGAGTATATTGATACAAATGAGAAGCTCTTGATGGCCAAAACAAATTAGTACAAAGCACCATAACCAAATCTTAATTCTTTTACTATCTTTCATTTCTACCCACATCCTGATGCTGACAAATGATAAAGCATGACCTTTTTCAGTAGATAAAGTAGATAACACAACAGTCCTGGGAAAAGTGACTCCTTCAGGAGAACATATGTTTTCATTTTTTCAGTAAAATGCAGAAACAGAAACACTTTTGTTCTGTTTGTTTGCTGTTATTTTGGTTGTGTTTTTATTTGGGATTTTTTGGTTTGGTTTTTTTTTTTTGCTTTAATTCAAATATCACTGATTAATTCTTGGCAGACAGTGCAAGCACATTTTCACTGACATTCTGAATTACTTAAGTGAAAATTTCAAACATCCATAATTCAGAAACCTCAGTTCCCTAGACATCCATTTCAACATCAAAATATTTACCCTATGTTACTTTAAAATAACTTTCAAACTTCATTTTCATCATTAATCTATTTTTTTCTCTAAAGACTGCACAAAAGCCACTTTTTTAATGAACTCTGTAACTAGGAGAATACAGGATAATGCAAGCTCATGGAAAGACTGAGATTATTCAGAGTCTTTGACAACCTGGAAGTTCTTACTGTCGAGATAAACGTACTGGTTTTAGAAAAAAAAGATTCTACAGTTGCCTGTCCCCTGTCACCTTGTAGCCCTAACTGGACTGAGCAGATGAAGTTTGACCACCCCTGAGCAAAGATGTGCAGCTGTTAATTAGATGGCACAGGAGTGATGGCCACCAGCCTTGTGCATGGAGCACAGTCACTGTGCCATTCAACCTTTGGAATAGTGAACAGGGCTGTGGAACAGAAAAGGGTCTAAAAATCACCTGCCATCAGAAAAGGCTTTTTTTTAACCTAAAGGTTTTTAGAGTGTTTAAGGGGTTTGACAGTGGAAGGGAATAATCACCTGAAAGAGAAGAACCAGTGGACTCATCAAAATGCAAATAACAAATGAGAGAAAAGTACAAAATAAGGCAGTTCTGTTTCCACATTTCCTGAAACTGTACCAGATGGCCCAGTGCTTGCCTTTCATTAACTAGTGTGCTGGGATAAAGCTGTGTTAATTAAATCACTAAACTACCTCTAATTCTCTGTTATTTACTAATTCAACAAATTTAATTTTTTTTTTGTTTCGTTCAATACGGCAAATTCTAATTAAGTCTTGTAAAGTTGAAAGGATCAATAATTAAATAAAATAGATGAATAATGATAAGTGGCTGTCTGTTATGGCATTAACCATAAAATACAAGTTCAAGGCACAAACCAGCTCACATGGAAGGGATATTTCTCACTAAAGAGACCCCGTGGAACAAAATACTGAAGGAAGAACTTTCTAATAGACTTGCTGGAGCATTACAAATGCTGAGAACCCTCTACTCGAGATGCAGGCTGCTTGGCACTGAGCTGT
This sequence comes from Dicaeum eximium, assembly GCA_013396995.1. NCBI lineage: Eukaryota > Metazoa > Chordata > Aves > Passeriformes > Dicaeidae > Dicaeum > Dicaeum eximium. The sequence goes on from VWZP01008545.1 coordinate 515,026, forward strand.
GCAGCTTTTCCCTGAGATACCCTTAGCACAGGACAGGCTTAGCAGAACCTGGCTTTGGAGCCACCAAGGTGCAGAGCTGCAGCTCCCCTGCACCAAGACAGAGGTAAACACACATGTTACTGACACAAATTATAGTAGTGGCTTTTCTCAAATATTAAAATGGATTCTGGATGTGTGGTGTTAAAGTAACCTTGCTATAAAGATCTAGTTTTTATTCGTGCTGTTAACTAAAATTCAGGAATAGCTGATATAGATGTGCCTGTTTTGAAATGCCTGCTTGGCTGGGATAATATCCAAGGAACAGATGATGAGGACCTGCTACTGATGTGCCAACTAGCAGCACTCACCCTCTGAAGACAATGCTCAAAGCCCAAGACCTGGAGGTGATGATAAGAACCACAACCAAGAAACACACGTGCTCTAAAAAGGAAGACCCGTGCTAAACAGTCCTTGGGACATGTAAACTAGTTTGGAGGAAAAGTTCAAACAGGCAACAGGCTGATGCAATAGAAATGGTGTATAAAGGGTGCTTCCAAACCAGCAGAAGTGCTCTTCACCCAGCCATCATCTTTGCTTTATTGTCTTTGTCTCCTATTGTCCTTTATTAAACTTTTAAATTTCACCAGGAAAGTGGAACAAGTTTTTCACACACAGCACTCCAAGCTGCACAGAGCAGACCTCGTCCCTGCTCAGCTTCCCTTCACCTCAGTGCCCAAGCCTTGTCTGAAAAGCAGCTCCAGTGCCCAGTTACCCTTTGCTCCCATGTGATCTTTTGGGAAAAAGAGCCAATTGGGTGCACCAGAGCAAGACAGCAGATGTCCCTAACTACTTCTAGCAGGACTGGCAATTCCAGGGCTTATTTGAGTGTTTCCCTCCATTTTGCCCTCCCTCTTAGATCAAGCAGTCCTGGGAGATTTGTTAGGAGCTGCTCCTTTACTCAACCACAGTCAGTTAAAAAGTTCTTTCTCGAGATGCTAAAATTTGAGAGCCAGGAGAAAATAAAAGAAATCTGTTTGTTCCCATGCAAGGACTCGGGCAGGTTTCTGGGTCCCTGCTGAGGAGGTACAGCAGCACTAGGACAACACAACCCAAGCCCAGCAGGCATAAAAAACCCTGGAGCCTACAGAAGGAAGAGCAGGAAGCAGAGGAATGCTCCTATTCCAGAAGGGCTAGCTCATAGTTGCATAGAGAGAAACAGCATAGCTCAGGGTCCATGCTTATCCAACATATTCAAATGCCACAAACAAACAAAAACCTTCTTGCAGCTGGGGTGCCAGCCTGCTTCATAGCAAATGTAACCTCCTCAGAAAATATTTATGAAGTCGCAATAAATACAGGGAATTTTTTGTAATTCTACACATTTTGGAAATAAGAGGACTGCGCAGAAAACTGACGCTTGAAGAAAAAAAACCCCAACAAAACAGAAACAAAATGTTAATGATTACAACTGACACTGTTTGCATTCCAGCTCCATCCACAGCCAGTAGCCTGTTCTTATTCTACTACACAAGGGGAAACATCCTGCCACTAAAATGTATTTAGACTGTCTAATACATGAAAGCAGTGCAAATTTACCCACCAATACAGGAGAATCTTCTGTCAAGAGACAGAAAACATTGTTAGGCAAGCAATCCTGCTTAAATACCTCTTTTCCTAAAAGACAGGACTGTATTGGATACTGTTGAGTGGACAGTGGAAATAGCACCCAGGGTTAATTACCAAGGTTTCTCTAGAGAAGAAAAATTATCAGCAGCACAGAGAACAGATAACTACTTCCTTTGGTAACAGCTGTGGCACTAATACTCTCAGAATGTTGGCAAACACCCCTCCCTCAAATATTCATGCCAAATGCTCATCTGTGGGCATGACAGGTATAACTAACCTGTCAAGCTTTTAATTCCTCTCATGTTTGCATTTATGATTCTCAGTTATGTAGTTTCTTGAAACACTCCCCTGTGAATTAAGCCAGTGCTAAAAACTGGGAGATATTCATGTTGTTTTGCACTGTAATAGCATATTATTTGATTCCTAAGCAATGGTGAGATTCTAGAGGTATTTTGCTCATTAAGAACAGCCCCAGTAACAGATATAGGGTATATGTGTATAGGACACATGAACACCATTTTTCTGGTGAAGAGTTAGTGAAAAGAAAAGCAAGAGTAAGCACCTGAATTACACAAAAGGACAATTTCTTTGGACAGCTTCTCATGTGGCTGGTGGAAAAATCTGAGTTTGTTGGAACCTGTGAGGCCCAGAGCCTGCTCTGGCAGATGCACAGATGCAGACTGAACTGTCCAGCCCTTGCACCAAGCACATTGCATTCCTTCCTCCCTCCTTCTGAAATCCTGCCTAGAAAGCACACTCCAGGTACAGGCTGAGCCATGACTCAAGGTTGAAACACTGATTAAACCTCTAATGTGACCCCTTTTGCCTTTGAGGGCAACACATCCTCTGAACCCTGACCCAGACCACCCTCCTGTCCCCAGCAGTGCCAGGCCTGGGCAGGTCACTGAGGCTCACTGCTGACAAAACCCACAGAGCTACCTAAAAGTTACTTGCTGGTTGCATCCTGTGCTAATAAAAACATTGCAGAGCATGTGTTCTCAGAGTTGATGCATAAAGCTCTTTTTAACAGATATTTTCAGAATGATTAAGAGGCATACACACCATGAAGCAGGAACCCTAACAGCTTTCATGCTGGATTTAACTGAGATAAATAAAAGTTGTAGCCAATTTCAGTTATATTAACTTGTGCTTTTTAGGTTTGGGGTTTTTTTCATATTTACCTAATTAAGCATAAAGTCTTCATCAGAAATTTTTGTGTGGTTGGGGTTTTTTTATTCATTCGTTTTTAGAAAGGATGGTTTAGCAAACGCATACAAGCAAAGCAATAAGTTCAGTGGCCAAACTTATTTAAAAGGCTCAAAACTTACTTTCAAAACAGAGTTTTCTTTGTAGGTTGCTGGATAGGGTTTTTTTCTTTCACCTGTTTATCTTTGATATTTTCTTTGTGCAAGAAAAAGAGGAGTATATTTGATGTATTTCTTTCTTACTACTATCCTGGAATTGAGAATATCAAGAAACTAAGCTTGAGTGGTTGGAGAATATCTGCAACAAGTTTAGTCTAGGAGAAAAAGCATTTGTTCTTGCACAAAACCAAAAATAGATCACATGGAAAACACTACAGAAGAACAGCAACAGGCATTTGGAAAAGCACTTTACATTTCTTGTAGAAGATATGTGGAAGAGGAGAATGAAAAATAAATAAATGTTACTATTATTGACATGCCCTGATAGTAGGAAAAATAAGCCAGAGATACAATGAAATGAATCAAAAAATAATTCAATTACTGAGAAAATAATTGCATTGAACTGGCATAGATTGCACTCAAGATACCATATTACAAAGTCCAACACATTCCCGGGTAAATTAAATGGTCATCACACATCATAAATTTACTTTTAAAATCTTAAATGTATTTGAAGTTCTTTTAAATCTAAATCCTTTAAATTTACAGTAACTCATCTGGAGATTGTTACACTATCTGTTACTACACCAGTGAATTGATTAACATATATTAACAGGTATCAAATTTGATCTGTGCAGAATTACAGAATTCTGCTCTTTCTTTGAAAAACAGTTTTGTGCAACACTATTTCCACAATTATCAGTAGAACTCCCCAAGAGCAGAAAATGCATTTTAACCCTAAATTGCCTGGTTTCTTATTTCTTGATTTTAGACACAGCATTTCAAACTTGCTCAGACAGGCAGACAAATTAAAGGCCTAAGTAAATTACTTCAATCCTACAACTGAAATGTCCAAACCCACCAGTTTATCAGGGTCTGTAAAGCAATAATGAATAAATCTGCCTTAATCACTAAGTAGTCCACTCCTACTTAGCTTGGCATTTCCCACTGTCTTTCTGCCATGTGGTTTTTGAAAGGAATAATTATGCTTTTGTACTACTGCCAGAAAACTGGCAATATGTAAAACCTCCCTGTAAGCACCAGAGTCCAGGAATTCCATAGGCACAGAGCCTTGTGGGTACCCAAGCTGTCCTTGCATCCCACATCTCATTCAGAAACCTAAGTTTCAATTCCAAGTGAGGTATTTTCTCTTTCTTCTTCTTTAACAGTGTGGTTCATTAATCTTTGACCCTACACACCCAAACTGTCAGCTGCTAAGTAAACTCCCTGCAGGACCATTCTAATCAGATTTTTAACTCCTATGGTGGCTACTGGCTCCTTTGCAGTCTCAAATACTAGCTCTGATTTATTTTTCCAAACAACAAGTGTAATTCTGAACTTTAGATACCTTGCTAATAGACATGTAAAGCTCACTGGTAGTCCAGAAATAACATGTTATATTCATTAAAATATCCAAAATATTTCACAATAAATTTTAACATTATGCACTACTTCAACACACTAAGCAACAAGTAAAAATTCAAACCTAAGGGCTGAACCCACCTTTGCTGCCTTTTGCTTATTCATCCACAATTCTCATCCATAAATTACCTCCTACCTTCAAATATTAAATGAATGTACAACCTTCTCTTACATATTTTTTCCTAGTTCATCAACACCCACTGGTGGTATTTACAAGAGAGAAACTAAATCCACAGCCATCCTCCAGTAATTCTGCCACAACAAAGCAGATGAGAAGCAGATTCTAAGAGCACTGCACACACTAAGTTGTTTATTTTCAGAAAATCCATTTTAAAGATGGATGCCACCCAAACAAAAAAACAGGTACCACAGGATACGCAACACACAACGTAAAGTTTACTTTTTATAAATTCTGCATTTCCTAAGTCTGTCAGATTTGTTGCTGAAAATCTACTTTCCTTGAGAAATTGTAAGTTCCCCAAAATGAAGAAACGTCCCAGGCTAATAAAACCAAATTCCTTGTGGAAAGACTGCAATTTGGTAATGGCAGTTGAGCCAAAATTTCACCTGCTCTCCCCATCCCTAATTGCTTGCAAGGATTACAGAAGATAATTGGGTTTGCTGAAGTTTCAAACAATAATATGTAACAAAAAATCAATTATATTTTCAGAGGGAAACGAAACAATCTTGTGCTAAAAGTACAGTTCTGCAAACAACAGCAAAAATTAACAGTAGATGTGAGAGAATAGATTAATTTTCTTTTTTCGTCTAAAGAAAAATGTGATAGGACAGGAATTTAAAAGTTTAATGCAAGTCTAAACCCAAAACTCTAACCTAAACAATTTTATTATAGCTTCTAATTATACTATCCCCTCATGAACCTACTAGTACAAAGAATTTTTAATGCCGAAATGCTGATTTTAAGAAAAAAAATATTGTTTATACTTCTTCACAGGTGGAGTGAACCATAGAAATGCACTGCTAGCTGTTTATAAACAGCTTTTGTTAAAACAAGCTAGAGCTGCAAATATTTTAATCGCAGGTTGTAAAAGCAGAGAGAAAAAGCAAGTTTTGTGGTGAACAAAGCAGCCTGTCACACTATTGTGCCCTGAGGGGCAACAGAATGCTAGCTGCTTTATCAAATAAAATAAAAACAGCTTGTACCTTTTTTTACATTAATTGGCTCATGATTGAACTTTAATAAACCCACAAACTCTCCTTAAAAGTTTCCTTCCCATTTTTAAGCGCTATCTTTTTATTTCAAATTTCCTTAGTTAAATGAATTCCAGAACCAACTCAGTGCAGTTGCAGGCTTTTATTGCCATTCAGTGCTTTGTTCTATTGCAAAGCATTTCAAGCCAGCATGCACACTCTTGCTCAAAATATTTTGTTATAATTTTCATCAAGCTTCTTATTTATCTTTTCAACTGGCTCTCAGGTATGTTTTTACTTTCACAGCTTGCTCATCCCAAGGTGTATTATTTAAATGTCCTCTAAGACAGGAGTAACTATTTTGAGCACAGTGCAAAAGGAAAACAAGAAACCAGTGCAAGGTAACCATTTAAAACCACGCTTGCTCCAAAATTGCCTGAGTCTTGTCAACAGCTGGCACATTCAGACAACCAGAGATATCCAGTACATAAACTTTGAAAGCTACATCAGTTGAAATGCCTAATTTCTGTTTAGCTTCAGAGTCATCCATTATGAGGGAAAAAAAAAAATCCCTTATTTGCCTCTCACTGTAAGTGAATTTCCTGAACTAAACAGCTGGGAAATAAAAATACAGGTAGTCAAAACAGAGCAAGCAACAGAAATTAACTTCCATGTGAACTCTAGAAAAGCAATAAGCTTATTCAGCATGGTCATAATTAGTGAAATGGCTGAGAAAGAATGGGTTCTGCAAAAACTCACACACTTCTGAAAGATATTGTAGCACCTGTGGATAACAAAAGTATTTAATCTCTGCAGATATATTGCATTAATGCCATTGAATCTTCTCTTGAATTCAATGTACAGAGAAATTTTATGGAGCTTCCAATTCAATCCTGTCACTGTTGACAAGACCAACCACCACAGTTACAGTGTCTTTAAGTTAAACTATAAAAATAATTTATTCACTGAAAGATGGGGTAAAATTGCATCTCCTATGTAAGGAAATGCATGCTTACTACCATAATATTTTTCTTTATTTTGGAGTATTTCAGAAGAGTCACAGGGAGTGAGGAAGGATTACAGAAGAGTCTGGGAACTGCTTTCCTCAAGCCTCAAAAGATTCAGTATCCAACCCTTTTTCTGTGCTGGGTACTATTTGTCTGGCTTCCATGCAGTTTCCCTACTACCTATTTTATGAGGCACTTGACAGTTGTGTGAATTATCCCTTGATTTTTACAGTTTTGGTATGTACTTAGCAAAATTAGATGCCATTAGGTTTATAACACCACAACATACTTAGTCTGCAGATTCTAACTCTTACTATTGATTTCAATGAACAAGGAAACCAAGTTTGAGGGCCCAGGACTTTGTACTTCCTTATCTCAAAATTCCTACAAGTCTACCAGAATCCAAGTAATGCTTTAAAAGTAGGTGTGATGGTCTGAATTTGAAACCCTGTCTCAGAAATTCCCAAGTCTCTATGATGGGATGTGTGACTGCTGCAGAATAAAACCCAGCAAGTTCATACAGCCCTGGATAATTTTAAGAGAGAAAAAATGAGACAATCAAAGATCTTAGTTATGTGGTTTGTTGAACAAGCCTTTAAAATTAGGTAAGATTGGCACCATATCGAGTTAAGAGCAAAGTTTCCTGCCCATTTGAGTGCTGATTTTTCTGTGCAGGGTATGAAGCCATTGTCCTCCCATGGCTTAACATTGGGAAAAAAACATGCACTTTTGGACCTATGCAATTATTCTTTCTTACATATCCCTCCTTATACTTTGAAGTAAAAAAAGACATTTCCTGAAGGTAGCATTTCACGTCAATAATCAGAAACCACTGATGCTTCCAAGACTAGCAATTCAAACTCTGCAGAAATAAACAAAACAGCTCTGTCACAGAAACACTTAAAACAGCTTTACCTCTAATTTTAAACCAGTGCAAGCCTTACATAGGTGTGAGTTTGGATCATCACAATGCGAACAAACTCATTTGCACTCCACAATTATGCATCAGACAGCCAAAGCAAATATATAACTAGTCAAGTAAACTGACAAAAAACTTACTCCCAAAAAGTAAAACAACTGCTTTTCAAACACTACTTTGTGTAAAAATGAAAAAAACCTTCATATATTTGTTTTTGCTCTGAAATATTTGCAATAACAACACTCCATTCCAAGCCCATTGTAGCCAACAAAGGAAATGTTAATGTATCACAGTGACCACTGAGGAATTATCTGTTGGTTAATCCCAAATTTATGGTGGTGAGTTTATAAAAAAATCCTATCCCAAATAACTTTTAAATAACGGTCACAACACAACTAGTCATATGTTCAGCTGTGCTGATTCTACATTCTGTATTTGATCCCACACTGTTATTTGAATTTCCCTGTTAATCCCCAGGTAAATGGTGGCTGAAGGATCTGATGTGCAGAGTTTGAAGGACCAATTTATAAGGTGATATAACTTACTAATTTCTACATTTTTGGCTTATGACTGTAACTGCTACAAGGGGAATTTTTTTCCTGCATAAAAACATTTCTAAAAAATAGAATTACTCTCATGTCAAAAAGCTTGCTGGCATTAGTTAATTTTTCTTCCATTAAAATTACTTCCAAACTTCATTAGAGTGATATTTGTTGTGCACATCAACAGCAATTATTTTAATAATTCAGTTAACATTTTGCATTCTCTATTTAAGTTCTTCAAACACTTCCTCAATATTAAAGAAAAAAGATTCAATGCTGTCATTACTCTGTCTGTCCTGGAATAGTTGGCACTCAAAAGCTTTGCCAGCCCAGAGACAGATTTACTGAGTTCAGCTAAACTCGAGACTATTAAATCCCCAAACATTAATCCTCTTTATTCAACAAGGGATTTAGAATTAAACACAAATACTCCAGTTCAAAAAATTATGTTTGGAGTCCAAATATGACAGCAGATCGCAGATCATTAGAGTAATTATTTAAAAGGCAAAAATACAAGTTAAATTGTGAAGTTTTATGTGCCTGGGCCCCTGCACAGCATAGAATTTTTAGGTTCAGAGAGATGCCCAGTGGTTTCTATAGTAAGGTCCAGCTGGAGCAGACTGCCAGGGATTCTGCCCAGTGGATATTCTGCAAGGATGGATATTCACCACCTCCCTGGGGAGCTTGTTCCAGTGCTGACCACCCTTCAGGTGAAAAGAACTTTCAGTGTGTTCTGGTGCGATTTCCCACTTTTTTGATGAAAATTGCCTTTAAGATCCTGGCTCAGTTTTCTCTCTATTTTCCAAAGTTTGCCTTTCTTAGTCTCAGGAAACTGCTCCAACCTCCAGGCATTCCCAAGACCACAGTGGCCTTCCAAGAACATGCTCCACCTCTCGGGTGGCTGTAACTCATCCTTAGTACCTCTGCATCTCTTGGCAGCCCCTTGGCTCTCCTCTGGGCATGGCATGCCTTTATTCTGGCCTTTACATCAGGAAGTTGGTTTCCCTTCTTTTTCCGAGATGCATAAATTAATGAGTTGTATGAGGTACTCAGGAGGAGAGTGCTAAAGAAGCAGAATATCAGTGATATTTCATTTGCAAATGCCTACTTAATGTTAATATTGGACTGTATTTCCACCACTCTAAAGTATCTGTAACAAACTGTCCTAGTGTTTCCAGACTGAAGCAACAGAGAGCTCTTGGTCATGTGTCAATGCAAAAACACTGCAGAACTAATTCATTAGTTTGAGAAGGAATATGGCAGTACGCAGAACCATGAGAAAATGGAAGTCTGTCCTTGACTCACAGAGTCAAATGCAAGTCAAGTTACACTTGACCTGTAGTGATTTATACCCACACACATGTAGAGGGAAAAAATTATCTGAAAAAGGAAGAAAGTGGTTTAGCAAATCGAATTATTTTAGCGATTGCTGATAAATCTCCATCTGAAACTGATGTAAAACCTGTCCAGTATCACTCAAGCCAGTGGAGCTCTGCTGATAGATCCCTCAGAAAGGTCAGATTTTCCCACTGTCCTCCATCCCTCACCAAGATGCTTCTTTCTTTTGCCATCATGCCTGGGAATGAGTCAGCTCCCTTAATTACCTATCTGAACCTGACAAGAATCATTTAAGGAGCTTGTTTAACAACTGAACCTATAGTCTCCAATATTTATTAACAGAACCAGAGCAGAGTCTTATTCTGTCCAATCAATAACAGTTTGAAATAATTAGAGCTCAATGAACCACAGCACCATATACCTGGCTTACTACTATATTGTAGCCTGGCAAACCCTTAAGATCATGTTTGATGCATTTTAAGCATTTATTTAACATATACATTCTGTTAGCCTTTAGATGTCTGGATGGCACAGTAAAAACAAAAAAAAAAGTAAATAAAGGTCATTGATTGAAAGCCCATTGTTACTACTCTCTGCTAATGGTAACACCCCACCAAAGATAAATCCTTTTTCTGAACATCACTACTCAAATTATAAACACTATAAAGATAAAGCAGTGAAAACAAAAAAAAAACAGTGAAAAAAAAAATCAATTTGAAACTGAACCACCTTATGCAGCTGAAAGGTTCACAGCCAGGATGAAATTCAACTTCTCAAAATGCAAGTTGGTTGCTGCTAGGAAGGATAGTTGACAGCCACATGAAGTTTGGAAACCTGTAAGTGTTTTGCTCCTTGAAGCACTTTATCAGTTCCTCTATTGCATTTGTTCCAAAACACAATATATTACTCGATTACATTGCTGCATTTCCCTTCCAGCTCTCTGGGGAAGAAGCCAGGCCCTTTTGAAATGGAGATGAGAGCAACAGTGAAGAGCTGCTACAGGAACTTTTTGCTAAGTGACATCCCTGATACTTGCTAGAGTAGTGTGCAACTTCCTTGTGCAACCACAGCTTTAATGAGAAGTGACCAAGGCCTGGGAGCATTTGGCTATGAATTTATATTAAGAAAGTTTCAAGGCAGAATGATTGTTATAGCCTGTTTTATACTCCCAGCAGTTCTTGATAGTAGAAATGAAGTTGAATCATCTTACCATTAACAAGGAATTTGAAATATTTAAGAAATAACCCATCAAAAACTAAAATTCAATTTATTAAAAAAATGCATGACCACTAGAACTCAATACAGTGGGACCATGGCACCATAAATCCTAAACCTGCAAACTTAGCAGCCTTTATTGGTCAAGAATACTGATTTTTCCTTCCTTGCTGCAAAATTATGGTTCTGCAGTCAGTGAGGAAGATATTTGTACGGATGGATGAAACAGTCTTAAATATTTGTGTTTCACTCAAGAGTATCTCAGGGTTTAATTATAAAGAGTAACAGGAAAAAGAAACAAAGAAGTGGTTGTAGGTCTGCCATTCCTTTAATGATTTCCCAAGGCAAACTAGTGCAAATTTGGCCATACATATCACCACACACAATGGTGGAATGAAAAAATTTGAGACAGAAATAGCTAGCCACATTGAAAACCCACAATTAAAAAATCTGTTATGCATAGGAGTTAAAATTTGAACTAAATATAATGGAAGCTTATAAAACTACAACATAATGCTCCATAGGACTATACACAAAACTTTACCTATGATCTACTTGCCTAAAATTTCCAATGAGTTTCTGTCATACATTCACAAGCCAAAATAACGTCATTTATCTATTTGGTAAATCCAGTAAAAATAAAGTTCTTTTTAGAAACATGATTTTTGAATGCTCTTCTTGATCCAGCTCCTAAACTGCTTTCCAACTTACTGTGCAGATAGGAGCTTCCATGCCCTAATTTCTAGGTGAGAGTCTTTTTTTTTTCCCTCTCTTCCCCTCTTGAGCTCCAAGTATGTTTTGCAGATGTCATGGTATTACCATTGTTTGAAAATTAATAAGCTGCTCACGAGATACAGCACCAGAAACTGAATCTTCAACCATAGGATGGAGCAACTGAGCAATAGCTGTACTGCTATCTGTGCCAATTGTCTTTAGAAGCCTGTTTGGGATTTATGAATTGTTTTCCATGGATTCTCTGGGGTTTTCCTGGATGCTGTGCTCTGTGCTTTACTCCACAGATGGAACCTATTAACTTCAAAGGTATGGCAAGTGAGCAATCCTGCAAACTAGTGAAAATGCTTGTGCATCTGAAAATTCACAGATAGAAATCCTTTATTTCGTCTTCTGAAAGTCTTAGTAAGACACCAAGTTGCAGCCAATAGTGGTTTTTTTTTCCTTATCTCAGCATGTCTAGCAAATTGGGACACCAGCTCCATTTCCCCAGCAAACACCAAGCCATTGGCATCTGTTTTTCTCCAATATATCTCAATCTAAAAAGCTGCTTCTGTGGGACCCTAGGACAAAAGTTTCCTCTATTATTCAGCTATTGTTTCCTGTTGTGCAACTGCTACTCTCAGAATTTATCACAGAACACAGAAATAGGAATAACTCCCATGCAGCCACACTGCCATCTCTTCATTCCACTTAATCACCAATTCCCTATTTTTATCCCACTAGGATTTGGGGGATACAATCAAATCCCCCAAACCAAATGGGATTAATATTCAGTCTCCCTTCTCTTTGAATAGGTACAATATCAAGAAATGGAGGGACAGCAGATTATGCCAGCAAGGTGCACATTTATTGCAATAGGAGGTTTAAAAATCATTGTAGTTGTAGGGCAAGAATGGGGAGCTCTGACTTGCCCCCAAAAAAGGCTGTTTTGGATCAGCCTGATGAGAGTGACTTGCTGAACCACAAACATTTGCTCCTAGCTCATTTTTTTGAGAAAAGTATAAACTCAACACCAAACACCTGCTTCACTATAACTTCCAGTCTTTTCATTTGGCATTTCCTCCCCTACATCCCCTTTGTTTTCCACAAAACAGGAGTTTTCTCCTAAGATGTCTCACATCCACTTCTCCCACATCTACCATGACAATTATCAGACATCACTTTTGCTGTCACATCATCACACAACCCTTCTGCTTACATTTCCAAAGAAAAATAAAGTTTGATCCAGGCTGTCCTTAAGACAAGCTGCAAGAATTTTCTTCCCTGGCTTATTTGTGACATAATAGCTATGCACAGCAGGATGCAGTGTCTCTGAACAACAGGTATAAAAATAAATGACTGCTCCTCCTTAGCAAAGCTACTTAGAGAAATCTCAGGCTTGAATCCCAAGGTCTGAGATTTCTTCTCTTTTGATTCTATTCCTGTTACTGCTAACACCCTATTTTATGAAAATACAGTGTTAAAGAACAAAAGCAACTGGTCAAACAGACAAAATCCTGTGATGGCTTCAGAAATAAGTCAAGAAATCTGCTATTTATCTAGTTTGAAATAAGGAACTTGGTGACTGGCAGTGCAGATCCAGGTGAGGAGGCTGCAGCCAGACAGGTGCTTGTTTTCCAGCACTGGGTAAAAAAGAAGACAGCAGGAGAGCTGGTTGAAACCTATTGCTTCCCAAAGGAGAGTACCTACATGGAGGAAAAAAAAAACTCTAAAAAGGTAAACAGGGACTCCCTGAGGCAATGAACCTGTGAGTAACCTGGGCATGTTGGACAGGAAGAGACTATTTTCACACGGAGATGACAGTGAAGGATGAAACCTCAGTGGGGCTGAACCCAAAGCCAGAATCATGAAAAATAAGAACTGAACAGGCATCAGACAAAACACCAAGTATTTACCAGGCCTTGATGGCCACATGTGAGTCAGACAAGTGGCCAGCAAGCTCACACAGCCAGAAATGTAGCACAGCATAAGGCATTGGAAGTGCAGCAGGAGGTAGCAAAGCCACTATGCAGTAGTTGCTCAAACTGTGCATTACAGGACACAAAAACTGTGCTGTATGCAATGAAATGGAAGCAAGCAAGCTTTTACCACAACATCCAGTGGATGAATAGAAATACGACAATAAATGGCACAGCTCAGAAACCTTTCACATTAAGAGAGGCATTGTCATCTGGAGGCAGGGTGATCAGGTACCAAAAAAAAACCTAGCCTGGCTCTGGCTATGTGATTTTTTATTTTTTGAATGGCACTGCCTAAACCAGAAAATTGCACCTATCAGTGTCGTCATGCCTGGTTAAAAATACAGCCTGTGATGCATAAAAGCAAGACAATGGCATCATCTGCAGCCTGAAGGAATCTTTCAAGCCACTCCTTGTGGACAAGCAATCTGAGGGACTGTTGGAACAAGCACAGCTACCAAGAGAAACGGCTGTAGCTGTAATTACAGCAGCTATATCCACTAAAGCCAGGAGAAAAAAAATTCAAAAAAGAGCGAGGAAACAAAACCACAATATGTTATGATTTGATTATTAAAGCAGGGGTCTTACTAATGACAATTCCAAACATTTATTTTTTTAATTGGCTGTTAATAGAAGACTGCTTTGGTCAGACAGATTCTCCAGGACATTGCACTTGGATCACTTTTTAGGGGTGTGCTGATCTGTGGCACTGATAGCAGGATCGGTGAAAAGCCTTTTTAATAATGACAATGGCAATGAAAAGCGGCTTCATTTACTTTATCCCACATCAATCTCCATTACTGTGAGCAACCTAAGCCACGACAATACCGGTGCTAAGTAGCCAAGCAGAAGGATGAGCCATTTCCTAACAAACCTATTAAGAAAGCAAAATGACCAAGATCACATCTCAGCACCGTGGTACTCACTCTTTTCATGCAGCTATCCAATACACACATATCAGCCTCTGCATGCCTGTGTTAATAAAGAAGCTGCAGGTTTAACCTGGACACCCCTATCTCTGCTCACATCTGCAGTGCTGCTCTTCTTCCCCCGCTGTTTTCTCTTAAAGGATGCCAAGAAAGCAGCACTTAAGTCTTTTGTCTTCCCTTTTGCAAATCCTGCGCTGTTATCAGTCCCTGAGCAGGGAGAGTTTCCTGCCAGGCACCATGCCCAAAGCCTTGGCAGCCAGGAAGGTTTTAACTCATTCCAGGGCAGACCTGAGCACTTTGCACCAAACAGAAACGAGATTGGTCACGGACTCCGACAACTTGAGAAGTTCAGAACTTACTGAAATAAACCTCAAGCTGCCATTTTCAGCAGCCTCTTCTATTCTACTGGTTTTATCTCTAATCACATAACCCCTCTTCTTCCTCATGGCACCCTCTGAGCAGCTTGACTGAGCCAAACATCTCCAGGTACCTGGAGGGCCACTCATCCATCTCCTCCTGCCAGCCTCAGGCAGCACAAGGATGCCTCCTCCCTTCCCTCCATCCTTGCAGGGATCCATGCATCCTTGCATCCACACCCTGCCTTGGCTTTTGTGCTGTGACAGAGCACGGCCTTGTCACTGCCAGATGTGACAGCGCCTTGCCACTGCCAGCCCACCCCAGCAATGACTCGAGGGTGGCACTGCCAGCCCACCCCTTCCAATTAAACCCTGCAGTGCTGCCAGCTCTGAATTAGCATACACTGTGAAATAGGCATTTAGCTAAGGCTTTAATGGTTTTCTGGGGGAAAAAAAAATTAAAACAAACACACAATGTGGATTCAGATTAAAATGGTGTAAATAGAAGTTAATGAATATTATTACTTGAGTTATTAGAACTTTCTGCTTGAAAAAACTTAATCTAATATTCTCGTTTTTAGTATTGCCAACAGCACTGGGGCATGCAGTTCAATAGTTCAAAGTTACCAGCTTTATAATTGCTTTCTACAGACCTTAAAAAAGGCATTTAAGTTTCAGGATGTAACAGAATGGAATGAATTACCCATCGTCACTTCAAAAGCAAGGAAAAAAAGTTATTACTGCGCTTAGGTATTTACATGCCTTTTCCTTTGAGAAACATGAGGAAGAACTAAAGAGCGTGGCAAACAAATGAGAGAAAATTCTGTAATCAAAGAATTAGGAAGCCTTGGGCATTTCCAGCTCAACCAGTGTATTTAAAACAGAGTTTAAGTTGAAATTTTAAGCAATACCATCTTTTTTTTCCAAGATGCAATATTTTAAAGACTGAACTGCACATTATTTACTCTTATCAGTGCTTTGTGTACTCAGAAGAACACAAGTTGGATTAAATATAAATGGGATTCACCTCATAATGCAGCTTGCTCACAACAAAAGGTGTTGCTAGCATGTTATATTCAGGTTAAATGATGTTATAGTTTGTTGACAAATCTGTTTTAACATCACCAGTTAACGCTGCATGCCACTGGCAAGAGGAATTATTTTGTCCTGGTCCTCACAGCTGCCTTGTTGACACCACCATCAGATTTACAATTTCAGTGGCAGCAATACCTGGGTGGCCATCTGTAAGAAGGACACATTGTTTTCTGAACTGCCACAACGATTACCTAAGTTTTAAATATTAAAAAACACAATTAAAACAGCAGACAACGATCAGTTATAGGAGGAAAAGCCCCTAGGAAAATAGCCTAAGCAGTACTATTTCAAATATCATATGTGCTTTTCCAGCCTGAATTGCTCACCATTTTACACTTGGATAGATTAAAGAATTGGAGAAATAGTTATAACTCGAATATGTAGGAGCAGATCGACACAAATTACTATGACAATCAGTCCAAGTTATTTCAAAGGCCTTGTTTCAGGCAGAGTAATTTGGCCCCTAAATCCTAAAGGGTTTTTGAGATCTATGGAATTCCTAGGAGATAGGAGTAGATAAGAAGGGAAAGATCATCCTTATCCTAATACAGCTTTGGATGTTCTTATTTCACACACCTACATGTATAATGGAATTTCCATTTATAAAAAGAAAACGCCATAATTTTCACTAAGGCTATTACTGAGCTAACTGCCTAATAATTCTGTGTTCAAATGCCATGATGAATGGCTCTGCAAGCTTTTACAAAGGAGAAGAAATAGTACCAGAGACAGCAAGCCTTTCTTTCCTGCATCTGCCATTAACAAAAACAAACCAAACAACAACAACAAAAAAACCCCACCAAAAAAACCCACAAAAATCAAAGCCTGAATTGAAGGGCTTCTACAGTTCCTAAAGTTCTGAAGTAGAACAGGGGCCACAGGCTGAGGTTCCCATGGAGTTCCAGGTTTATGTTATATAACAAAAAAGAATATGATTCAGAGCAGCCCCAGCACTGTTTGCTTTCCAAATTCAGTGTGCTCCTGTGCAATATAGCAGAAATATCAAGCCCAGCTAAGCTTAAACTAAATGTTTAACCTGCAAGCCTCCCTCAACTGTACAGACCAATAAAACTTGCAATGACTTCAATGGGCACTTGAACCAACGAGCCCTTTTGAAATTATCTGTGATGAAAAGCTCAGATTTTTCTGAAGTTAACTCTAAGATCTGAAACAAAATAACATTTAGTAGGCATATAACTTATTTTTGTGGTTTTGAAGGCTCACTAGTAGAGATCAACAGGATCAACACTTACAGATTGTGAACCACTCCTGAGAAAATGCTTTAAGGGCTTTGTTCATAGTGAAATATCCAAGTATTACTTCTTTCCTTTTAGACCATTGTGCATCATGAAAGAACTTGACATCTGCCTTCCCACAAAGAGACTCGAGATCAGCAAAGTCCAAGAAAATCTTTTTGTTTGGGCACATTTCTGACATCAGCAGGTGAGATCTTGCCTGAATACTGAAACCCAGACAAGTGCAGGACTTAATTACATGCTCAATATTCACTGAGTGCTCAGTTTGAGTAGCAAAGCCTTCCAGGGACTGGTTTTTCATTTTGTTAACACCAGTGCAAAACTCAAGTATGTTCTGTGGGTTTTTTTGTTTGTTTCCAAGTTGCATGGGTGCTACTGACAGCAAATGCAGTTGAATGCTTCTGAGACAGTGCACCTGAGCATGGTCAGTGCCCACAATCTGGTCACATCCATAGGCATGGCTCTGTTTCAGGAATATCTAAGTGCCCATCATACTTAGAAGCTTTAAAACATCTTCTGCCAAGTTTACATGTACTGAAATATGCTTTGTAAAAGCTAAGAAAAACCTACTTATAAAAGAAATTGTCATACTTTATGTATTCTAATACAGAAATGTTACCTTTTCCCCCTTTTCATTACAAGGCCTCTGCAAAGTAATTTTGGCCAACTTCCAGATATTTTAACAGATTTTATAATTTGTGTGATGGAAGCACGAGAGCATAGATCACCACTTAATATGCTACAACATCCCTGCACTAGAGAATCACTAACGGCACAATGATGAAAGGAGCAGATTTGATTCTAACAGATTGAACCACATTACCTGGAGGAGGCTGGGAGCTGCCCAAAGTGCACACAAAGTGCAGCTCCTGAGGTTTTGGGCAGACCCACAATGCTCCCAACACCTGCAAGTTCCAGTGCAAAAGTTAATTCCAGAACCACCAAGGGATGACGCAGTGCTGCAGACTCCAGGCTCCTCCATCCTAAGAGCTGGATTAATGTTAGGGGGGAAAAAATTCCCCCATGTCATATCAGTGTCAGAAATGCCTGAGGCTGAGCTTCCCCAGGGATTGAGCTCAAAAGTGAACAGACTGGAAAAGAATGTAATCCTAAATAAGCTTCCTGTGCCTCGTGTACAACAGGACTTCTAAGGAGAAGTGCTGAGGGGCTGGGGGGTTTGGTTTGGGTTTTGTTTGTTTGGGGTTTTCCCTGGGTTATTTTCTTTTTGTTTGTTTTTTTCTTGTAATTAACAAGGGACACAAATATGAAAAGTTTTAAACTTCCCTGAAATGATGAAAAAGAAATAAAAAGGGTAACAAAGCTTGACAAACTTGCAAGAGCAAGTAAAATAAATCTACAGTCAAAGACAAATTCTTTTAGATTTCTGTATTCTAATGAGGAATTTCTCAAATTCTTTTCAGAGCAATCTCAAAAAGGATTGACATTCACACTGGACTTGCATGTTACCCTCTTTTCCTCCAAATGGTCTGTGAAATAAAAATAAAAATACAGAGATGGCTGCTTCAAGTCAGCTCCAGGGACAAAGTCCAGTGAGAGGCACATAAAGTTTGAGTTCATAATCATTTAAATCTGAAAACCTAGAAAACACACAACTGACAGCCCCTTCCAAAATAAGTAGGATGTATTGCTTTTCCAATGTAATACCGTATTTTGTGCTTTTCCCCTTGCTATACAAACTGTCATCACAGTCACCCTGCTAAAGGAAGGATCTTTTCCCAAGAAACTCCATTTCAGAAGCATGAAAGGTCTACAAGGGATTCAAGTTTGAATTTCATCTCTACCAAGACAACATCTACGATAAAATAACTGAGCAAATTCATAAATGCAGTTTATTAGGAAAGTGCAGGATAGTTTCTGTGAGGAGAAACCCTGCTAGTCCTGAAAACTCCACAGCAATGTCTAACAGCATGGGAGTGGAGGGATTCCATGAACACAGCACAACTGCAATTTCAAACATTATTAAAAAAAAGTTCCATTGGACTGGAGGAAACAGCCATTCCTGCACTGAGTGTTAATCCAAGGAACAAAAGCAAATAACAGTGCTGAACTACTGCTGTGCAGGGTGAGGCCAAATCAGAGACACTCCCTAAGTACTGGTTTCTGTCAACATCTTCATCCATGACCTAAAAAGGAAATTGGAAAAGGATTTCAAGCCTTTCCAAATCAAATGCTAAACATGAAGAGCTCCAGAAAGACCCCACCCCAAAGCTGAAAAAGCAGACAAAAAGATGACCAAGAAGCCTCAGTGAAAATAATCCATGTTACTGTTCCTAGGCACCATTACATCCTTCTGTCCACTGCAACTATAGAAAATTCCATATTTAAAAAAAAAGTTTATTTATCAACATGAGGTTAACAATACAGCTTAGATCAGTGTTTTTTATAGTAGCTCTTTCACAGAAGAAAAAATATCACAACACAAAATAAGTCCCTCTACTAATTTGATTTTCAACAAAAAAACTAAAGAAGAAAATAAATGTTAGAAGACAGTGACAAATCAAGCTTCTAATTTAACAAAATACCCATAAATACTTCTCACGTTAAAATAAAGCCTGCAACAAGTGTTAGCTTTAATGACTACTGAAAAAGACAAAACAATTGGACTAAATTATCCTATAAAACTTTACTTTATGGTACCTGGAATGAATTCTGATCTAAGCAGAGAAACAGCACACTGCTAAAATCTAAGGCAGATGTACAAGCAACCTGTGTTAAAATGACACTGTCCCTATTCCTCTAGAAGAAGCTTAATTTCTAATGGAAAACCTGTATTGTCATCTGAGCACATAGTCCCTTCAATATTTTATTATTTTCAAAAAATTATTTTCAAAATTTTTTTGTTCCTTTCACAGTGAGCTCTACTTTTGGTGGTTGCAAATTCATACAGCTACACTCTTAGGGATAAGCTCCAAGGCAGGAAAAATGCTTATGAAATGAACAAAATTCTGCACCTTTTAAATGCAGGCACAGAATGTGACAAGATGGGTTTGTGCCTCAGAGTGGTTCATGGGCCTCACAGAACAAAAGCAGTGCTGAACTTTAAGTGCCATTCAGCTGAGAGGGGTCTTACAGAACAAATGCTGTTTAGCACATCCAGGGTGTTAAGAAAAAAACACGAACTACTGTGTGTAAAGGCTATTGAGAACCTAGGATGAAACTAAAATCTACATTGGCTTAAAGAAAGGACTGACAAATCTAAATCTTAATGCTTACCAATACTTCAAGACTTAATCTGGAACAAGCCTGGTTGCAGTATCACAGTAGTTTAACCATTTTGTACCTGTTCTGAAGGGGGTTTGGTGGGTTTTGTTTTTGAGGGAAGGAGGAAAGAGAAGCTGGAAAAGCTCAAAGCCTAACAGAGCTCACTACAAGAAACTGAAATTGAGCTGCTGGATGAGTTGCTCATCTACAGGAGATGAAGTTTTTATTAATGCCTTAACTAAATATACACTTGTTATTTATCTGTTTGATTCCATAGAAGTGACAGGGGTGAGGTGATGGAACCAACTATGAGCAGCGACCCCAGAACAAAAATAAGTACTTGCCATCATTCAGGTTAAGAGAAGATGGCAAAGAGTACATTTACTCTAGTCATTCTAAGAATAGAAGCTCATAATCTATCTTAACTGCTAGGTATTTTAATGGCCTGCAGAATATGTCTAACTACATAGAACAGAAGTCTTAAAGGAAATGAAATTCTCACGGAAAAATATGATCTAATTAAAGCATCTACAAACACATTTCAGAAATGGGAAAGAATATTTAATTCCATCAGCAACATCTGCAAAATGTTTTAGTATGAGATATCTATAACCCTCCTGACTTCCAGATTTTCAGAGTATGTCAGAGTGTCTTACAGAACACATTAATTGGTACAGCAATCGTTTGAAGCGGTACACACCATTTCACTGGAAAAAGACTGTCAAGAAACTGTGGCTGGTTTTATTTCACATCCCTGTACCTGAACTCTGCCTCAAACTCCTCTGTCATATCCCAATGGTACTAATATTTGTAATTATAAAGATACCAGAAATTGTTGAAATGTTAAAAGGCATACAGATACCCGATTTCCAAATGAAATTTTGGCAGCTCTACTTTCAGCAGCAGTTTCTTGCATTTGTGAATCATTCTAAGTTTATTTTTCCCCTTCAGTGAAAGATATTTCTTTTGCTTGAGACTTTCCCTGGTATTTCATATTATTTTTCCTGAGAGCAGGAATTGCATATTATTTTTCCACTGGGCTACAAGAGTACATGTAGTTGAAGCCTCTTCCTTTTTCATTATTAATTGCTGTAACCTTGGACAAAACCAGAGGCAGCAAGACAGATAACACAAACACAGCTCCATATTGGCAACATGAAACAGGGAAAAGTTTTACTGCACAGTGCAAACTCACACCAAGCACATTCTGAAAGCTGGGAGTGCTTCAGCTACCAGCAAAATGTTGGCAAGATCATTTTCTCCAAGCCTTCCTTCTGGAAACATAAAACGCAAGTTTTGTCACCTTGGCTTAGTTTTCCAGTGTCCAACAGCAATTCAGGACATTGCTTTGACAGTTCTCCTGGGGGACACAGGATCTTGGTGAGGACTACCACACTGCATGCAGATGCACTCAACCATTCCTACAGAAGCAAATGGAAAAGGCCCTGGGAGGCTGAGGGAGCACGGAATCCACGGCCACCTGAGCAACCCACCGTGTCCTTTGGGGAGCCAAACAGATGGGCTAAAATCCTGACACACAGCTCTTCAGGCAACTCTTTTGCAGTACCTCTACCTATATAGGATAGGATTTTAGAGGAAAGCACTGTTTGATGCTCAGGGTACAATAGGATTTATCATTACAGGACTGTTATTAATTTCTTCAGCAAATTTTCCTTTGCTAACAGCTTAAGTTCACTTAGAAATTTACTCCACTAATTATCTTCCCTTCATATGCCTGTAATTCAAGATATTTTACACTGGTTCATTCTCATACTTGGTATTGCTATATCTTGTTGTTTCCAAATGCTCAGAAAAAGGAAAATGTTTAGCTGTCTAAACAAACACTTCTCACTTACTGTAGAAGTCACTGACCTCTTTTGGCCCTGGCTATTCAAGAAAAATTATGATTTCTGAACCTACCAAGAAAGCTGCATGTGTCAGTCCTAAATCGCTGTGAAATCCATCAGATTAATCTAAAATTATTCGAAGACCAGAACACAAAAGTTGAACTAACACTGTCTGAAAACAGTGGCTCAAAATTAAACCTGTTGAATATGATCTACAAGCACAGAAGCACCCATGAGATTAGTTTATATGACTATTTTATAATTCCAATAAGCAAAAGAGAACAGAAAGGCAGATCAATAGTGCATTCCTGGTTAGCCATAAACAGATATCAGAGAAGGAAAAAAACCTGTGGAAAAAAAAAAAATAATCATTCTCACAGATGGGATATTCTCCAGTTTGCAAGTGAGGACCATTAAGACACTTGGATAAACAGAAGTGTTTTGTTTTCAGAGCTGTCAGCCTGGTATCCTCTACCATCATTACATGAACTTCCATTTCACATTCAAAAGGAAAAAAAACCAAATCACCTGGAAGTAATAGAAGTAAAATGTAAATTTATCCTGCTTCCTGCAAGGTGACCACTTGTCACACAGCCCATTGAGATTCCCTACAGGCCTGAAAATAAACTTCCTAAGCCTGAAAGTAAACTTGAGCTGTATGTAAGGCTGAGAGCTTAATGTGTGAGCATCTGTTCCTGCAGTTATTCCATTTAAAGTGCACCGTCATTCCCAAACTGCAGTGCAGGTGTCCTACGCCACCAGTCTTCACCAGAAGCTTCCTATGTAGAGAAATATTTTCTTCCTCCTGTTACTTTTAATTGCATCATGTGGAATTACACTGAATAAAATATTGACTTCTAAGATTTATGTAGCTTAAGGAATAATGCAGTTGGTAACACCTCTTACTGTATTTTCTCTCATCCTCTATAGCAATTTTCTAAGCTTAAACATGTTAGCTCCTGGCATATGGCATGTTAATATGCATGTTGGGGGAGTAATGCTCTCAATTTATCTACCAATAGTTGTTCACTCAACTCTCCACAGCATGACAGCAATCCCAGGGGGTAGCCAAAAGTGACAATGTCTGGGCCAGGGTTATATGCTAAACTTCAGTTTTATCTGGGCACATGACATCATTCCATAAAAATTAATTTTTACTTAAAAAAAAAACCCCGCAAGGATATGAAACTTCCATTCTACTTGCTTATCTTTGTGATGGTTCAGGCTTCACACATTATCTTGTATTCAGCTCAAGAACACCTCAGTACTCCTGGTAGTGTCTTCTTTTAAAAATACTTTTTCTTTACTATTCTTCCTAATTTATATTCCCATTAATACCATACCTCCTCAATATTAAAAAGGTAGCAGTGATAACCTAGACTACTTGCCTTATTTTACCCTGATTTTAATGGGTTTGCCCTGACAGAAGCCTGTGGACAACCTCCCACTTCAATGCTGGCATCACTGAAGGCTTTATTATCATAGTTTGTGTAATTTTAAACAGCTTTTCTGTTATTTTGGATCCATGAAGACAACATATAGAGATTTGCAAGGACCAAGATCACTTGGCACTAGTAGATCTTGAAAAAAAAGTCAGCCCTTGAAGTCTTCCCGATTAGCAGATGGCTTTGTGAGCCAGTTACAAGCTTCACTTCTCATCTTCCTTCCCTCAGTGCTTTGCAGAAATTTATCCATCTATATATTTGTGCTTATATATACACACATCAATACACATTTCTATTTTTTTTTGCATTTCATTCTTTAAGCTAAATATGTAATTCCATATTTCTCTCCACCTGCTAATTTTACTTTGACAAGCCTCAACAGATGACAAGAAATCTTCTCTTGTGGCTTTCCCACATTCCTTCGGGCCTGATTGCATACCCACAAACAAAGCTGTCAGAGAAGCCACCTGCTTACTGACAAAGCAATGTGTAAAAAATAAAGCTACATGGTTTTTCAAATTGCATCCAAAGAACAACAGACAATCCAGAGCCATGAACCAGGACTTGCTTCAAATCAGAGATGTGCTAACTTTGTTACCAAATGTGTAGACTATCACTAAACAAGTCTTTTATTGCCTTTTTTTCCCCTCTCAAAACTGGAGACAGGGAAAAGGAAACAAGATGTCTCCATTCTAACCACTCTGCAAAATTCTTTCCCATGAAACAAGTAAAATGCTCCAGATTAACATCTACTGCATGACCACAGAAGTGAAATCAGATGATATGGTGCTGGTCCCAGCACAAAGATAAATGCACAGCAAAGATATGATGGTTAGCACCAATTAGTCAAACCCAATCAACAGTACAGGCTGGGGACTGACTGGCTGTGAGCCTAAAGGGCTACAGATAATTTCATATCAAAATGGGCATGGAAAAGGAGAGAGAGGAAGGACTGCTTGCATTTATATAGTGATACAACAGCTATTCTGTACTATTTCCCACATACCATTGCATTTCCTCATCTTTTACCGTTAGGATAGAAATATGTGGGTGAATGTATCTTCCTTTATTTTCCTTACACCATTTCTACAGACATATACTCAATGCATTTCACTTCTATAACATTCAAGTTGAAAATAGTGTGAGGACACCTCCATCCCCTGTTCCTTTGTTCTACTAGACACACACACACTTCTATTAACGCTACAGTTTTACATTTGCCAACACTTCTGAAGGAGTGAGAAGAAATACTCAGATTGTAGATCAAGCTAAAACAACCTCCAGACTGCTCAACTTTGGACCAGGGCAGCAGCTGAAAGCTGAAGCACCATGTGTTTCTGCATGTCACTGAAGTATGAAATACAGACAAGAGCCCAGTTTTATTCCCAGACATCTCCTAATAAGTGAGTCAGTTAACTCTCCCTTCTTGCTTTGCTCAAGATGGGACCCATCCAGACCAGATATGAAAGCATTTTTACAGGCAGTCCAGCCTGTCTTTGAGCTTCAGGGCTGGCATCTCTGCAGTCCCTGCTTCCCAAACATTCAGAGGGGGGCACCCCAGGCTTCCAGCTTCTAGCCAGCACAGCTTTCCTTGCACAGGAAAACAAAGGAGAGGAAAACCAAACACATACATGTTAGTTCTAAGGTACACAGGAAGAGATAGCCATACTTCTGCAGTGGAGATAGCAGGGGACAATTACAGGCAGCAGGTAAGTGATTTTTTAACAATGACAATTTCACACACAAAATTTGGAAGGCTTACAAAACAGAACTGCATTTGTCCCTGGTATTACCTTACACTAGAACACTTTCTCCTGAAAGCTTACCTCTATCAATGCACATTTTTAAGGTACACAACCAAAGCTTTCTAGAATTCCTACCTGATCAAATAAGAGCTTTTCTTTTCATACCCTATTGCCACAAGCTAATTCCCAAATACTCTTCCCTAGAACTAACTAAACTGGCAACTCATTCCAAAGCTTATGATGTACAGCAAAGCAAAATCTGAACTGGTAACATTCTTATAATCGAGAGCAGAAGCTATTTTAAACATCTGTAAAGATCCATCACAAGGGATCATGGGAACAGTTAATGAGCCATATTGTACCTATAAAAAAATCATTAAGAGTTTGACACCATAAATTACTAGCAATGACAATAAGCCTCCACCTATAACAGTTTGAACAGAAATTTAATTGTAGCTATAAGGAGGTGCATTGTTTGAAAAGCAAGGAAGAGCTTGCAACAGACATAGGACGGATAAGCTGTTTATATTTCATTTTATTGACTTTTTTCAACACTACTTCATTAGAAAAAAACTGAAACTTTGTTTTAGTTTGTCATATAAATTTATTTGCATAGACTCCTCACAGACATAACCAAGAACTCATAAAGCTTTTATTTTTGTTTCTGCTCTGTTATACAGTGCCACAAATTTAAAGAAAACCAAAAATATCAACATTAAATTCCCAAGAAGAGTCACATATATGTATAATACAACAAATCAAATTAGTTACTTGACACATGCAAATGGTGGCCCTTCCCAGAATCCTAATGACAGACATGACTTCCAAGAACCTGCTCTGTAGCCACATTTAGGAAATCAACCAGCTACAATTTTAATATGTTGGTTCAGCTAGGAAAAAGAAAAATTGAACCGTTTGTACAAACCCAATAGAGCCATGAAAATGCTTCTGTTCAGGAATGTGTAACAGTGTTCCTGTTGCAATTCAATATTCCATCAACTTGGATTTGACAAGGCAGAAACCTTGCAGTTAAAACCAGGAGCTTTCTCAACACAGAGGTAGTGAATTTGGGTTCAATAATCATTAAACAGGCACAGAGGGATGTACATTTTCTCATAGTTCTGTCTCTGAAGGTGTTTGGTAGCAAATGAGTCCTTCAAATTGGACTCATAATTGCTCAGAGTTTTACAAGACAAGTATTGCACTGAGCTAATTGTGCATAGCCACCCAGCTCTACCTTTAAGCACAAGCTCGCTCATTACTTCCTTGGGATTTTAATAAATCTGCTGCCCCTAAACAAGAGCTGCACAAATAAACAATTACATTTAAAGGTTCATCAGAAAAGAGCCTGAAGTTTCGTCAGTGCCTTGTACTGCAGGTAGACAGAGTTAACAGGGCCAGAATTTACATCTTTCTTACCTAAGGATGCTCCTGCTTCAGCCTAAGACCCAGGTAATTTCTCACTAGACACCACCTTCCCTCTCCAGGAGGGATCTGCCCACTCTGACTGTTCTACAGCTTCTTCACCTTCCTCAGGAGTATCTGTATTTATGAATCCCTCAAAAAGACAATAACATGCAATTCCATGGAGTATAAACATCTAAACAAAACCTGAAATCCTCATCCTTATTAGGACATACACGACAGATATTAACAGATCTCCACCTCATCCAGCAGATCCTGGTTATCCCACTTCATATGTTTTGCTCCAGAAGTGAGTTAGCTCTTATAGGTCTGCATAACCTATTTAAAATTACCTGCATCTAAAGTGTTCAACAGATGTGAGGTTTTTCCTTACACTCTAAACTATTATGGCACTGGAGCTGTAGTTCTCATTCCCTACTGAATCCACACCAATTTCACTAGAAGCATATTCTTGAGCTCCCTCTGAAACACCTGGGAGGTTTTTTCTCTGTTCATAATTCATGAAATTCAGTCAGGTGAGTGCAAGAAATGTAATGAGTTCATCAAGGACTCCAAAGACCAAGTGTGTTTTAAGCCAAGAGCCACAATGAGACTGAGCAAGTTAAGCAATCACTAGGTCATCTCAGCTGTTAATGGCAGGTGAGATATTCTCTGAACTATGGATATTGGTGGTTTTCATCCCCATTTTAAGTTATTTCAAGAATATCAACGGTATTAAACACATCTGAGCCCAAAGTTTTGCTCTCTTTTACGTATCACTGCAGTGACTTCTTTCCATACAAAGAAGACAGAAACAATGTCACTTGACAGCAAAAAAATGGTGCAGCTTTGACAGCTCAGGAAGAGACTCTTCAGCTTTAAAGGAAGAAATGGCTAGCAGAAGCAAAAAGTTTTAGTGACAACATTGCAGAGTCAAGAGATCTGGGTCTGAATGAATATTTAGATCTTGGACATTAAAGGCATTTATCAGTGATAGGAACTTTTAAATGGCTAAGCACTTTTCTGTGTAATGTAATACTTCCTTTCTGATTAAACTACCCTTGACCCTTTAAACCCCATACAAATAGTACTTAAAATTCTGAAAAAAATTTTCGAGCCTGCATTTCAGCACAGTTCATCATTGCAGTAAGTGAGCTGTGTTCTGTGTGTTTGCAGGTGTACTGCACTAGTCTTATCCCGTGAAGTAACTAAAGGAATTTCAGGAATGAAACCAAACCTACTGAGCTCTGCAGTACCTCTGGCAGCAGCCATCTTGCTGTAAAGACACTAAAAAGACCTTGCAGAAGTAACTCCCAGTTCAGAAGTCACACAAGAGGATGAGGACAAACAAGACCTGCAGAGTAAGCTGACTCACCATTGCAACAGCTTTGAAGAAGAGATGCTTGCTGGCACATTCCAAAGGACAACATCTACTGGATCAGAGGTTAAAAGCAAGTGCATGGATTGACTTTCCCCTCTCTAACACGATGTATCACGTACTTCAGACCATCTGGTGCAAAAGAGCTCTTACTTATCCCACAGTTTAAATGCATGGAAGAGGCACAATCACCAGATTACTGTTAGAACTATAAATAACTAGCATGTTGTCTTACCTCATGCAAGACTACTACTTACACACTTTCAGGTCCATTACTCTCTCCTGACCTCAAAACATGGTGTTGCCATTTCCTAAAGAAACCTCCCCTCAGAATTCAGGGTTGGCTATTCAGCATGTTTCCTAAACCTGGGAGATTTCTTATCTGTGTGACCAATATGAAACTCGCCGTTAACAGTCTCCTTTTCCTTATTCCTTCTTTGGAAAGGGAAAAGGTGTGGGGAAGCATGGAAACCTCACACAAGTACTCAGACCCCAGAGCTACTCCTTCCAGAGAAGGAATGGATCTCACTTGAAGGCAAAGAAGACCTGTTCTTTGGCTGCCACCACCTTCTTTAGGAGATAGAAAGCCCCAAGGGAGAGAGCACTGTTACCATCCACTCTGCCATAAAACCCCACCACCAGAGAGAAGTTCAGTCACAACAGGAAAATGAGAGACAGCAGGCACTAATTGAAAAAAATTATTCTGATGGTATAAGGGGAAAAAGTCACTACAAAAATAATTAGACAGAGGCCCAAGGAGGCTGTGCAACCTCCATCCTGGGCAGCTCTCAAAACCCAACTGGACAAAGCTGGGATGATGCTCACAGCTGACCTACTTTGAGCAGGATGTTGGCTAGGTCCCTTCCAGCCTCCATGATTTTGTGACTCTCTTCTCTGTTGGCTCTTTAGCTAGAAGCTTACAAAGCCACTTTAATGTCTCAGGTCACCAGTTTCCTAGCTATTCTGTAATACTGAGCTCTGTTAGATGCAAAATATACTATCATTCCAGTTGGGCATTCCTTTTTTTAATTAGTTTTCTGACAATAGGCAAATTTCTGCAGAAAATGCTAGCAATGCATGAGATTTGTCAAAGAAAAATAAGAAATACAATCAAATATTAAAAGCATCAAAGTCTGAGTTTCAAGTTTTAAATTTAAATTTTAAACCTCTTCAAAGAACTTAAAAAACACATACATGTTTTAAAGTTTCATGGAGGGAAGGGGCACTGTAGTTCTAGTTCTCAGTAAGTTTTTTTAATCTACTTACCTAATGCATTTTGCCACAGCACTCTACTCCCCCTGAAATAGGAAGATACTCTGATCCTCCCTAGGCTGAGCAGTAGCCTGGCCACTACCTTAAAAAACCAAACTATCAGCAATATTCCTCTCTTGTCACAGACCCAGGTGTCATTACCCAGCAAAGTAGATTGCTGTTTTTCCTCAGCTAACTTTGACCCTTGGAAAAAGACTATTTCATTGCTTTATTTGTGAAATTGGAAGTTATACAGAGCAACACCAGAAATATTTCATCTTTTGCCAACAGACGTGTTAATAAAGAGATAATCCTCTCATGTTTATATCAAAGCTGAGGCAATCCACAGCACTAATGCAAAATCTCTCACTCATCTTCTTCCATTTATGCTCTGGTAATCATATAACATTATTACAAACAATACAGTAAACTAATTACTGTTCAGTCACTTTTCTCTTCCACACTATAAACTAAATCACTTACTCATGGACGCATTCTCTCTGTGCAGATGAACTGTTTGTTTGTTCTCTTTCCTTCCAGGCTGTTTAATGCTACTTCAATTTGCAGACACCAAAACCTTAAGGAAGATGTCTTCCCAACAGAACTGGGGTGAGGGTTCTTGGGCTGTGACGGCTTCTGGGTTTGGGTTGGGTCTTGGTTTTTTGTTTGATTTGTCTGAGGGCTTTGGTTTTGGTTTGTTGTTGTGTTTCCTTTTTTTTTTTTTTTATTTGCAGGAGGAAGGGAGGAAGGACAGAGCAGCAATGGGAGGAAGGAGGATGTGTAAAATGGCTTCCATGAATTTTTTCCTTGGCTCTCAGAGCTGCTTTTGAATGCTGTACATAAAATACTCTACAAAACCTGGGCAAGTCCATCTGATTCATTACCCTGTAGCCTTGTGAGATTAAACTGGTGCAGTAGTTCAGTAACAGCAAGCACAAAGCAAATTGCACCTATTACTTCCTCACATTCATTACAAATACCTTTGGGCATGTCAACATTCTCCTGAGCCATTGCAACTAAAGTATCATGAACCCTGTATATTTGAGGCATAGTATGAAGAGGGAGGTTTTAGCCTATGAAAACAAGGACTTTCAGGGGAAAAAAATTAAAACAATCCTCTGAAGAAAAATAAGAAAATAGAATCAACATAAGCTTCCAAAACAGACAGCAAACAGGGCAAAACCATGGCAGCATTGTATGGTTTGGATTACTGAATATTGAGTTCAGAATATTAGAATAAATACTGAATACATTTCAAAATATTATTGTGCTAGAGAAGCTGCATATACTCACCATATTCAATACTATTTATAAAAGCAAATCAGAATTTGTTCTGAAAACAGTTGTATTCTGAAACTGAACCCGAAGCCATGTATTCATGCATTATTCTTCTCCTATTTGGCAGGAAAGTCGGAAAGGCATTAATATATGAATCAGTGTACCACTACCATTTTTCATAGCATGATACCAAATCTTGCCATCCATTTTTGAGAACAATAAAAAGCTTTTTCACTTGCAAGGTAAAAAATGTAGCATGGAATCCATTTCAAGCTTCTAAGGTCATTTAAAACAAGGCATGTTTTGAAATAGAAGAATTTCACATAAATGAAAAATTCTCTTGGTACTATAAAAGAGCATTCTAAGTCTACTCTGTTGATTTATGAATAAAAATATACCACAAATACAACTATGTCATATTTGCATGTACAACTCAGGCTTCAATGAGACACTAGCAGAGAAACCAAGAGACACTTTAAAGGCAGCAATAAAATTAATTCACCTCAGATAGGTTTCACTTGCTCCAACAAAACCCAACAAGACTTTAAAAAAAGCTCAAAATCTAGGAAAGAAAGCCCTCAATATTGAATTGTGGTTCACAAGGAAGACAAGTAGATGGCACAAAAATCTGTGACAGGACTTGTCTGGTGTTCCTAGCATATTTCTCTCATTTGGTGTATCCAAATTCATCTTCCACACTGAAGTCATGTGGCCAGCCCTTAAAATCATTTGCATTTCATGACTAACTCTGCATTGCTTAATTAGGGATAAACTGCTTTCCAGCATTCAGCTTGCTTGGAAATACCAAGACAGTACTTTGCCATTTCGTTGTGCCAAATGAGTACTACCTGTCACTTCACATCACATTTTACACCAATTGAGAGAAGTGCATTGCACACTCTGGAAGCACTAAGGGCTTATCTCCCTCTACTACCAATGATTTACTCTTTCCCTCATCTTAAAAATGAGGCTGAGCTTGGAGTTATGGTTTCTACATCTCGACATTCACCTGTTGTTTTCATCCCAAGCCTTTGGAAGGAATGGCCTTTTGTGAATGCCTCTGAGGAGCTCTGCTTTTCAAAACCCAGGAGTACCTGTCCCACTGTGGTCATGTTCTGGTGCTCAAAAAGTGCTGCTCTTTCTGCAGTGTGCACAAGGGAAACTGCTTATTAGAGAATTGAGGTGTTTGCTAATGGTAATAAACTAGAACAAAATGATTTTGTTTTAAACATATGCTACAAATACCATACAGTCCACCTTGGTGAGCATTTCAAGACATCATTGAACATCTCAATTTTTTATGCTTCTGTACCAAATATTTGGTCCTGAATAATCAAGTGAAATCCCATTTCCTTTAAGATACTATGCACAAAAATAGCTCAAAAGGCACAGAAACCATCCACAAAGAACTTGTCCCTAAATAAGTGAAATCAGTAAATCTCCTATCACTTTCAATGCAAAGCACTCTCTGATTTAAATTTTCTTTATTAAGCTCTATTATTCTACTTATTTATATTTCTTTTCCATCAGCAGACTGCATTGCAATAAACATTTGTAGATGTATTTGATAGATACTAAGCTGTACTAACTTTTAGAATAATTGGGATTATATTTTAATAAAATAAGAAAATTGTGTTCAGTCAATAAGCTTTCCCTGCAAACTGTCACAGGACATTCCACTAGACTCAAAAGCACATGAAACTATTTGCCACATAGCAGACACATCCAACAGGTCATGTTTCAAATAATCAAGGACTGTTTTCCACTGGCTTTCTTGCTTTCCTTCTGCCTTACTTCAGTTGCTGCCCCCTCAGTACATTAAGGACTTATTTACACTAATGAGTGATTACTCAATTTTCATCTCCTCACTCAGCAAAAGTACTATAATATTGCCATATGATATTTTATTCAAATAAAAATTTTGAGTTTTTAATCAGTGCAGCAAGGATCTCCCATATCACATTCCTTCCTTGCCTTCTGCTAGATACTAAGCCAACAACATGAAAAAAAATCTAAAACTGAAACTGTGGACCATAGGCAGTTTATGGCAAGCATAGATTAGTGATTTTTTTTTTGCTTCTATGATTAATTGCAAGAGTTGAGTTCTTTTTTTTTTTTTGCTTTTTCTTCAATATCAAGTCTAAAGAAAAACAAACTTGCCTGTTTATTCATGTTGCAACTATTAAGAGCTTCATTTCCTTCTGCTACTTTAGCACTGTACTCTATCCTACCAGAGGAAATAACCATAAGGGTTTTGTTTGGTTTCCTTTTTATGCTAATAACTCAATCATAAATGCGACATACAGGTTTGAAGTTTAAAATTATGTTGATTTCTGGGTAGTCATCACCTCTCTATATTTGGGCCTGATGACTTTTTTCCACCCAAAGTGCTAAGTTGCTATTTCAGGTGGAAAAAAAGTTGGAAAAAAGCTGGGTATTCAGACAGCCACACCATCAGCAGAAAAAAAATTAATAAAAATTACAAATCCTACAGAAGCATCAAATTTTAATGGTGTAAAACATCCACTTACAAGGTGCTGCCTAGAGTTATGAATCCCTGAAACATGAACTGATTCTCTGCCCTATTGCTGAAGTCGAGGTGAGCTGATTTACTCTCACCAGGAGCCCTAAACCCAGAGCCCAGTGGCAAGGTTCCCTCAAACTCCCTCACCCCATCAGTCTGGCAGAGCCCACATTTACAAGCCTTCAGGGCACGCTGCAGGGTTTATCTATTTATTCAGGCTTTTGCCTGAGGGACAGCTGCAGAAGCAAAGGGAAGGTTGGCAAGTTCTCTTTATTTGCAACGAGGTCAATTTTATGTATTAATTTATGTACATGTGCCTAGAGATTATGATAGGCAGATTTCATACAATAGCAAACTTTAGCCATAACCTAATTAACTTCGACTAAGGAAGAAAAGAATTCTCCAGGTCTCCATTAGAGATAAATTCCTGTAAAAACTCACCATGCTCACAGATGCTACAAAATAAGTCTGAGCTAAAACTAAAAGGGAAATGGAAATGTATTCTCATACACGTGAAAATGAAATGCCAATTTATAAGTTGCATGTAAGTTGTGATACTCTGAGCCTTTCCTTCCATGCTCTTGGACTTACTGTTGAGCAACAAAAAAAAATTATTCTTCCTTCTCACTATAACTCTGGGCATAATTTTGCAGGTGTTCAAAAGTTTTGGAAATACTATAGTTCACAAGACTTGGGAAAAAAAAAATAAAAGGAGCTGCTAAGAATAAAAGAGTCCCCTGAAAAGGAGCACAAAGCGGTGGATTCACGGTGTTATACTGAAAATACAATCAATACAAGAAATCAACTGAAAAGTGAAACTGATTGCTGAATACTTTCTGACAAATCTAAAGAGACTTTCCTGCAGGTGTTGGTTTGACCTGTTCCCTGAAGAAACAAGAAAAGCATATTAGATTGGTAAGCTGAGGGTACAGCTTAGATATAACATTGTTTTAAGGGAAAGAAGAAAAAAAACCCATCATGTTTTTAAAGTGACACATCAGTTCTATAAATGGACTTGAAAAAAAATTCAGTGAGTCTTAAGGCACCTGCTCTGTTGTGGTTAAATTATTTAGACTTTAGCTATTATGTTCCTTAGCAATGCCAAGTATCAGTAAACAATATGTTGTTTCAGTGACAAACTCAGCCTACACTGGGACCAGACATGTCCCACACCAATGTATTAAGCTACAACAGCTCTCAGAACAGCCAATAAAAGGCTCCATGAAGATTTTTAGAGAGGCCAAGAGAAGCTTCAACCCTACCAAGCATCTGTTCTGCATTTGCAGCTCATCAGGAGGTGTTGAAATGAGTCATTGTGGTTGGGGTGGATGGACAGATCAGTTTAAGAATTGCTTTGCAGTATGGAGATGCAAAGTGACAGAAACTGAGGATCCTACCAAAGGCTATAAAGTGACCAAGTAATAATAAAAAAGTTAAGAGAACTTGGATTTGCAAAAGAAGGGCTCATATGGTGTTTAGAGACTTACTCAAGCCAGCAGGACAACTCATCTACAACTGGTGTTCTTACCAAAGGGAATGCATGGCAGGGTTGCAGCTCTGTTGGAGAAATGAGATTGAGTGCATGTGACAGTCAGAAATTCCAAGTATGAAGTCACACATACGTCTCAATGATTAGTATGTTCCAAATAACTTCTGAGAAATAGTCATGGCAAGTAAACAGAAAACAGTGTGCACTGAGAACACGGCAAGTAGAGCAGACCTCAGGAACAGAGCTCATTTACAAGGAGAGAAGTAGATACTGCACTGTCACAAACACAAATGCAAGGTGAAAGTGGATAACATGCTCAGCAGGTCACACTTGAAAGCTTTCTCTTCCAATATCTAAATTGTGGTGACATTCCTAATGACCTACTTCTTACAAAGGGTACTGTAAATACCATGGGATCATTATTCTTAATTAACAAATGGAAGTTTTTAAGCTTTACTAATCTGCGGCTGGCTGCCAAATCTGTGGTTTATGCCATAATATCAAACATATGTTTCATACAACATGCAACCCAGTCAGTAATTTTCACCAGTTCCAGGCATCCACTTCCCTTCCCTTGACACACAAAACGCATTCAGAAGCAGCAGAGTAATCAGAACTGGGAGCTGAAGATTTACAGTGAAAACCTGTGGGGATTTTCCCATTTGTCACCCCTGGGCTGTGGCAGTGACTTACAGAGAATGTCACGTTTATCTACAGACTGCAAAATGAAGTTGTTAAGCACAAACAAAGTCAGGATGAAGAGTACAAAACTGACTTGAAATTTCAAACATATCTTCTGCCTCCATGGTGAGATAAAGCTGCACAACCTGCCCTGTGCCTGATTCCCAGGGCAAGTAGGAGAACATGTGGATTAAAGCTGCATTTCTGGCTTGGCTACAAGTCCCCTAGAAATGCCATTTAATATTTCCTTCCTTACCTGAGCAATCATCCCATCAGACATGGAATGAACTGCCCTGTACGTAATCTAATGATTCTGAGGAGAAAGATGAGGTTAATGATGCAAACTCAACCTTTCAAAATAAACCCAACAACTTGCCACAGCAAATTCAAAGTATATGAACTTTTCTTTTTGACAAATGAAAACTTTTTTTTAAACACCATGTGAAGACTTAGCAGTATTTGTTTACAGTGTTAAAAGCTTTCTTAACAATAACAAGACTGAAATGCAAAACCCCCAAGAGTATCACTCGCATTAATAACAAAATATTTTTTCAGACAGTAATTGGACAGTACACCTGCTCTTGCATGTGAGTGGTAACATTTCTAAAACCGTAAAGCTGATTGCAGAAGAGTTGTTTACTGTGAAAACTCTCCTGCATCACTTCAGCCAGAAAAGTCACTAAATCACAAAGACTTGAACTATGAGTATCTAATATCACGAGGTTGTGGGGTTTTGATCATCGCACATTTTATTTACTCAGAACTTCTGACATAATTGTCACGATTATTGAAATGTTAAAAGTTATTATGCAATCCAGCCAACACATTTGGAATGGAAAGAAAGGAAAAAACTGTTTTTTCCAAGGTTTAAGAACATAAAGTCCTTAATCTGTCTACTTGTTTATCATGAGACCACTCTGTCTTTGTTGGGTATGGATACCAAACACAACAGATGGTCCGCCAAAACCCCATCGTGTTTGCTTCAATTATTTGTGGAAGACTGCAGAGGGGGAGGAAAGAACTATGATGATACATTAAAATCTAAGAGAAACACAAAGCCAAGTACGAAACAATAGAAAGGATGGCACGCAGAAGAAAAGAGATGTTCGTGCACAAGTTGCCCTGAAACAGCTCCAGGATATTTCACTTCAACAGAAATGAAGCAAGTACAGACTCAAACAAACATGATGTTAAAAAAGAAGATGGTTTCATGGTTAATTCTGCCTACTTAATTTTTTCAACACTCCAAAGGGACATACAGCTGGATTTTGCATAGTATTTCCACAGAATTACTAACTTAGCATTATGAGAACATATGTAAAAGATAAAGATACACCACCATGTGTAACAATTAACTCCAACTGCAAAAGGGCAAACTTGTAACGTCAAAGGAGACCAAACGACCTTTTAAATACAAGAAAAAGCTCAGCAGACAGTAGCATGCTTTTTGATTCTCCTAAACCTTAAGAATGCTTTTCATGGGCCATGGTGTTTAAAAGACATTTATTTATGGTATTTAAGAGACTTAGTTGAGTGATGGAACTTTTAGGTTAATGACTGAGCTCAGCCTTTTGCAACTTAAATGACTATGCAGAAGAATGTGTAGAACAGGCTTACCAAGCCCTCATGTGTTTCCATGTGTCTCATGAATTTGCCACCAGCATTCCACCAAACCACAAATGCCAACACCACAGTACTACGCATTCAAATGTTAAAGATAAAGGAAACATGTTAGAAAAAAATATGGCAGAGACTTATAAAAACATGTTTGAACATGTTTTTTTCCTTCTTTTTTTCCCTGAGCTAGAAGTGTTTGACCTCAGAGCTGCAGAAATTTAGGGCACTGAAATGGGATAATTTCATTATGTAATCTGATTTCCTGTGTTTTACCAACCACTGCACATTTACTTAGCTACCTCTCCCTCACTGGATCCAGTAAGTTACATTTAGTGAGATTATCTTCCTCAAGATGCCAGTACTTCTTGTGAAGATGCACCAAAAAACAACCAATTACTTTTGACAATATGTTCCAAAGATTATACTCTCACTTATGGATAAAGCTCAAACACTGATTTTCAGGTTTTTTTCTTGTCACTGCCCATCAGCAAATGCTCCTCTTACAAAATTCTCCAATACTGAGTGATTTCCTTGTCAGAACACACTGGAAAATCGGTTATGATTTTTCATATACTAAATAAGCTACATACACAAAAATATAGCTATATCAGATAAATAGATATCTAACAGGTAACCTAAAAAAGCTATTCCAAGAAAAAATTATGTTAAACAGACATGTAGTTTTTGCAAAATTCACAGTATCACCATAGATTTGCAGTCTTATGGGAATCAGAGGGAAAGGCTAAATAATTGGTTATACTGAAGTACAATGAAAAGTAACAAAACTGAGTCCCCAGATTTACTGGGATAAACAGAACAGATGCAAGAATTCATTTGTCTCCTCCCCTACCTTTGAATATAGCTACTAGCCTGAACAATTCTTTTCATATACAAAGGAGATAGTAAATTACACTACTAAAAAAATGTTACTAGAAAGAACTGTAGTGTTTACTACCAGATTTCTCTGATAACTACATGTTATTGGAGGTTTTAGAATTTATTCCATAGAGGAATAGGTGAGTCCTTCCTAAGTGAACTACAAGTTCTGCCTGAAGCCTTGATGCCCTGTTTTGAAATAACTGGATCTTGCATTTCAGGGTAAAGCACACCTGAACTCTGAAGTTCACTTTAATTCACCCTCCAAGGGTGAAGGGCTACACATCTCAGAAGTCCCTTCAAGGTGCTGCACTCCTGCAGTGCACTGTGTGGCTCACACAAAGGGAGCTGTCACCTCTGCTGGTGAAAAGGGGGGTTGAAAAGCGGACTACAACACAGAGGCCTCCCCCACAGCATGTGCTCCACCAGCCCAGAAAACCTCACCCTGAACAAATCACAGCTTTCAAGCTCTGAAACCAAGGTTAAAGTCCATGGGAGGCTTGAGAGTCACCTTCCCTCTTCACCACACACCTCTGGCTTTGCTCTGACATGTAACATCACCACTCCAATACTCCTTGCTATTTGAGGTGACCCACAATGGTCTGGGTGCTCCAGGAGCACACACCAATTGTCACCAGCTTGTAACACCTCCAAACCTAATCATCAGTTCAGTGTCCATCTCCTCTACTGCAACCTCTCCAGATCAGACTTTCCCCTAAAAGAGACATGAAGACGACCTGAGTTTTACTGATATTTTTTGATAAGAATCAAGTGGACAAGGCTGCACTGCAATGGATGTAGAGTTCCCTACAAATGATTCTGGGAAGCACTGGTACAAGGCAGTGTGGGAATTAGAGACTGATGAAAACTATTTAAACCATCATATAATACTGAATAATCCAAATTCCACACCCCTTGAATAGTAAGAAAGGTGAAAAATGTCATCTTTTACCAACACACGCAGGTCGGGCATGAGCACAGATCTTGGGAGCTGTCATGGAATGTTTCATCCTGCTCATTTGCCTGGCAGTGCAATCTCTGACCATTAACAAGTAATTCCTTTGCAAGAGCCAGGAGCAGCTCAGCTCAGCAACCATCTAATTTCTTAACAAAGGAAAATAAGTCAAGGTTACCTGCAAAGAGGATAAAGCCAGTGTCTCTGAAATTTACAATTGTCACAATTGCCACTTTTCCAAAATCAGTCTTTTCAGTGTCTAGCTCAAAACAAATACCTCTTCTCACATGTGTCATTGTAGAAAACTGCAATTCAATCCTATTTTTGAGTCTTTATTGTAGAAGGTAAACAAAATAGCACCTGCACTTTGGTTATTTTTTACTTCTATATGTGAAGAAATAACTGCAAAGAGTGTTAATGCTCAGGTTTATGTTAATCATGTCTGTGTCTAATACTCCACAAAAGGGAGCATTCAGCATTTTTCACTCAATTTCAAAATAAAAGAAATAAAAGTAAACACAAGAGCCATGTAACATCAGAATTCTTTACAGCTGCCCTATTTCAGCTGTACGTGTCCACTATTCTTGTCTGTTTAGCCTTACAGAGCCTGTGCCTACTTTATAAACAGTATGAAATTCAGTCATTTCAAAGAATATTTAACTATAACAGCAGCAACAAGCCATTATGTTTCAGCAATCCATCATTTTTAGAGAAAAAAAATGTATTTTCTTCACAATGAGCAATTTATGGATTCAGATACTACATCTGGGCTTTCTATTTCAAGTCTATTATTTCACAAAAAATAGTTCTAGTAAGGGTAAGGCTAGATAAATATTAGAAGAGATTGACATTTTCTGCAGATTATTTCTAAAAATCTGAAAATAATTTGGTAAGCATTGTACCAAACAGTGAATAGAAAAATCTGCAGCTCATAAGTCAACATATTAATTTGAAATAACAGATACATTCCCAAGGGTAAAAAGACAAAGAAACACCCCAACCCAAGCAACTCTGAATTTATTTACACTATTTGCTCACACACACCCTTGGCCATCCTGCAGCCAGGGAAGGTCTGGCCCAAAATTATCCCATTCCATCACAAGGAATGCAGGTGGCTGAGGAAAGGCTCTCACAGCTCCCTCAAAGCCAGTTCCAGGCTCTCCATACTGGCCACACCATTAGGGAGAGATCTGAATTAACAAATTTCCTCCCAAAGACAGGTTTCTGTGGTTTTTTTGTTGTGTTCTTTTTTCACTCCAGTGCTCCATTAGGAATTAAATGAGGTGCTGTGGGCTGATTTGCCTGAGCTAAAAGAAATTTAAAGCATTACTCCCATGCTTCAAAAATACTGTAACTTCTAAGCACTTTTATACTAATTAACCAATTGAAGAAGAAAACAGACCTCTCTTCATGACTTCCTTCCCTTTTGGAACCAGATTGTGGGGTTGTTTTACTTTTTGAAGATATTAGGATGTTGCAACAAGACACCCAAGCAAATCTAACTATTTATAGGAAACATGAAATTTTCTCTTTAGAAGGAAAGTATTTTTTAGATTGTTTCAAGCTCAAAACTACGGGTGCAAAGACCTGTTTTCTTTGTGTTTTTTTTTTAATTTCATACACTAATAAAGCTACATTAAGTTCACATAATTTCAACACCGTTCTACTAATCATGGTAAGTATATGCCAAATGCAAGAATAACACATAGGTGGATTTAGGTGAGTAGTAAAGGTGGGTTTTCTCAAACAGGTTCAAACTAAGTCTATTTATGTCTTCAGTGTGCCAACCTCTATTTCCTTATTCTATGAAATAATTTATGCATTTTTAAAATCATAGCAATCAAATAATTCAAGAATGATGTACTTGTAAGGGGTGTTTTCAGGTATCTTTTACTCTGTGCCTGTGGAAAATTAAAGCTTTTTAAATGGGGAAAAAAAAACCAAGAGGAAACCAATCCACATGTTCCTTCAATATTATTCTTCCCTACTGATACAAAACCTCACCTCTTCACCTGTAACAGTTTCCTAATTTATTAAAATTGATTTCACACTATAAACATAGCATGTGCAATCCAAATATTGCCTCTGGATTCAAACAATGAAATAAATGTCAGTGGTTCAGTTTTCCTTTCCTTCCCACTCCAGCCCTGGGCTTTTGGCTCTCAGACAGACCTAGAGATGAAAAGTTATTCCTTCTCCCACCAAGCCAAAATGAAGATCAGGAAAACAACTTGGCATATTCATATCAGCTGCCCAGTGTTAGATGTGTAGTAGCATTGGTTTATTCCAAGTAACAATCCACTTACAGAGCAGGAACCAATTTCCTTTTTTACACAAGCATCACATTAGGGAGTTTACATTTGTAAACTCTACATCAAGGGATCTGTATCAAGGCTGTTTATAGCATGTAAAGGATGCAGTGGAATATTAAAACTTTAAACCTGTTCTTTTGGCTCAATTATAACTTCATTAACAACACGTAGTAGAGAACTATGTCAGTCACAAGTGAACAACACTGGGATGCATGATGACAACACTAGGTGAAAATCAGAGGCCATCTCCTCAATGACAAAATCCAAGATAGCTTTGAAAGCTTCAGATTAAAAAATTCCCAATTACCAATGAAGTGCTATTAAACTCTCCTTCCCCAATTTAGATTCAAGTAACATGGTGGATTTGGCCTCAATTCTTACAGTTGTTTAAGGAGGCAGAAAGCTTGAATCCTTTAAATGAGACATGGATTTGAGACTGTTTTCATGCTTATATTTGAATACAAATATTGTTTAGGATCTTAATTCTTTTTCTCCTCAATAGAGGACAACCACAGGGAAAAAAGAAAATTAAAAAATACAATAAACCAGCAGCTGTTTTCCTTTGTTCTCCATTACACTTAATCATTTTGTTGCCCATAAGCCTTTGAGCATTTTGATTTTTGATCCTGTTGGGTTTTTCACAAATCTTTTATTATCTCACTACATGATCTTTCACTGTATTTTCTACAAAGCCATTTGGCTACAGGTTAAAAACAGAACAGCTTCCAGGCACCACTCTGTATACATAACAGGAAAGGGGAAGAGGGCTGAACATAATTTATTATGGGTTTAATTTTCTATTTCCTTAATAATTGGTTGATAAATGAAAAAAGGGAACATTTTATTGATATTCAATCTTTTCATCCTTCTATTAAACACTAACTTGGAAGTTTTACATAAAAAACCCTCAGGAAAGTGCTACTACTTACATCAATAAAATATTGAAGGAAATTTGCAAGTTCCACTTCCACTTGACTGTTCTTGAGCTACTGTAGCACATGGTAAAGAACTACAGCAAACCAGAGTAAATTTCCCTAAAGGCTGTGGAATGACTAAATTGTATTTTTTCTAATTGATCTGCTGAAGTTTGTCGATTAGGTGGTTATACTTGCAAACCTTGTACTTCATTCAGGAATAAAACATTATAAGATTTTTATTGTTAATTTTTTTAAATAAATATTAGTTTAGGCCACAAAACTCACTGTAAAATACAGCTTTTAACTAACCAATAGCTGAGCTTGGTTGGACCAGCTAATCAACAACAAAAGGAGCAAGAATTCCTTATATTTAGCCCATAATAAGAAAGCCAAAGCCACCTAATTCCTAGACAGATGGCAATAGAAACTTGGTGAATGGGTACGAATTTTTAGAATTCCAATGCTGGCAGCACAGGGAAAGCCTCCTAAGCTCAAGTACATGCAGCACACATCCCCCTAAGCTTGGCCTGTCAGGCAAACCAGGACACAGGGGCTAAAAATAAAAGCCAAATCGTGGCTCACTTGCACCCTCCCAAGCAGCAGAGCAAACAGAAGCATTGCCAAGGCTCTGCTCTCCGTTTCAGGCACACACAGCTGGCACCCATGCACTGTGTTCATGCACCAAAGGCAGCAGATGGAATCAATTACATATTTCAACAGCCTTTGACATCATATCAAACACCTTGGCTTTTAGTTTGAGAAGAGTAACTCCTGGGATTTTTTCCCCCCCTACCCCAGCTTTCACCATCCAAATCAAAGTCACACAGTTACTTCCTTTATAGGACAATATAGCCATGCCATATGCTGCTGACTTGCAAGTCTTGCATAGTGAAACACTGCAGCAACAGCAAAACAAAATGTTCTGAGTTTGGCCTTGTGGCTAAGACACTACTTACTGAGCAATGAGTTACAGATAAACAAAGCTTCAAATCACACAGCAGTTTGGGTTGGAAAGGGCTTTTTAAAAAAATCACCTACTTCCAAACTTCCCCACCGCAGGCAAGAACATCCACCCATGCCTACTGCATTGTAGAAATTATGTGTACTTTTCTAAACCCAAGAAAACTCAACCCTCTACAGCTTGGCAAAACTGATCAGCCGTATTCAAGAAACATCATCAACTGATCTCAGTTTGTTCCTTAAATTTCCTAGTTTTAACCCATTTGTGTCAGTGCACTAGCCAAGGAGGTGGTGACCTTTCCTGCTGGTCACAGTGCCAGGCTGGGAGCTGTGCCAGTGCTGCTGGGGACAGCACAGCTAAACGTGCCCCATGGTGTATTGCTGTCATCCAGGAAAAGAAAAAACCTCCTCTAGGCACCACATGCAGCTGAAAGTCAGTCCCTGAACTTCATCAGAGCAAGTCTGGGTGCTCACATCTAAGTCCAAGGAGAGGCTGGACCACAAGCCTGTTCCACTACCTGACTTGCACCACCTGCTGGCTTTGCTCTCTCTCCCAGAGCAGCTGCCAGACAGACCTACAGGGTGTTTGAAACATCTTCCCCTTCCCCTGTGCCTTTCCCCCTCCCTATCCCTACAAAATTGTACCTCTGCCAGACTCAGAGACCAGCCAGAGGCTGCCTCAGCAGAGGGCAGAGTGAAGTCCATTCTGAGGAGAGCCAAGCTGTAACCATGTCTGCACAGGGCCAGGACATCACCTCACCTAATTCCTCTGAGGAGCTCAAAGTTTTATCAAACTGGTACAAGTTCTGCTACCCTTAGATGCTTACAGGTTTTCTGTTTTCCTGGAGCAAGCCACCAAGTGCCTCTTGGCTTTTATGTTATCAATCATTTCTTCCTGTCTTGGGTTTTGAGCAGATCAAGAAAAAGCACCTTGTTATGACCTTGGTTCCTTCCCCTTCTGCTGAAGTGGGATCAATGCTGGCTATTCCGCCTCTTCCAGATAACAAAGGTTATTCTGCCTTTTTCAGGCTGTATCAGACCCATATCCTCCCATAGCTTCTTAGCTGGAAGCTCTGCATGTACAAGTGACTTTGATCCTGCCCAGCTCAATATTCTTTGAAATATATTACCTGATAGCACCAATACTGATGAAAAATCTCTTTAGTCCTATTAAT
The DNA here is from genome assembly GCA_013396995.1 of Dicaeum eximium. NCBI lineage: Eukaryota > Metazoa > Chordata > Aves > Passeriformes > Dicaeidae > Dicaeum > Dicaeum eximium. The sequence continues at coordinate 558,995 of VWZP01008545.1, forward strand.
ATATGACATGAGGAAAGAACACCAAGTAATATTCCCACTGTTCTGCTTCCCCCATTAGTTCATTTGTATTCAACAATTTTAATAACTGTCAAATTGAGCCTAAACGATCCCTTTTTTTCTTAAATCCCAGTTTAAAAATGAGAAACATTTAAGCTACAATACTGATATTTCTATTCTTTGCACATTTTTTCTCCAAAACCAGTTTTTGTTATTTCTGTTGGGGAAGAACATTCTTCTCTCCTCAACTGAAAAAAAGTTCAACATACCCCTAAGAATTCTCTCTCAAAATCTGCTATCTTAATGGAGTCAGAGTAAATTGATAGTCTGCTGCAGTTCCATATGGAATTAGGAGTTTATATGTACCTAATTCAGTCCAAAGGGTGCCCTTTTTTCACAGCTTTGTTCAAGACACTTTCTCACTTCTTCCTAATTATTGTATGCCTCTGAGGTTTAGCTCTCCACCCAGTTTCTCTTCTTTCTTGCAAGGGGGACAGCTGAGAGACAGGATTTTTCTGACAAAGATGAACTACTTCAATTCATCTCAGTTGTCTGCTATCCTAATCTCTCAATTTCCTTAAATCAGCCACTCAAAGTGAAGAGACAAAAATGCTTACAGAGACAGCATAAGGAAAAAAAAGCCCAGCACACATAACAATGGTACAAAGAAAATAGATTAATATGTTAAAAAAAAAGCATCAACTCAGCCTATAGAGTCAGGCAGAAATCAGCAAGATGTAAGCAAAATGTGTTTCAGAACTGAAATGACAAGGCAGAGCAAGGCATCTTTCTCGATCTGTACATTCAAAGCAGTTTTACTTCAATGTTAAAAGTAGTACTTATATTTTATCATCAGCACTGTGTCAAAATAAACTGATCTTAGCCTTCATGTTCAGTACCACATGAATTTATTTGCTAATTTTTGTGTAGTACATAACACATTATGCAGTTTAAGATGTCAATGAAATAGAAAACTCAACTGCCACACACAGTTTTTAATTTAAATTGTGGATGTGGCAGTGTATCCTGTTCCTTTCCTGGAAGTCAAACACAGATTCACCTTTTTCTTTGCTGTTGATCAATTAAAGTCACCAGCTGTTTATGCAGAATTGCTGGCAACCTTGGAAGTGCCATTTCTCTTCCTAAGCTTCATGAACTTGATTCACCCATTTGTTTAAAGGTACAACAAGCTAACAGTGTTAATGTTTTTGTTTTAAGTACATAAAAATACTCAAAAAATAGCCCCTGCTCAAGCAAAACTTCTAGTGCAAAGAATTATACCTGCAAAAGAGCTACTACATCAAGCTCTACAAGCTGAAGGGCGCATAAATCCCTGTGAAAGTCTTTAAATTGCTAGAAAAATCTAAGCCTTTCAGCTTGCTAATTAGTTCAACCCATACTGTCTAAGGTGTAACACCTGGGGCTTATTACAGGCATTTTAAAGGTGTATGAAGTCCGTACAGGTGTGCAAACAAGCTGTAAAGTTGTGTTGCTTTCCCCCACACTTACAAGTAAATTTTTTAGCGCATTTTTTTGCCATCCACATTTGATCCTTAACTTAAAATGGTTGCCCTTGCTCTTAACTGCAACTTTTCAGTGATGCTGAGGCCATTGTCAGGTGAATAAAGAACTGATTCTTGGGTTTAAAAACCATCATTAACCCAGTCTTTTAAATAATATTGACAGAACAGTGAGAAGCACAGTGCAATGGAGGTCAGACATCAGTGCAGACTGCTGAACTCATGGGCAACCTGCATATTCTAATTTTTTGATACTTCTGACAAGAACACATTAGCGATTTAGAAGCCTCACCCTTTCTTCATGGGTGAAGCTCTGATTCTAAATGAACTGTCTATGACTATAGTCCTTTTTCCTTTCCTAACCTTTCATCAGAAACATATAAACACTGTTTTAAGGGTATCTGTCAGAAACTTACAGGAGAATGACCATCACATTTCATTATGCCCTGAGATCCTCACTATTATTTAGAACATTTAAAGGCAATCATAACAAAAAATTTGTTTAAAAGCTCCTATAAGTTGCTATAATTGGCAGTCATGGTCTAGCAGAGCCAAGCAATACTATCAACTCACACCATACACAACCTGTGGCACAGGCACCACAGTTACTACTCCCCATTACCATGGGGAATATTTCTCTGATTTTTGAAATGCATAGCAACTTAGTTTTCCAAAAATCCTCCACCATGTTCCATCATCTTTTGGTAACAGTCCATTGTCAAGTCATACACATCAAAACTTTTTCACTGAGCGTAGGCTGGCTGCACATGTGCTATTCACTGCCAGGTGCTATCTGGAAGCCAGTTCTGCTCTATTCAAAAGAGACAAGCAGGCTTAGCCTAACACCTCCCCTTGCCATGCACAGCTCTCACTGGAAGGAGCTGTTCACACACAACCAGACCAAACCTGGCCAGATGAACAGCCCTGACCTATGCCCCAAGTTCCAAACCCTCCTCCTTCACGGCCGTGTCACACCCACGCTGCCTGTAACAGAGCTCCAGTGAGCCACTACAGAGCAGACAGGACCTCACAGATGCATGGGTGCAGCAGGGAGGATGCACATGCACCCAGAGCCAAGCACATGGTACCTGTCTTTCTCAAAGCTGATTATTCTGATGTGGTCTGACAGCAGCTCGATCGAAGCTGTATCCTTTGAAAAGGCTCCCTTGCTGCCTGAAAGCCAACAGATGTGGCAGTGGAACAGCATTTGGGCAGACTGAGGAGCCAGCCATGAAGACTGTTCTCTCCCTGCTCTGACACACACAGGAGTCACCAAGTGGAGCCTCATGTAAGCCCAGTTCTTTGGAGGAAAGAGCTGAGCAGCAGGGAAAGCCAGAAAGGGAGTGGCAGGAATTTATCATTCTGTCTGTAAAATGAACTGGGAAGGAAGCACATCTGTGCCAGAAACCTATCATGAACGAGGTGATAGAAAACTTACACCAGCAGGAAAAGATGACATTTTAAAGCCATTTTCAAAGATAATTTACAGTTACAATAGTGATCCACATCACTGAGAAATTATACCTGTCAGATGACTAATTGGTGATGAACACCACATGATGGAGCGAAGCTGTCTGACAATAACTGTCAGCATGATCACAAACAAAAACCACCAGCTACATCCACAGCAGTCCCATCCTGCATGTTAATGAGGGAGCTGGGACAATCCTTCAAAATATTCTGCAAGACTGAGGTCAAATGACAAGTGATTTCATTTCAGGCTAAAACCTTTGTAATAATTTATTAGCTGGTACTTTTTCGTTGCACTCAGAAAACAAATCAGTTTTGTCCTAAGAAAAGCAATCTAATCTAACCATACACAGCACTTTGGTCTGAACTTGGATAAATACTCTCCTCCTCAGATCATAAAGTAAAATAATTTGTACCTAGGAGAAAGAGCTTTTTTGGCCTTTACCTCAAAGTCCTCTTTAGAAATCTACTTTTATTATTTTAATAAAATTCATTCACCCCCCCACATACTGCAAACTTCATCTAATCACTTGCTTTGCAAGTTTAGTACCCAGAGACACTAGAGAAGTTTCAACACTGTTGGAAAAATGATGCAGCCTCTGACTTTTTTTACTGGAGTTACTGTAGCCAAGGTTTGCTGTAAATTGATGATGCAGCTGGATTAGATGTTAATATGCAGCTTAATATATTGTTCATGAGAATGAGTCACAGACCTAATTAGAAACATGACAAGAAAAGCTTTTGAGTCCACAATCTGGATTCTCTCTGACATGAAAGATTTGACATGTGAATACATTTTCACTTAGTGAGAGAAAAGAGACAAATGACCTTTCACATCTAAGCACAAAAATGTCATGCTGGAGATGCAGAACTTGCCTTTCTGAGAGTCTGGTTAAAAAAAAAAAGTACCCAATTTGATATAAAAGAAGGCCTTCAAAAATGTGATATACCCTTTGATGGAGCATCTACCTGCTTACAAAACATCCATTCCATGTACCTTTGCATTCACATAAATTAAATAGAGGCTTTACACCGCTCTGCCAGGGGATCATATCTGGGGCTCCAATAAGGTGTCACAGGAATGTGTCCCATCAAAGCATCTAGGCCTGATAAGTAGAATTTTGCAAGAAATCACTGCTGTTACCTTTTTTTCTTTTGCACATTTGGGTAAATTAGTCATTATCTCATTACCTAAAAGTTGGGTGATTTGATTTCTACATCTATTTAAATCTTACAGTCATTCCAGGCCTAGATGAGACTACATTTCAGATATAAAAAGATGAAGATATTGCCGGATAAATTTGAAATTAATGTGGTTTGTCATGCAGAGAAAGAATCTATGGGAAACTTGTTCTTCAGCTTACAAAACAAGCCACCACAATATACTAATGAGCTGTCAGGATGAAAGAAAGCACTTTAAACAAACTATTTTAAGTTAGATGGCAATTAGTGTGAACCTTACAGTATGCATGGGAAAACTAAAAGACTCAGATTCCTATCCAGTATTGATCTGCCCCTGGTAAAACCAAAGGTTACCCCAATGTAAACAAGGCTTCCAAGGAAAACAAACGCTTGTGACACACAAGCAACTGGGGGTTCTTCCAGACTTCACAACACTGAGCAAGAGAAGTCATTACTAATCAACAGCCAACAGCTTTGCACTCAGATGTCCTTGTATGAGGGCAACACTGAAGGAGACAAAGGAAGAGGTCAGGATGTACTAGCTTCCAAAGTTAATAATTCATTAAAAAATTTCACTTGAGAGAGCTGTTATTAAAAAAAAAAAAACAAACAAAAACAACTTGAGAAGGACAGTGTAACACCTCAGAACCGATGTTCTCCATGTCCTCACTTGAACAGGAGCAGCTCCTGAGCCCTCTGTAAACCACACAACCACTAAGATCTCACTCACCCCAAGCTGCTTTTGTTTCCTGCAAGCCAAGAAAACATCAGCCCTGAAACCAGGATAAGAAGCTATTTTGTTCTGAGATATTTTTAAGCAGCATTATTTGTCAGCAGGTCAAAACTATCTACTGGCAGTGCCAGTCATTGCACCTGAAGGCACCAAGGAGCAAACAAGTGCTAATTGGATAAAAGCTACAACCAATTAAGCATTGCCTCAAACTACAATTGTGATACCTGGCCTTGGAATATTTTTAACTGTTTCAAAATAAAAAAATTAATTACAACCTTTTATAATCTATCACTGTTCAGGGACATGCTTATTTTCATTCTCAGTGAAAACAGGCTTTTTAAAATCAATGAAATTTGTATTTTAGAGGATAATGTGGAAGATATTAAAGGTCACGTTTTTCAAATTTGTAAATCAAGACATTTTACATCTTCAGCCACTGTTGAGATTACTGATATATTCATGGTCCAGAGGTAGATTTTGAACAAATTGAAAACCTATAATTTAATGATAAAAGGCTCAACTAAAGGAAAGCCATGAAACAAAAGAGAAAAAACCCACAAAATGAATCAGAAGTACATCAAGATTTGACAACTTAAACCCTATGAGCTCAGTTTCAAAGTCTTTGTCATCAAGCTGTAGCATTTACCAAACAACCCCCAAAGGATGTAACTCTTCCCAGAGCTTTCTGCAGATGAAAGCAGCAGCTCACACCCTTGACATGGCCAGCAACAGAAAACAGACCTCAATCTGCCACTACTTAGAGACCTATTCAGTCTAGAGAGGGAGCTCTTGAAACATTGCTTCTTCATGTTCTTCTCAGCTCAGCTGAGATTCCAGTGGTTAACAGCCAGAGGAGGGAGAAAAAAAAAAAAAAAGAAAAACAACCTACATCATCCCAGGAAGGTGACTTTTACAAGTTGGCTTTGCCAGTATGTTTACACGGAATTTACTTCAAAGTCTTGTAAGATAAAGGTTTCAAACAAGCAGTGTTCTGCTGAGGAGATTGGTTGTTATAGCCACTTTCAAACTAAATATTAGAAACCCTACTAGCTGATGGCCATGTACTAAAAGTTACACTGGACAAGTGTGGCAAAGCTGCTGCAGAATCTGGTGCTCCTCCATTTCTTTCTCCTAGCAGTCCATCATTTCCCTTCCTTTACTGCCTCAAGAGATCTAAGAAGGGCAGACAGACAAGACAATGAGCCTGTCATATCTTAAAACAAAAAAAAAGTTTAAAACTAATCTCTTTGCTACTATCCAATTGCTGCCTATATTTATCTCCACCCCCCTCACTCATTCTGAGCTTGAATGGCACAAAGAAGTCAAACCTCAAGATGGGATATTGGCACAAGAGCATCCACCAGGGGCACATGGTAGATTCTCTGCCTACAGTACTCAAACAAGAATTCCTGCTTATCCCAATAGAAGTTCTTAGGCTAGTTCTTAATAGGAGTTCTTATGCTAGGGGGTTTGTGGGTTTTTTTTATGTTTGTGTTAGGTTCAGGGATTTTTTTGCTATTAACAACAACAAGGCTATTTCAAGGGAAGAATCCTAAGACATCCTTAGATCCATCAAGCTACTGGAACACTAAGCACCAGTACAACAGCTCTGACTTGCTCAAGTATGGAAGTGTATTAGAATGTATAAGTGAGCATGAACCTCAGTTTCTTCTTAACTATATGGAGAAACTTGTCCCCCCTTCCCCACGACACATTCCAGTCTATCTTTACTCTTAGGCAGAAAAACTGAAGTTAGGTCATTGTATAAATACTACCTCACAGGTTCTTGAGCACAAAGGAGTGTGTACAGCCTAAACCACTGGGGTTTTGCTTGACTTAAAGAATTATTTTCACTAGATTTCATAAAGATGTGTTAGAGGAAGGAAACAAGAATAAGACACAAACAGGCACCCTTTTAATAAACCAAGGAGACGTTCTCAGTACAGCAGTCAGTTCTAACAGAGACACATGAACTGAAATGAACAGTGAAAGGAAAAACAGCTACCAAATAACTGATCATTCACAGCAATGAAAACGTCACTTATTTACAAAACAAGCAGAACAGCAACAGAGCTCAACGTTTGACTAAAAATGAATAATGTCAATGTTTTGACTGAAGTGATCTCTTTGAAACAGTAATATTGACAGAGATAGCCCTAAACTGTGAAGCATTCTAGTTCTCAGTTTCTGCTAACTGCTCATGCTTATATGTAAGAGTCAGTTAATTACCAGGAGAAACAGCCCACCACTGCAAACAACCTCTGTGGAGGGAAAAGTCACTGGAAACCTCTTCCTCCACACCCCAACCTTCTGTCAATGAGGAAGCACATATAAATACTTGTAAGAATTTAGTGATGCATCTAATTCAACAGATCCAGAGTGTTTTGCAAAGAAGTTATACATTAGAAATTATACTTGGACCATGCTACATGGAAAATTCAGACTTTTATAAGCAGTTTCAACATTAAGCCTCTCTGATAATGCATTCTGTAAGCCATTTAAATAAACGAACGGCAATTTCATCTCTTCCAAATTTCTATTGCGCTTAAATTATAAGATTAAACAAACAATCTTCTTTAAGAGTTTAGTGAGAAAAGTTTCTACATCAAACCATTCTAATCCTCTTGTTAATACAGTTTGGTTATATTTAGAGACACTATTTCCCTGCTTATCAGATGTAACCAAGATTCACAGAAGTGCTTAATCGAGAAAATTCTCCTAGAATTATCAGTCAGCATCACAGTATCTGCTTCAGAACACATCCTAGGCCCTTCAATATAACATCATCCCAGACTGCATTTGCCCTTAATTTATTTAAATCAGTTTAATCCCAAATGTTTTACATAGCAGAAATGGAAAATGTCTCCTCACATGTGGTTAAATCACGATTACACTTGACTGCTACATAAACACTTGTACATCACAATGTATCCGGCTCACATTTGTGATCATTTTCTTCTCATGTTAACATTCCTTTCAATGTACAGCAGCATTTATGTATGGCCAAAGTCCCACAAAGCAGAGCTTGGCAGCAGCTGGGGGTGCTACAGTGCAGTCACAGCCACCTGCCAGCACAGCAGCTGGCCAAAACCAAAACAAGCAAACAGAAGCAAAAACAAACAAACAAACCCTAAAATAACTTCTAAAATTAAAAAAAAAAACCCCAAACAACAAAAAACCCTCAGTGACTGCCCCATTGGCCTGGTTATTAATAATATAAGAAGAAAACAACTATTAAAGATGACACCTGGGACACAAGCTGGCCAGAGCCAATTCCTAGCCCTCCCATAACCTTTTTGCCCTTCTGTGCAAACACAGAGGTTCCAGTTGCCCACCTTTCAGAGACTGGAGCCTGCCAGACCAGGTTGAACATTCAGCAATGTCTACTTGAATTATCTAAAGCTTTCAGTCCAGAAGCCCAAGCTTATGAAGTGTGATTCTTTATTTAATTTCCTACATTCAAAATCCATTATTCAAATCTACTCATGAGACAGTTCTCAAGATCTATTGAGGACATGAAATGGTTTGGAAAGCAAAATAAGGAACAAGGCAGAAAAATTTGGCAGGACCAGGGAGAAAATGCTAAGGAGGAAAAAAAACAATTGTGTTTTTATTGCACCATTATGAGCTATAACTTGTAATTGCTGTGGGGTAGTTAGGTGTTTATTCAGGTTGGCAACTTAAGTCAAAAGTTCATTATTTCATTTCTGACGCTGAACACTTGAAATTCTTCAAGTTCTTACACCCCAGGTGAATCCTGTACACAAAATACTTAAAAACACATGCTTTATCAGAAAGAAAAATTGATTCCAGCATAGTTGCAAGTGTTTTATATATTCATAGAATTCTCAAACTGCTAGGTTAATTCCTGAGACTATTTTTATCTTTTGCTCTTGTGCTTATTGTTGTCTTATTTCATATTCTATTACTACTTGTAACCTACATTAATCCTATCTCACTGCAGTGCAGTAATAATGCAAATAATTACCTAAGGGATGAAAAGAGTGTATTCCTCACTATCTTGCATAAGGATGAAAACTGAACATTTCAGGGATTTCAACAACTCATTTCTCTTAATAGGAGAGGGAAAAACAAAAAAGCTTTAAAGATTCCACAAATTCTAGCTCAAGTAAGAAGCCCACATAGGGCACTAAGCTACAGAGACACGTGCACACCATCACCTCACCACACCAAAACAAAGCTGTTTCTTACAAGTTCAGCTGTTGATCTTTCTTCAGACTGCCAAGTCTCAGGGTCCTGGCTGTATTTTTCACAGCCGCCACTTCAGTACAGGACCTGGCCTAGTGAAAAGTTCTGGAGTTTTGTTTCCCCTCATGTTAATTCCTATTTCTTTTCTTCTTTAAGACACACCACTTGAGAGAGAGACACCTCAGGAGGCAACATTTAACTGCAACCAGCTCCCAAAGTGAGGCTGTAAAATATGCTACACATTTACATTATGTACTATGTGGATTTCAAGACTGAAACTCCAAACTGTATTTTTTCCAGTTAAAAATGTCTGTTAATTAAAAAGCTTAAAATTGGCCAGTTTTAACTACAGAGAAGAATACTCTGTCTCAGAGCACCATCCAAACACACCGTTGCTTGTATACAGCTCTTGTACCTTTCTGGGTTTCTTGACTACAGAATTAAAACATTCAAGATCTACTCATTATTGCTTAGCACTGAATCTTCAGAACAGGGGTACAAATACAAACACTTAGGTAAATAGCTGGAAGCTACTAGGAAGTTTTTGTGGTTTTTTTTTCCTTTTATAGGAAGAATTAACACAGCAGTAATAGAAATCACCTTTCTACAGAAGCAGCTCTCACAACTAGCCCACTTACAGACTGCATCACAAGTAGTTAATAGATATGAAATCCGGTTGTTACATGCCAACAATAGCACATGGAACTGCTATAGTAAAATACCACAGACACCTTTTCTCCTCTTTTTTCTTTCAGTTCGACAGCCATAGAACCTGGCTGGCTCCCTAGGTAGCTATGTTAACACTAAAAACACTGACCAACAGAAATGATTGCAATCACACCACTACCATCTTCCACAGAGGAGGGCAATCATACAGATCAGTGTATGGCCAAATTGCCCCCTAATTCTCGTAATGTCCATCTACTCTGGATACCCTTACTTTGTACTTTTGTTTCTCAGTCATCACAGAACTGAGAACTGCAAGAAAAAGAGAAAAAAACAACACGAACAGTCCTTAGGTAAGAGCAATACTGGACTGTCGGGAACTAAAAATAGTTGATAGCATCTGTATCAGGCATTTTTTCTTAACTCTCTACCAGTGTCCATTTTAGGCATCCTGTTAGTGTGACTTAGGATTTTGCAGCTAAATACAAAGGCCTGCAATTTCAGAGGCCTACAAGAAAATAAACCTTATCAGACTNAGGTGTAAATTATAAAATGAAAGAGCCTAGAGAAGGTATTAAGCCTAATTTTAGAAAAAAATAGTATTAGCATCAGATTCCAAGGGGATAAAGACACAGGAGAAGCAAGGAAATGCTCCCGTAAATGTTTTCTAGTCCTAAGAGACAAGCTAGCCACAGGAACTGGAGAGAGCCACTTCTTTTACAATGTGTACATTACTGAATGCATGATCTATTGGCCCTTTTGGCTTCTGTTTTTAATAAAAAGCAAGGTATTACCTTGTGTTTATGAAGACTATAACTGGATTTAGATGTTTTTGAGACAGCTTCTGAGCAAAATATGAAGAAACTGCATTACATGTTAGTAAATGCAGCATTTAGAGTAGCAACTAAGTGTCCCATCTCAGTTAAAAGTTCAGTTCGTCATAAATTATGATCAAGTCCATTAAAAGCAGTACCTAACCAGTTAAATCCCACCTACACCCCAGACATCCACCTATACCTGCTTGTGTAACTAATATTTTCCACTCCACCCCCCATCCCCTCTCTCCCCACAGTCCTCAAGCCCTCAGCCAGGCACCAGCCAACTTCTCACCTCGTGCTGGCAATACCCAAGTGAGCACCTGCCCCACCCACAGCAGCTGTGCAGGTCCCTGACTGCTGGGAGAACAGGTCTGAAGTGCAGACCCGAACCCCACTGCCCACAAAAAAATAATTACAACTTCTCTAAATAAATTGAGACTAGTAAAAGATATATTCAAGACACTAAGATAATTGTTTATTCCCTTTCTGCCAATCAAGAAAACATTTATATCCTTCTCTGTGAAGGGAGGACAGTTCTTTTGTTGAACCAAAAACATGTTTTATTAGCCAATTCTCCTTCCATGTTTGTCCCTGGTCCCCAAGAGACCACTCAATAGGTATATAGACAAATATCTATGACTGAAAACACATCTACAGGAATGCATGACTTCCACTGGAGCTGTTTAAGGCATGGTTTTCATTGCACAAAGATGCAGAAATCTGTCCTAGAAGAGGCACATCTTACCCAGCTGTAAGAATCCTGCCAGCACATCTGCTGCCAAAGCAACAATTCCAGCTCTGCCGGGCCTTAAGCAGGCTGAGATGGAAGAGTTGCTTTGACAATGCATAAACCACAATGAAGTATTGGTGACAAGCCTTTTCTCCAAGTCAGACTGAAGGTTTGGGAAGCAGGCTTGCCTGCAGAGGGCACACAGAAGCATCACACTTTTGCCTACTGTGCACCTACAATTCCTACACGATCATTATCTCTACTCGTGTGACTGAGCAAGCTGACAGTATATGACAGGTTATCTGTCATGTATAGAAAGTCACAGAAAGAAGAGGAGAGGAAGAAAGTACAGAAGATCACAACACAAGAAATGTTGAAGGACTGTGGCAAGGATTGAGGATTAAGGGACAGAAACGAGAAGAGACCATGCCCTTTAACTGTAAAGTGCTGGAGGGAAACTGCAAGTACTTGCTTATTTCAGCTCACTACCCTGACTTACATACCTTGTCCACATTACCATTATTTCAGTAAAATTTGCTTCCTGGACAAGCTGCCAGATCTCCAGCACCAGTCCTACCTCTCTTCCAGCAGTCCCCATCTGGGCAGAGAGTTGCAAATAGATCAGGGATGGCCTTTTACACCATAAGCATTCAAGACAGCCATAAAGCTTCAAGGAAAAAGGCCACACTGAGGGCTCAGGACAAAGAGATTTTAAGAAACTGGAAGAAGGAAATATTGATTGAGGGTCACAGTTATGTTGAGGTTTAGCTTATCTAATGTTTGCTGCTTTCTACTGAAAACTGCAGGTGAGAAAACCTAGGCAGAAAAGGAAGGGAGAAGCCATATAAACAAACCCATAGTTCTAAACAAGGACAGAAACAGATTTCATCTTTACCAGGCTAAAGAGAGTAGTTTCATTATCAGAAAAAACAACAGCAAAAAAAATCCAATGTATATGTTCTCCCATTACATTTAGACATTACCCTAATAAAAAGGCACTATAAAACCACTGCAGTAAATTAGTCAGTTAGAAAAAATAAACAGGGCACAGGTTAATAGTATCCATATCTATCTTTGGAAAGATGAGCAATTACAATCTGCATCCCAGCTCATGCCCAGTATTTACTACAGCCCTAAATAACAATATCGTCAAACACAAGAGATCACTGATGTTCCTACCTTCTGCTTTCCAAACACAGCAAAGGGTGGCAGCCACTACAGCTTGTCTCTCCTGAGCTCACACTGCACTGCAGCTATTCCAGCCACACCAGCATGGGACTGGCCTCAGGATGTACAGCACGTGCCTGAGCCAGGCACCAAAGCACGTTTCCTCTCAGGTAATGGTAGCTCTGTGCTCCTCCACAACTTCTCTACCTTCTTCAGGAAGGAAGCAAACCCGACCACAGCTACAAACACCAACACTTATCAAAGTTTTCCCTTACCAGTTCTGAAGAACCAACTTCTGTAAACTCCCCAGAGAGCCTGATACAGAAAGCCAAGCACAGGCACCCCTGCCCTCCTTTCACCAAATCAGGGCAACACCTGCCTACACCCCTTTAAAAGGGTAATGCCCCACCTGAGAGCAATTAAGGTCTAACTAGCGAAAAGTGATTATAATTCAAATCACCTGAGTAACAGCTGAGGCAACTTAGCTCCCTGCTCTAAGGCAGGCACATTTGGTGTCCTTGCTGCAGTGGGGCAGTCCCTGCCCCAGCACTGGCAGGGGCTGGAGGGCAGCTGGAACAACATTTCCATACAAATAGGACTGGGTTGGGTTGTTTCCCAGCAAGCTCACGTGTGTAACAGAGATTTCTTTCTAAATTCTTCACTAAAATTTTTACTGTGAAGTAATTCAGTAAAAGTGTACCCATCTTCACCTCCATCCAGACATGCCTCCTGCCCACTTCGGTGATGACCATGAACAGAGCAAAAACCTTCATAAAATGTAGTTTTCATTGCCCAGGATGACTGTCCAAGCACACTTGGAACTGCTTGAAGCCTGTGCCCTTGAGTCTCTGCATTTGTCACACAGGACTCCTAATCAAGACGTAAATGTTTCTCTTCCACCAGCTCAGCTGCTGCACTACCCACACGTTTAAAATGATGCTTCTTGCCACAAGACACAGAACTGCACCTAAGCAACTTGCAAACGCCAAGGTTAAAAAAAGGGGGGAAGGCAATTTCCCCATGAAGGTCCCTGGTGATCTAGATAAACACTACTGAATACCATCATAAAATGTATCTGGTGCCTCTTACTGTAGATGATGATGTGGCTAGAAGACAAAAAAGACACAAGCACATCTGTGCATGGTATATACATGCAGATTTGTTTACTGTCTGCATTAGATTTTTCCATTTCTGATCACAAAAACAGTAATAAATCAACACTTCCATGCATTTAAGTGAAAAACTCTTCTGTTAGTTCACAAAGCAAAAACAGACAGGCCAGAAATATGTCCTATTCAAATATACAAATACGTCCATCAATTTGTAATACTGCTGGATGAAGTTACACTTTTTAAAATAACGAGCGGCTTTGGTAACTGCAAAAGATAACGCAGATTGAGCTGTACCATTTTCATCTTTCTGTTGCACAGAAATCATAGATTCTTAAGAGTGTACACCTGTAATTCCATTTTCTGAAAGTGAGAGGAGAAATGGGCTAAGTTCAGATACATGAAGTTACATATCAAGATTTGCAAAAGTAAACCAAAGGCACAAAGAAAGTTTTCTATGTGAAGAATGCCACAGCAAATTGAAACAGATATTGACAGTAATAATCAACACAGTGGAAATGAAGAACATCTGCACCATAAGAGAGGGTGTATAAAATCCCACTCTGAATCAAGAGAATATACTTAATATTTCTTCAGAGCCTAATCCCATCCCAAGCCCCTCTGCCCAGGGTAGGGACCTTGTCAAGTGCCAGGGGCACTGGCAAGTGCAAGGGACCTCAAGGAAGAAAGGAGTGCATGGAGCCAAAG